>OX328132.1:18565067-18902567 GCA_946811695.1 Gonocerus acuteangulatus
TTAAAAAAAGTCCGACTCGCAGGAACTGCAGCATCTTAGCGCGGTTCCGTTCATGTCCCTAGTGCCATTTGATAAGCTTAGAAAATAAATAAACTTATTTTTTTTTATATATCTCGTGAAAATTGTCAAAATCCTCTCGAATATCTCGAATAAAAGTGATATTAAGGCGTCAGGGACACCGACAGTAACTAACTTTTACACAGATGCGGAAATTACACAATCCGGCTCTCATTCTAAAGCAAAGCTCTATAAATCAATACAAAATATGCCTAATAAAGCCTTTCTAGAGGGTACAGAAGCATGGGCATATATGAGGGGGGGGGCTGAGGGGGCTGCAGCCCCGTCCCGAAATTTTGAATTAATGATGAAAACTTCTCGTAAAACCCTTAAAAATAAATTAAATAAGATCACTTAGTTCATAAAACATATTTTATTTTACGTGTAATAGCGTTTTAGTTGCCTAAAACTATTCCAAGCTCTAAATATTTAGTATTCCATACCCTGGAAATGGTCTCAGCCCCCCCCCGAAATTGTTTTTATATACGTCCATGTACAGAACCTTTTTTGTAGAGCATTTAGTAAGCTTTCGAATGGTAATCTTCCGCTTCACAAGATTGTCAACGGTTTTCGAGATACTAACGAAAGTATACAAAGTTACCAAAACTTTTTTTGTCTGTTAATAAAATATTTTATTCTAACTCTTCCTTTACCCTAAACGTAACAAAAATTTCAACATATTAGTGTTGATGAAATTCGAACACGCAGAAAATGTTTCAACTGTATCCCATAATTCTAAGTACCAAAATCAAAGACAAACAACCCTCCCTAGGAAGGACGCTAGGCAGTTGAAAAGCTAAATCTTGGAAATCCATATCTCTAACATTAAATTGATTTCTTATTTTTCTTAACCTGTTTTATTTTCAAATACATTATCCAACTCTAAGCAATTAAAAAATAACAAGGAATAAAAATATAAAATTTTAGGCACTTTCAACACTTGTTCACACTGAGTAAAACAATATAAACAGATCTAAGGTGTTACACGGTAGCTGGTGAAAGAATGAATGAGGTCTCGTATTGCAATTCTCTGTATGCAGGGTCTACTTCCAGGTAATATACTTTTACTGCCCTTTACCGTTACTCAGAAAGCTCTTTGTGTTTACAAACAAAGGACTCGGTATAGACCACCCGTATTAACCCAAAAGTGATTATGTCAAGCTTGATAAACTTCCTGAATTAAATTAAGGAATTTAAGAGTGCTTAAAATAGGTTCTTGATCTAGTCAAAAATTTCGGCCAAACAGAAGGAAAATAACAATAACAAGGATAGTTAAACTTCGTTTTCAAAATTGTTAGTTGTAACACAAAAACGGTCACTCATGATTCTAATAAATTAACTGTGAAGGGTGATTACACAAATATTCCTGTTGAGGCTTTAAAGCTTCAACTCAAAAAACATATTAACCCACAGGTAATACCTAGATATTCGTACGGCATCTTCGAATTCTAACAAACAAAATATTGCTTCTAATTATACGTATCCTGTTTACTGACAAATACATTTGACTACTATAAGAAATTACAAAAATGACGAGCAGTGAAAAAACTGCGGGAAACACACAAATAGATCCGTTTAAATAAACGAAACTAACTAACTAAGTTTTAAGCACTTATTTCTCCTAATGTGACGACCCCATCAAACATTTCTTCAAAACATTTTTCCACGATTTCCTAACCCATTTTGAGATATTAATGAAAATATACGAAGAGGGCCTAATAGATATTCATACGGGATCTGAGAATCCCAAGATTCCGCAAAAATAAAATATTCTAATTATACGTATCCTGTTTTTTTTTTTTTTTTTTTTTTTTACGGCGCATCTACTTCTAGGTCATTAGCGTCCGTATCCTGTGTTATTGGCAAATACATTTGACTACTATAAGCAATAGCAAACAATAGGGAATATGCCAAAGAACTCGGATTAGGAGCCTCGACAGTTTCAAGACATTTGAAGGAAATCGGCAAATCCAAAACTGACATTTCATACGGTACAGCCTGATATATTTCTAACAATGAATTGTTTTTCTTATTTTAATTAATCTGTTTTATTGTCAAATACATTATCCAACTATAAGAAATGAAAAAATAGGAATAAAAACAGACCAAAAGAACCGTATGAAATAAACGAAATCAATTACTTCAAAGTTTAAGCACTTATTTCATCCGATTGACATCGCTTATTCAAAACTTTCCTCAAAACCTTTTTTGTAGACCATTTAGTAAGCTTTCGAATGGTAACCTTTCGCTTCCCAAGATTTTCAATCGTTTTCAAGATATTAATGGAAGTATACGAAGCTCCCAAAATTTTCATTATTTCTAGCAACAGAAAATTGGTCTCATTTTTCCTCTCCTGTTTTACATACAAATACATTTTCTCAACATAAGAAATTACAAAAATAAAAAGCAATAAAAAAACCAAGGGAAAGAGACAAAAATTACAAAAAGAACGACAAAAACCCGTTCATAAGAAAAAAACAGACGTATTTGAAGATTTAAGCACTTATTTCTCCGATTGACATAACCTAATCAAAAATAGTTTTAGAATCTTTTTTGTAGAAAATTTAGTAAGCTTTCAAATAGTTTCTATCTACTTACCACGATTTCCCAACCGTGTTCGAGATATTAATGAAAGTATACAAAGTTCCCAAAACTTTTCATGTCTGTTAATAAAATATTTTATTCTAACCCTTCCTTAACTCCAAACGTAACAAAACTTTCAACATATTAGTTTTAATGAAAGAAGAACATGCAGATAATGTTTCAACTGAATCCCGTGATTCTAAGTACCCAAACCAAAAACGGTATTCAAAAACTATTTTTCCAATTTTCTCAAAAACGGTTAAAGCTATCGCCTTGAAAATGGTTTCATTCGTTTTCCTAGCCCAAGAAGCATATAAAAAGAGTCCCTACAAGCTTATGAACTCAAAAACGTAAGCGTTACGATTTTTTTTGCGCGAATTTCGCCCCAAACGCCATCTTCCAGTGGGCGGATTTTGCTGGTTAACGAACTTGACCTTTCAAATTGGACGACAGATTTTTGTACCAAATTTCATCAAAATCGGACCATCAGGGAAGCCAGAAATGAGCGAACAGACAAATATATATATATATATATATATATATATATATATATATATATATATATATATATATATAAATAAATATATACATATATATATATATATACAAATTTAAACCACCATTATTTTCGGTCTCTAGGGGTTCTGAAACGCGAAATTTTCTTGTCGGCACTTCCGGATTGTTTCATTGTATCAACCTTATAAGCGGGGTTCCTCCCTATGGGGGAGGGAGGAACCGCGCTAAAAAGGAAATTTTATACTTGTTAAAAATAAAAGTAAAAAGACTATTACATATTTAGTCGCAGAGATCTGTGGTATTAAATGTCCAATGTTTAAATCAAATATTTGAAAAAAAAAAACTTTAAGTAACAAGTTTACGAGAGAAGATGAAAATTTATATGATATTGATGTTGAAGACATTGTGGCTTAACTTCCATACCCTACTATTGCCAGTGGATCCGCTTGACAGTTAAAACATTTATCAACTTGACTGGATTTTTCAGCATATTAAGCATAACATAATATCAATAATAGCTTTATATTATGCTTACATCCATGGCCTGTATTTATTTAACTTACAATTAATTATAATATTACTCAATACAATTTTTTTTCTGCACTGCTGTGTTGTTTTTACGTGGTCAGAGGTACAACACCCCATGGTCAAAGGTACAACTACATGTTGTACCTTTGACCACTGTACGATTATTTTTTTAAAAATTAATAAAAAATATTAAATGCAAAGTTAGAACCTTGAAAAAATTAAATATGATAAAAAAATAAAATACTAATTACAATGAAATAATAAAAATGAATTTAGCGTTAATATTTAAGCTAAAAAAAATTCAATTGTGCAAAGTGGTCAAAGGTACACACCTTCCCCTATATATATATATATATATATATATATATATATATATATATATATATATATATATACATTTGTCTGTTCGCGGTTTTCCGGCCCCCCTAATGGTCCGATTTTGATAAAATTTGGTACAAAAATCCGTCGTCCAATTTGAAGGTCAAGTTCGTTAACCAGCAAAATCCGCTCACTGGAAGATGGCGTTTGGGGCGAAATTCGCGCAAACCAAATCGTAACGCTTACGTTTTTGAGTTCATATGCTTCCAGGTACTTCTTTTATAGGTTTCTTAACATAGCAAAACGAATGAAACCATTTTTAAGGCGATATCTGTAACCGTTTTTGAGAAAAGTGGAATCAATGTTTTCGCATGTCATTATTTTATTGTGGGTACTTAAAATCGCGGGATTCAATTGAAATTTTTTCTACATCTTGGAAATTAATCCCAACTGAGATATTTAAATTTTGGTTATACTTGGAGTTAAGGAAGTATGCGAACAAAAATATTTTATTAATAGACATGAAAAGTTTTCGGATCTTCATACATTTTTCGTAAATATCTCGATAACGGTTAGGAAATCGTGGTAAGTAAAGGCAACCATTCGAATGCTTACTAAATTCTCTACAAAAAAGGTTCTGAAGCATTATTCGATGGGACCACGTCAATCAGAGATATAAGCGCTTAAAACTTAAAAAGTGTTTGTTTTGAAAGGGTTTTTCTATTTGTTTATCTCACTTTTTAATTGGCTGTTTTTTGTTTTAAATAGCATTTATTAGTAAAATTAGTATTGTAGTAAAATAAGCTAAGAAACGGTAAAAGGTATAGGTAATACGTTTGGAATAGCTGTGGAAATCAAGATGGCTGTGGCTAACCATGATGGCGTATACATAGGTTTGTTTTGAATTCTCTTATCTATATAACCTTCCTCCTGCTGCAACTGAAGTTATCATTAATTCTTATTTTATGAAAAGATTTAACCCACGAGAGAATGAACTTTTATATGCCATGAAGCACATATTTACAGTTGATTATTACAGTGAAACGAATTTGCTAGTAAAACAAGGAACTTAAAATGACAACGAAGTTTTGGTTGTTTGGAATAGAGCCTGCTGAGCAGTATTCGTAGAGTGAGTACGTTTTTAGTACATAATTGTATTGACTTATTCAGCCTTCCTCAAGAATGAGGATTAAGAATTATCCCCTTCTGTGTAAGTTGGCTACTGTCAGTTTCCTGTTATTTCTGATGCCTAATCTACTCCACTTTTTCGAGATATACGGAACCGCGCTAAGATGACGCAGTTCCTGCGAGTTGGACTTTTTTTAAATCACAATGACCGTACAAAAAGTTGATATTAATAAGAAAGTCTAGTAAGCAACAAACTATCCAGACTCACTACTCCACCAAAAATATTCTGCAAGCTACCCAATCTCACAAAAGTTCTAAAATGTAATCACCTTTTCAACGGTATACTCAGAACTGAGATTATCTCTCAATATCATTGTGTAATTGGAAGTTTAGAGGGAAGACAACTAATAAATAAAGCTGATATAACGTTTTAAAGTAAACAAACATTAGCAGTGAAATCCATGTACTTCTGAATCAGCCCTCAAAAATGCATTTTGAATTAAACATCTCTCCAACCATTGAGTAAAATATGACTTTTTTTAAATTGATTACATTCTGTTTTTCTTAATATAAAACCTGTTTATCTTCAAAAAATAATTATTCTCTCGAATTGGTAGTGGTCTCACTCGACTCAGTACAAAAATATTCTTCAAAAATCATACCAAAATCGGAAATCTTCAACAGTTTTTTTTTTCGCAAAATCTGGCGTTTGGCACCACTGTGCGCCGTTAAACACAAAAAAAACGCTTGTCGTCAAATGCATAAGCCAAATCGCGCAGAAAGGAAAGTATTGCCAATTGCGCTGACGTTTCGCTGTCATTATGCCGGCTGTGTATATAGAAATGGTCCAGTTGCTACATTACAAAACCCCTTGTTCATACTGTGTAATGGTGTATTTCTCCAAGCAAACTCACAAACTAAAAAATTCACAAAGAAACACTATCTCTGACAAGTGTGACATTTGTTGTGCTGAATAGTGCTGTATGCTTGAACGGACACGTGGAGGATGTGGTTTAAACCTCAGCGGAGAATATCCTAGTATATCCACTCTTCTCGAGATATCCTCAATCAGAGATGAGCATAATTTTATTTATAAATAAAAATACGAATTTATTCGTACTTCATATATTTGTGAATACGAATATAAATAAATTCGTATTCATAAGTGTGAATACGAATTTATTTTTATTCACATATATCAAATATAAAAATACAAATAAAATTTTATTCGCAAATTTTTCTGCGAATACAAATAAATTCAAAGAAAAAATTGTAAATAATCACAAAAAATGTGAATATTTACAAAAAATCAAGTGATTACAAAAAAAAACACATTAAAATATACGAATGCAAATTTATTCACATTATAATTTGTGAATAAAAATTTATTCACAATAAAATTCGCAAATAAATCATCAATTTATTCGTATTAAGATGATATTACGAGAGTTATTGAAGGTGATTTTTTTTTTTTTTTTTTAAGGCGTTAACGTCTAGGTAATTAGCGCCTAGATTTTTGTTTACCCCGAGTCCGCCGCGGGACCACCATCCATGCTGCAGGGACACAGTTTGTCTTCTGTACCTCCATTAAAAAAAAAAAATCACCTTCAATAACTTTAGTAATATCATCTTAATACGAATAAATTCATAATTTATTTGCGAATTTTATTGTGAATAAATTTTTATTCACAATATTCACATTTTTTGTGATTATTTACAATTTTTTCTCTGAATTTATTTTTATTCGCAGAAAAATTTGCGAATAAAATTTTATTTGTATTTTTATATTTAATATATGTGAATATAAATAAATTCGTATTCACACTTATGAATACGAATTTATTTATATTCGTATTCACAAATATATGAAGTACGAATTTATTTATATTCGTATTCACAAATATATGAAGTACGAATAAATTCGTATTTTTATTTATAAATAAAATTATACCCATCTCTGTCCTTATTACCAAAGTGACCCTTTAAAATCCGCTTATTATATGTCAGGCGGACGCTCAAAAAAAAGTTCAACTCGCAAGAACTGCGTCATCCTCCATCAAGAATTGCATTAAAACAAAAAGTTTTATTGTAAGCAAAAAAAAAACGAACAAAGTTTTATTATTTTGTCAGCAAAATTATATAAAACGTCCGCCACGCAGGAGCTGCAAAAATAAGCACATTCCTCAGAATTTGGGAAGTGTCGTCTGCATTCCTGAATAATAAATAAAATAAAAATATGAATAGTTCTGCTCTTTAATATTTGTAATGAGCAACTACTTCTATTATTAATTTTCTAATTAATATCCTTCCAGAGTTTTGTATAGGCGTGGTACTACTTAATAAATATACAAGAAGTTCATTTTCCTCTACTGTTCTTGATGAATAATAAAAGGAACAGGATACAGCAATAGTGCAGGAAGGAGAAACAGCGCCCCTAGTGGTAGGAATCAGAACTCAACAACTCTCTCTCCTAGTACAAAGTAAACCCCTTCCCCTTCCCTTAGACCAATTTAGTTCATTTTTATTACACATTTTTCTTATTAGATAACCAAGAGGTATCCCGAGTTTCGTTACGATACAACAGAAATGAGCAAATTAATAATTTCGCTCCACAGTAACCCCTCCCCCTCCTAATGAACGGATTTACTATATTTTTACAAAGTATTATTCTCTTTAGATGACCACAAAGAATACCGAGTTTCGTTGAAATCTAACAAAAACTACGGCACATACATATATATATATATATATATATATATATATATATATATATATACATTTTTACAGGGGTCACTTTCGGTGTCTACTAGGTAGGATGGATAAAGATTTGAAAACATTTTTCAAAAATTCCGTCACGAGTGCAACCTCAATCGCTACTTCCCTTCGGAGGAAAGTGCTAAAAGAATAAACCACAAGTGACAAACTCAGTCTTTCCAGGAGGAGATTGCATCAGTTATCTGTGAAGAACTATAACGTCCTACTCAGTCGACCCAAGAATACTCAATGCAAACAATGTTGCCTCAATTGTAATTCTCAATGTCTGAATGTCAATAATTCTCCTTAATCCATTTTCTAATGTCTAAGATGTCAAGGAAAATGTTAATCAAACCAGTAGTGATGTGTATGAATGTGTGCCATGGCCCCATTCGAGCACTCCAAAATTGTATCATTTGGAAAGATTAAAATGGAAAAAGTTATTATTTTGGTTCCACCTTTCGTGAAATGCTTTTATGGCTCATGATACAAAGGGCCAACGTACCCTTCCTAGCAGGGTCGGCCAACCCCCACCATCCACCATAATCCAAAAGAAATACTTATTTCATATTCACAGTTCAATGCATTGATAAATATCAAAATGTTTCTTATTTTTTTCTACTATAATACTAATTCAACAAATAAATGTAATTTAAAAGGAAAAACAGCCAATTGAAAAGTGAGCTAAGCAACTAAAAAAACCCGTTCAAAAAAACAAAACACATTTCAAGTTTTCAGCACTTATTTTTCCGATTGACATCGCCTAATCGAAAATTACTTCGGAACTTTTTTTGCATAAAATTTAGTAAGATTTCGAATGATAACCTTCCAGTTACTAGGATTTCCCGACCGTTTTCGAGGTATTAAGGAAAATAAATAAAATATTTTATTCTAATCCTTTCTTAACTCCAAACGTAACCAAAATTTAAACATCTTTGTTTATATGAATTTCAAACATACAGAAAATATTTTAACTAAATCCTATGATTCAAAGTACCCAAACCAAAACCTTGGTTCAACACCTATTTTTTCACTTTTCTCGAAAACGGTTAAAGCTATCGCCTTAAAAATGGTTTCATTCGTTCTTCTACGCCAAGGAGCCTATTTTCAGACATATGCGAAACGTATGTAACGAAAACATAGCGTAACGATTTTTTCGCGCGAATTTCGCTCCAAAAACGATGTTCCGGTGGACGGATTCTGCTGGTTAACGAACTTGACCTTTTAAAATAGATGAACGATTTTTGTACCTAATTTCATCAAAATCGGTCCATTTTTGGAGCACCTACAGCGCCAACAGAATATATATATATATATATATATATATATATATATATAAGAGAGAGAGAGAGAGAGAGAGAGAGAGAGAGAGAGAGAGAGAGAGAGAGAGAGAGAGGAAGGTACCTCTGACCATATTGTACCTTTGACCACCGAGGCTGTGGCGGCTTTTTTTTTTTTTTTTTTTTTTTTTTTTTTTTTTTTTTTTTTTTTTTTTTTTTTTTTTAAGGCGTGTCAACCTTAGGGTCATTAACGCCATCGAGTGAATGTTTTATTATATTTTGTGGTGAAATATTTTCTTATTACTTTTGAATTTATTAAATGGTTAGATCAGCTTTTGAATTTTATTTAATTATTTATTATTGATTCTGGTATATTTTGCTTACTGAGATTACTTGCAATGTCATTTTCATTGGCAAATATAGATACAAACATACTCAAAATGTACACATACACACTTGGACACACCTACGCACATACACAAACCCAGTTCCATTCAACCTTACTCACAAACATTAAACACACTCACCCTTCGCTATCTGTTCAATTGTATGCTTTAGATTTTATTAATTAGTTCCGTTTTGTCTATAAAGTTTAATAGCTTTCTAACGTTATCAGCATCATCTCCAAGGATTTCATCCATGACGTCTGATAACATTAGCTCTTCTCTAATTGATTGATATATTCGGCATTCTGTAAGTAAGTGTTTTACTGTTCCTTGAACGTTGCATGATTCACAGATTGGGGGCGGTTCTTTAGAAAAAAGGAATGAATGCGTTAATCTTGTATGCCCAATCCGCAATCGACTTGAGGCAACTTCATGTTTTCTATTGATGCTGGGTGGGGTCTTCCAAGCTTTAACTGTCGATTTTATTTCTCTTAATTTATTGTCCTCTATTATCTGCCATGTAGATTGCCAGTTTTGCCAGACTATTTGCTTGAGGTAATTAATGATATCATTCTTTGGAACATTGTGATAGGGGATTCCTTCATTTACAGCTCTTTTCGCTAAGGTATCGACCTCCTCGTTCTCTTTAATTCCAGAGTGGCCGGGGACCCATACGAAAAGAACTGTTTTACTGTGAAGTTCTGCTATGGTTTCATGAGTAAGTGTGATTAATGGATGATCTGAGAATGGATTCCTTAAAGCAAGAAGTGCAGACAACGAATCCGTAAAAATTACAAGATAATTATTGTTAGTATTTATATTTAAGGCTTTCGTTATGGCCAACAGTTCGGCAGTGAAAATGCTACACATATTGCTGAGGGTAAACAGATTCTTTGTGGCATTGGAGAGGGTAGCAGCACCAATTGTGGCGGCTTGAAGCAACATTTTATAAATTTTGGTGTAATTAGTATTTAGCTCCTTCACTGGAGGGCTTGTGTAACCTACTTTGGATTATTCAAGTCAAAGAGGATTTTTGCAAAAAATACTTATCCATTTCTATCATAAAAATTTAAGTTATTTATTGATCACGTTTTGCCTCATAATATGTTTTGTATTATGTATTTTTAGATGGAAATTCTGAAATTGAGTTATCTTACCCCTAAGGTTTTTAGCATGCTTTTTAATTTGCACTACCAGGGTTTTGTACCTTTGACCACGACTAGTTGTTGTTCCTTTGACCAGGTCAAAGGTACAACACACCTGAGTAATTTTTTCATAATTAAACTTTTATGTTCTTCTGCTACAACTTTTTAAAAAATAATTAATATTGGTTGCTTCAATTGTTCAAAGAATTTAAAAAACAATAAATGAAATAAGTTCAAACTGGCTTTATCAATCCCCATTGTAGTTCAAACATATTGCCCCTTATCGTTTCAGCTGAAGTTGTTAGGCCTCATCGAAAAGCGCAGGCAAGGAAAATGTCAAATAGGGGCTGGCCTAAAGGGAAACCTCGTATCCTGACAGATACTCCTAAAAATCTAATTTTTGAAGCTGAAAGAAACAAACAAAAAAAACGAAAGCACCACCCTAAACTTAAGACACCACATACAAATAAACCCCTTCCTAAAAAAGTGGTAAATAAAAAGAAAATTATTCTAATGACAGTTCAGATTCTGATACAGACACCGAAATTTCTTCAGGAGAAAGTGACGTTGATCTGTTTGATAAATGTCGTGAGTTTTGTAGATGGCCAGAAACCAATTTGAAAAATATGATTTGGAAAAAGGGAATTTTATACTTGTTAAAAATAAAAGTAAAAACACTATTACATATTTAGTCGCAGAGATCTGTGGTATTAAAGGTCTAATGTTTAAGATCCAACATTTGAAAAAACAAACTTTAAGTGACAAGTTTAAGGGAGAAGATGAAAATTTGTATGATATTTATGTTGAAGACATTGTGGCTAAACTTCCATACCCTACTATTGCTAGTGGATCTGCTTGACAGTTCAAACGTTTATCGATTGGACTGGAGTTTTCAGCATATTAAGCATAACATAATATCAATAATAGCTTTTTTATTATGCTTACATTCTTGTCCTGTATTTATTAAACTTACAATTATTTACAATATTACTGAATACAATTTTTTTTCTGTACTGCTGTGTTGTTTTTACGTGGTCAGAGGTACAACACCCCATGGTCAAAGGTACAACTACATGTTGTACCTTTGACCACTGTACGATTATTTTTTTAAAAATTAATAAAGAATATTACATTTAAAGCTAGAATCTTGAAAAAATTAAATATGATAAGAAATAGAATACTAATTACAATAAAATAAAAAAAATCAATTTATCTGTAATATTGAAGCTAAGAAAAATTACATTTTGCAAAGTGGTCAAAGGTACTACAGGTATATATATATATATATATATATATATATATATATATATATATATACACACACACACAAATTTGAACCGCCGTTATTTTCGTTCTCTGGGGTTCTGAAATGTAAAATGTTCAAGTCGGCACTTCCGGATTGCGTCATAAGGTCACCCTTATAAGCGGGGCTCCTCCCTATGGAGGGAGGGAGGTGCCGCGCTAAAAAGTAGAAAGAGTTGAGCGCAAAGTTCCCAGGATGATGGCAGGCCAAAAGTGGGGGTAAGGAATTAGGATCAAGAGTAGAAAGACGAAGGAGGAAGCTATCGATTGCCCTAGTTATGAATCAAAGCGGTTATAATGGGCAGGCCATGTAGCAGGAAGTCACCCAACAGGTCTACTCGTCTTAAGGATGAATGCCTCAGTAGTAGGAACTATATCAAGAGGAAGGCCGAAGTTTAGATGGGTGGAGCATATAAAGAAAAACACCGCGTGATGAACTGGAAATGGTTGACAGAGGATGAGGAAGCTGGTTGTGGTAGCTAGAGATCTCCCAGGTCTGTAAGCCATACGAAGAATAATGCCAGATTCAGATGGGTGGACCGCATAAAGAATGCCGCAGTATAATAATCGTGGAAGCTATCACACAACATGGATGACAGTGAAAGAAGCTGGACACCGTAAAGTAAACTTGACATCCATCGCATAAGATAGACAGAGGTAGAGTAAGCTGGTTGAGGCAGCTAAAGATCTTTAAGGTCTGTAAGTTATACGAAAAAGAAGGCCGAGATTCAGATGGGGGGCAGGATAAAGATGTCACCTCTGAACACCGTAAAGTTAAGTGGAAACCCATCACACAAGATAGACAGAGGTGGAGTAAGCTGGTTAAGGCAGCTAAAGATCATCAAGGTCTGTAAACTATACGAAAAATAAGGCAGAGATTCAGGTGGGTGAACCGCATAAAGAAGGCAGCCGCATCTTGGAAGCTATCACACAACATGGATGGAAGTGAATTAAGCTGATTGAGGCAGCTAAAGATCTTCCAAGGTCTGTACGCTATACGAAAAAGAAGGCCGAGGTGCATATGGGTACACAGGATAAAGATGTCACCGCTGAGCACCGTAAGGTAAACTTGAAACCCATTGCATAAGATAGAGGTGGAGTAAGCTTGTTGAGGCAGCTGAAGATCTTCAAGGTCTGTAAGCCATACGAAAAAGAATGCAGAGATTTCAGGTGGATGAACCGCATATTTATAATAAACTGGGAAGCAATCGCTCAAGATAGACGGAGGGGAAAGAGATACAGACAGTAAAGATGTAAAAAAAATCGTGGAATTTGTTAATTACAATAGTTTAGTTATAATCCCATTTTTGCTAATAAATTAAAACAAACATGTAACTAATTAGGAAGAATTTCCTGGATTTATCAAGATAAAATCATAAACTGCTACAGCTGAAGTAAGGATAAACAAAAAGAAATGGAAACCAAATACAACATACATTAAATTGATTGCGCAATGTGCGACAAAGTGTCAACAAAACTGGTTTGATGGTTGAAAAATGAGGAGAGAAACCACAAAAAAAAAATAATAATAATAATAAAAGAACATATTCATATTATTAAAAACAGGAAAAATGCAGTAAATAAAAGTCGAATATCTCGATCAAATATTTTTTAATTTAATAAAAAAAAATAATTTATTTATTTAATAAGATGAGAAAGAATTCCTTTGAAAATCAACATTTGTTCTAAAACGATCGATTTTAAACAGCTGATGTACAGTTGCCTTGTCAGTCCAGACGTGGTCCTGTCTGCGAGGGGTTCTCGTAAGTGAAGGTTGTAATGTTTTATTATTTTTAGTGCTCCTGAAGAGGCGTCAAAATGTCAAGAATTATGTCGAGCAAAATAAATGAATAGTGAAGGAAATGGTGTAGTTTTTTTTTTTTTTTTTTTTACGGCGCATCGACAAATCGTGGCCATTAGCGCCAACGTCCAGGGTGCAGCCAGGAATTTTCTAAGCGAGCCCTGAGATGAGAAAATTCCTGTCGCCGGTGGGGATCGAACCCACCATCTCATCTCCCGCTTATGAATCTAGCGCGCTAGTCACTAGACCACGGGAGACCCCTGATTTTTTTTTTTTTTTTTTTACGGCGCATCAACATCTGGGTCATTATCGCCGACATCCAGGGTGCAGCGAGGAATTTTGCCAGCGAGCCCTGAGATGAGAAAATTCTGGCCGGAGGTGGGAATCAAACCCACCATCTCCCGCTTATGAATCCAGCGCGATAGCCACTAGACCACGGGAGACCCCACCCCTGAAATGGTGTAGTTATTTAAATCTTACCTTCTGGCATATTATATACATTAAAGCGTAACAAAAATAAATAAATGTAAGCCCCTGAGCAATTAAGGGGTGCGATCAAAATAAAAGTCATTTTCTTGAAATTATAAATAACAAATTAATCAATATTTTTCAATTCTGTATATCAAACGTTTTATATGGGATGTTAAAGTATTCCAAAGAAATACGTTTCAATTCTTCGAATCATTGGCGAATCATTCCTTCTCCTATCCTGTAATCATTAAACTCATCTCATTTTCTTAACTTCATTCAGAATTTATAACCACGAGTGGCAGGAAGAGGAGGAGGTTCTGGTGAAAGATCGATAAGAAACTGTGAAGTATTTGCTAATATTCGTTGTAGAGAGATGACGATGGCATGGATATTATTGTATTTACATATTATTTTCAGATTCGTAAATCGTAAGTGTTGATGTATTTATGCACGTTTTAGGTGATTTCAAAGCATATCTATTTTACATATTTTGTCAAAACTCCTAATTTTTACATGTTCTGCCATAAGTACATATTGTTGCTACAGATTTTAATATTTTACTTTTTAAGTGTGCTCACAAGTAAATAATATATTTTGTAATTGAAAAAATATGGGGAAAACCGAGAAATAAAATAATACTTTACCCATTAGGTAACTCTGTCTTTTCTATTTCCAAGGAACGAAGTTGGCTGTATAATTGAATTAGACGTGGACCAACCAAAGGGAGACAATATGGAGAAGAAAAGAATTTATGAAGATTGGATGCCATATCATATATAGCGCTCACAAGTTGGAAGTTATTGGACTTAGAAGTTATTGGAGCTCGCTGCGCCATTACGGAGTTTATCCATAAAATTCAAAATCAAACAAGAAGTCCTACTACAAATCAGCAAAACAATCCTGAAGGACTGGAATCACATGTCGAATTACCACCTTTACGGTTGAGAAGACGGATGTGATGAACTACAAATGATTTTAACGGAAATACTACCTTCTGTGACCAAAATCAAAGTCATTTTCTTGAAATTATAAATAACAAATAAATCAATATTTTTCAATTCTGTATATCAAACGTTTTATATGAGATGTTAAAGTATCCAAAAAAATACGTTTCAATTCTTCGAAAAGAATAATGGCGGCGCTGTGTCTGACAAACGGAAACCCTCTTTTATCACAGGCGATAATTTTAGGTATTCCGATACGGTCTGTAGGCGGCAATTTTTAATCTAGAAAGAAAAACTAAAATGACTTCGAAAGAAGAAGGTTGAATCTAGTAAAGTACGTAGGATTTTTAAGAAATATTAATTTTTTCGAAAATTATGAACAATTATTCATTTTCTATAAAAAAAAATCCGTCGAAAATCAGTCATAAAATCTTTATAATTCAATGAATCAAAAAACTTTCTAGTAAATTTCATGAGGAAGCTGCAGATAAAATCTGAAGTTGATCGGGAGAAAATTGAAGACGCCAGAGTATCGCCCGATTTGAAAAACATGGTTTTGAGAAAACGACTTTAAAGTTTAATATTATGAAATGTTCATGCTTTCCTATTTAATTTTTTTTTTTTTTTTTATATACTTTCTTGTAATAAAGATAAAAAAGTTTGGTTTAATATTTTACTGTGTCAAAGGAGGACCAAAAAAAATAGTTAACAATTAAAAAGGGACCAATCGGAAAAAAAAAAAAAAATCGTAAAATCAGCATCGCGTTCACTCGGCATCGAGACTTCACTTGGGAAATCGCATTTTTTGCCCATTTAAAAAATGTTTCTTCACATAAACACTCTTGGATATCATTTTTTAGCCCATAAAAAGAAATTTGTAAAAAAAAAAGTTACAAGGTAGTATTACCCCTTAACTATGAATTTATCAATCATCTGTGTATATTGTATGTCAGGACATTTATGGTTAATTCTTAATCGGATCCATGGGGCGAATATTCCAACGAGAACCTATGCACTACTCTATGTAATCTACCAGACAATGTAATGTTATACTCTATGTAATCTACCAGACAATGTAATGTTATACTCTATGTAATCTACCAGACAATGTAATGTTATACTCTATGTAATCTACCAGACAATGAAATGTTATACTCTATGTAA
Source organism: Gonocerus acuteangulatus (assembly GCA_946811695.1). Taxonomy (NCBI): domain Eukaryota; kingdom Metazoa; phylum Arthropoda; class Insecta; order Hemiptera; family Coreidae; genus Gonocerus; species Gonocerus acuteangulatus. Next base: position 18,581,445 of record OX328132.1, read on the forward strand.
TCTACCAGACAATGAAATGTTATACTCTATGTAATCTACCAGACAATGTAATGTTATACTCTATGTAATCTACCAGACAATGTAATGTTATACTCTATGTAATCTACCAGACAATGTAATGTTATACTCTATGTAATCTACCAGACAATGAAATGTTATACTCTATGTAATCTACCAGACAATGTAATGTTATACTCTATGTAATCTACCAGACAATGAAATGTTATACTCTATGTAATCTACCAGACAATGAAATGTTATACTCTATGTAATCTACCAGACAATGAAATGTTATACTCTATTTTTTTTTTTTTTTTTTTTTTGGTGTTTTAAGGCAGTTCAACCACTAGGGTCATGGATGCCTATGTATATGCGTGCAATTGAAAATTAATTGACGTAAAGATGTAAAAGAGTATATTATTTGAATCGTATATTTAGATTAATCATATACTTAATATTTAATCAATCATTTAATTAGTCAATGAATATATTTTTATTTTAGGGGGAAAAAAACCCTGTTAAATAGTCAGAATAAAATAAGATAATAAAGGGAAAAAATACTTAAAAATGTGGTGTAAATGTAAACACGTGGGATGACACATTCACTAACACTCATACATACACACACACACATGCACGCGCGCACATACATTCACACACACACGCGCGCGTAAGTGTATTTTCTAGATCTACTTCTCCTTATAGATTTAATTGTTATTTATATTTTGTGATCAGATCTGTAGCTCTAAGGAATCTCAATGTTCTCTGACACAATTCATGGTCGTCTCCAAGTATATCAAAGAGAGTACCATGAATGTCCAGTTGATTTCGAATCTCTTCGTATGCTCTACAGTCCGTGAAAATATGTTTAATTGTTAGATCTTCACCACATACTGTACATTCAGGCCTTTCTTCCCGCCTGAATAAATAAGAATGGGTGAGATTAGTATGACCAATTCGCACTCTCGTCAGAACCACCTCATCCCGCCTGCTGCCTTGGGATGAGGTTTTCCATGCCGAGGTAGTGGATTTTATCTCTCTTAATTTGTTGTCTCTTTTTCTATTCCATTCATATTGCCACATTGAGTGAATATAATATTTTAAATGGGCACCAGCATCCGACTGTAGGATGTGCGAGTAAGTAATGCCATCTTTAATTGCTTTTTTTGCTGCTAAATCCGCTTTATCGCTGCCGCTTATATTATAGTGGCTCGAAATCCAGCAGAAAGTGACGCGTCGATTTCTTTTGTAATGAAAATCTATTCCCTCAATAAGGTCTGAAATGATCGCATTGCGGGAATAGAAGTTTTGTATTGAAAGGAGAGAAGACAGAGAGTCTGTTTATATCACTAGGTTATTAGTATTATGATTTAAACTATTTACTGCTTTGCTTAATGCAAGTAGCTCTGCTGTATAAATGGAACTAAGATTTGGTAGAGATAGCATCTGTATTCTGGCATTATCCACCATCGCACATCCTACGCCATCATGAGTTTTGGAACCATCTGTGTATATCTCTGTTGCTCCAAGATACTTCAATCTGATTCTTTTGAATTCAGCCTGAAATATCGTAGGAGCGGTATCTCTTTTGATGTATCTAGTAAGTGAGAGATCGATTTTAGGAGCGTGAAGAGTCCAAGGTTCGAGATTTGGAAATGCCAGTTGATGAAGTTTGCTTAGATCGAAATCCACATTGGACAGCAATCTTATGGATCTATGTATAAATTGGTTGCTGTTAGCAAGGTTGTTATCATTAAAATATATGTTTCTGAAATTGTGGTTTAAAGGGTGATACGGAGATGTAATTATTTTTACGAAGTAAGATAAGGCCAGATAATCCCTTCGATACTGCAAAGGGGGCTCACCGGCATCTACCAATATCCTATCTACGGGGCTTGTCCGAAAAGCACCCGTTGCTATTCTCAGACCAGAATTATGAATACTGTCTATTTTTAAGGTTCTGGCACTGGCCGATCCATAAGCTACACATCCATAGTCCAATTTCGATCTAATCAAACTTCTATAAAGCATTATCATACTCTTACGATCGGCTCCCCATTTAGTGTTGCTTAGAACTTTTAAAAAATTCAAAGAATTTGAGCATTTCTTTTTTAATTCTTTTAAATACGGTGTCCATGAAAGTGTGTAGTTGAAGGTTAGGCCTAAGAACCGAACTTCAGGTTGAATCTGGATTTCCGCCCCATCTATATTAAGTGGAGGCACCTCCAAAATCCTACGTCGGCTAAAAAGAACCCCCACTGACTTGCTTATTGATATTTTAAAACCATTGTCATCAAGCCACGTAGAAACATTTCAAAGGGCTCTTTGCACTTCGGTAAAACAGGAAGCCACACTTTCATGAGCACAGTATATTGTTAAATCATCAGCATACAACATTCCGAAAACCGGAGCGTGTATCCGATTGAGGACCTCGTTTATGGCAACGCAGAATAGTGTTGCACTCAAGACACTGCCCTGTGGAACACCATTCTGCTGAACAAAAATATCAGAAAACGTTGAACCGCATCTCACATAGAAAGATCGGTTATTTAAAAAATTTTGAACGAACTTCAGCATGTGACCGTCAATCCCGTTCCTTGTGAGTGACTTTATAATATGCCACCTCCAAGTGCGATCAAAAGCACTTTCTACATCAACAAAAACCGCTAAGAGTCTCATTTTAGCTTTAAAAGCGTTATGAATAGCATTTTCAAGGCCCACTAAGTTATCTATAGTACTCCTGTTCTCCCTAAATCCACTCTGCCAAGGATGGAGTAAACTATGTGTTTCCAAGTACCATTGAAGTCTTTTAACCACAAGTCTCTCCAATAGTTTGCAGAGTGAAGATGTGAGAGATACAGGACGATAACTAGTGACTTTGTCTGCTGGCTTATTAGTCTTCAAAACTGGGACAATAATGGCAAGACTCCAATCGTTCGGAAATTCACCTTGTGAATAGATACGGTTGAAGACTCTTAAAATAATCATTTTACTTTGCATGGATAAATTTTTAATCATAGTAGTGCATATTTGATCAATGCCGGGCGCAGTTTCTTTGCGGGAATTTAAAGCCAAGTTGAATTCATTGATTGTAAAATAAATGTTAAGCGGATTATTTGGTTCATAATTAATTATTAATGGTTTTGCCTCTTCATAATTTTTAATTCGTAAAAATTCCTCAGAGTAATGCATCGATGATGAGTTCTTTTGAAAATAATTGCCGAAAGTATTTGCTATTGAGTGAGGTTCTGTATACTGATTGTTATCGTGAGTTATTTTATTTATTGATTTTGACAAGCTGCGCCCTTCAATCTTTCGAATAGTGTCCCAGACATGGGATGGAGGAGTACTTGTATTTATTTTTGATACGAAGTCTTGCCATGATTTTCCCTTATTTTGTTTAATAATAAACCTAGCGTGGGTCCTGGCACGCTTGTAAGCCTCAAGAGAGTCTGAGCAAGGACTTGATTTAAATCTACGGAGGGCCTTTTTCCTGTTTTTAACTGCAGTTTCACAGTCTTTTGACCACCATGGAACAAGAACCTTTTTTGGGCAAGGTTTGGTTTTGGGTATTGATTGGTTGGCCGAATCAATTATCAGTTTATTAATCGATTGGATAACAGTATTGATATCAGGATGATCAATATTTATTGTTATACTCTATGTAATCTACCAGACAATGAAATGTTATACTCTATGTAATCTACCAGACAATGTAATGTTATACTCTATGTAATCTACCAGACAATGTAATGTTATACTCTATGTAATCTACCAGACAATGAAATGTTATACTCTATGTAATCTACCAGACAATGTAATGTTATACTCTATGTAATCTACCAGACAATGAAATGTACTAATGTTATACTCTTAATATGTTGGCAAAAGTCACGATTCCTTATAAGAAAAAATCGGTTATTTAACGCCTTTTCCGGACAAATCCCGATTTAACTTGCACGCTATTTTATATAAACTACAAAAGCTCACTACACTAGCTGTTGTGAAGTGGTTTATTAATGACAGGCCGCTTGGTATCGCGTGTTAATCCTACTAAAAATTATTGGGCATTTATGCTAAGAAATAGTGATTGCTATTCATCAAAGGGAAAATGCTATAGAAAAAAAAATGAAATAAGGGTTTTATGATGGAAAATACTTTTAGCTGTTATTTAGATTGCAACGTGGAAAAATGGGATGTAGGAAAATGGAAGAGAGAATTTCCTACTTATTCCATGGCGAGTGAAGGTTGATACAGGACTAGTTGTATTTTAAGGATCACTTAGATACTTTTCTGCCACAATTTAGGTAAATCTGTCATGTTCTCCTATAACTCTATATACATGATGAATTGACGATCGTTTTAGATAAATGCGAATTCCTACGTTTTTATTTTTTATTTATATATATGTATATATATATATATATATATATATATATATATATATATATATTTGTCTGTCAAGCTCAAAAATGGACCGATTTTGATTTGGTACAATAATACTCTATATATTTTTAAAATCCGAATAATAAAAAATATATTTTTATCGCGAAATTTGCTGTGCGTACGGAGTTAAAAAACAAAAAAAAAAAAACAAAGTATTTTTGTACCAAATTGCATCTAAATCAAGCCATTTTTGGAACTGTTAGTTAGCAAACAGATATATATATATATATATATATATATATATATATATATATATATATATATATAAGAAAAAAACAAAAACAAAACATGGACAACGGTCTGTTGAAGCAGGATGGGATTTCTGCGAAATATCGCCCAGAGAAACCGACAGCTGGAGAATGCCGTATTAACATAAAAAATTCTCCCCAGCGAAGAAACCTCATATATATATATATATATATATATATATATATATATATATATATATATATATATATATATATATATATATTTATCTGTCAAGCTCAAAAATGGACCGATTTTGATCAAATTTGGTACAATAATACTCTATATATATTTAAAATCCAAGTTGATTACCAGCAGAATCCGCTTACCGGAACACTGTTTTATCGCGAAATGTGCTGTGCGTACGGAGTTTCGTTTGTAGGCTTCCATGTACACTTTTAGGTTCTCTAATGTAGGTAAATGAATGAAACCATTTTCAAGGCGATATCTCTAACCGTTTTCAAAAAACGTGGCTACAAATAATTATCCATTTGGGTATTTAGAATGTAGTTGAAATATTTTCTACATGTTGACAATCATCCAAGCTAAGGTATTTAAGTTTTGATTATATTTGGAGTTAAGGAAGTATTAAAAAATGTATGAACAGGCATAAAAAGTTTTAGGATTTTTAGATTTTAGCTTATGACTTCCATATAATGAATCAATCCGGAAATGTCCACGTTTAAGACCCTGTAGACCACGATTTTTTGAAGTTTGACTCATCAATAATTCCCCATACGAAAATTCAAAATCCAAATTATTAGAAATTTATCTTTATTATAGGGTTGGCAAATAAGTCCTTTCGGTTTTTGTATTCATGTTTTGTTTACAATATGTCACATTTATCTGATGCAATTAATCCCAACAGAGGATTGTTTATCCTATTTGCGGAAGCTCGGCTACGTTTCTAGGCTGGATGTTTACTCTCTGACCGAAGCCAACTTGGCAAAACGCATTTCCATTTGCGATTCCCTGCGAAAACGTCAAGAAAACGATCCATTTCTTAAATGACTTGTGACAGGGGATGAAAAGTGGATTGTCTACGATAATGTGGTGCGAAAAAAATCTTGGAGACCTAGCAACGAACCACCTGGAACCACATCTAAAGCGGGATTGCACCCAAAGAAGATAATGCTTTCTGTATGGTGGGATTTCAAGGGTGTGATTTTTTATGACCTGCTGCCACAATGTAAATCAATCGATTCCACTCTATACTGCTCACAATTAACAAAATTGAATGAATCAATTCGACGAAAACGCCCAGAACTGGCAAATCGAAAGGGTGTCGTCTTCCATCATGATAATGCCAGGCCCCACACTTCGTTAGTCACCCGCAACAAATTGTTAGCCCTTGGATGGGATCTTTTGCCCCACCCTCCCTATTCACCGGACCTTGCTCCTAGTGACTACCACTTATTCCGGTCTCTACAAAATTCCTTAGGTGGAAAACGGTTGGAAAACGAACAGGGTGTCAGGGAGCACCTTGATCATTTTTTCGCTAATAAACCACAGACATTCTATGAGCATGGGATTATTCAGCTGATGGAGAGATGGGGTAATGTAATAGAAAATAATGGACATTACATTGTAGATTAAAATAAAAATTATGTTCAAAATATACAATAGTTTTCTTTCAACTTAAAAAACCGAAAGGACTTATTTGCCAACCCTATAGTTTTCGAGTTATGAAGCTTTAATGTTTTTAAAGAAGCACAATTGTTTACAGACACTTGACCATACAATTGGCCATAACTCATGCATTAAGGTGCATTAATTACTGATTAAAATGGTATTTGAACTTCTTCATAAAAATTAAAATTTCAATGTCACTTTTGACACTTTAAATTAAAATTAAATTAAAATTTCTCTTAAAAAGTATGTTTAAAAATTGCTAAAAAAAAATGCTAATTTTTTTTTTAAATATTTTATCTCATTTTTGTGTAAATTTCAAGCTGGGATTTCAATGGGATCATATTTATTTTGTTTGGTAACTTTATGTTGGTACTTCAAAAAATTGAGTATTTTAAATTTGTTGAAGATTTATCAGACATAGATAAATTGTAGAATGGCTATGTGTATGTTTTGAGCCATGAAAGCTTATTTTTAACAACAATAGTCAGGCGAATAAGGTGAATAATAGTGGTTGGGAAAGGCATTTGAACAGATATCAGGAAGAAGAAAGTGGGTGTTTACATCCACCAGGGCCCTTTTTGGGCGAAATTGTACTTTGTCTAATTTGTAAGGTCAATTTCGTTAACTAGCAGATTCCATCCATCTGAGCATGTTTTTTTGGCGACATTTGCTTTACTAGGCTTTCAGCTATATGCTTTATAAGTATTAGACGTGAGAAATCTAATGAAACTATTTTCAAGACAATATCTATAACCGTGGAAAAAACTAGTTTTTTCTTGGGGTTTTCGGATATATTTTTATACAACTTGAAACTGGTTGGGTAATTATGACAAAACATTTACTGTTTGTATTCTGAGCCTTCCAAATTGCACTAGGAATTATAAAGGAAATGACGCAGCTATTTCGAATCGAATTTTATATTATGTTCTACATATATTATTTATTTATTTGTTATATGTACCTATAGTTCACCATATAATTATTATGATTAACCAACTTGACATTTCAAACCACACAAAGTGTGTTTGTAATAAACTTCATTAAAATCGGTCAATTTTTGAGACAGCTAGAGCGAGAGCAGACCTATATATATATATATATATATATATATATATATATATATATATATATATATATATATATATATAGGTCTGCTCCGTTTCAGAATTGCCCGGAATTTTTAATATAGGTGTGTTTTGAGGAGTTAATAGGAAATCCGGTGTCATTTCGTCGCTTAGTATGAGGAAATAGAGAAAAATCAGCTCCTTAGAAAAACTTTTTTATGTTTTGGAATCGACTGGAAATGTGTTGTTTAATGTTAAGAACATGTTAGGATGTCAAAACGGAAGGCAGTTTTGATTTAAGCGCATTAAAACACGCTTATGTTCAAATTTGCGTGAGATTTGGAGACTAAAACCGAAACGCGCTACTATTTTGCCAAGGCTATAGCCTTGGAAAATTTTCAGCATATTTTTTTTTTGTTTCAGAATTGCCCGGAATTTTCAATATAGGTGTGTTTTGAGGAGTTAATAGGAAATCCGGTGTCATTTCGTCGCTTAGTATGAGGAAATAGAGAAAAATCAGCTTCTTAGAAAATTTTTTTTAAGTTTTGGAATCGACTGGAAATGTGCTGTTTAATGTTAAGAACAAGTTAGGATGTCAAAACGGAAGGCAGTTTTGATTTAAGCGCATTAAAACACGCTTATATTCAAATTTGCGTGAGATTTGGAGACTAAAACCGAAACGCGCTACTATTTTGCCAAGGCTATAGCCTTGGAAAATTTTCAGCATATTTTTTTTTTGTTTCAGAATTGCCCGGAATTTTCAATATAGGTGTGTTTTGAGGAGTTAATAGGAAATCCGGTGTAATTTCGTCGCTTAGTATGAGGAAATAGAGAAAAATCAGCTCCTTAGAAAAATTTTTTTATGTTTTGGAATCGACTGGAAATGTGTTGTTTAATGTTAAGAACAAGTTAGGATGTCAAAACGGAATGCAGTTTTGATTTAAGCGCATTAATACACACTTAAATTCAAATTTGCGTGAGATTTGGAGACTAAAAACAAACGTATATACAATTATCATGAGCTAAGGATTCTGAAACGTCATATTTTCCAGCGGGTAAATCCGGATTGCGTCATGAGATCGACCTCATAAGCACGTTCCCTCTCTATGAAAATGGACCCACAAGTAGAAAGGTAGGGATATTTATATCGCTGATGATACGCATTTAGCGGCTACCGCACTCTCCGAACACATAACTGTCCGATTGCTGTACCAACAGAAAATATACGCGCTATAAATTTTTTCTAATGGAAAGAATAAACAAACTGTCATATGATGTAATAAATATATTTAACCCTTAATAGAAATGGAAACTAATAGAAAAGAAAAGATAAGACCCCTCATTCCTGACTTAAAGTAGCCTAGTTAAAATAACAAATTACCCACACCAAGCCGGAACGTTCTCACAGCGGGACAGCAAAAACGACCTCCTTTACCCAGGGCCGAAAATATCCCAGGCGTTATATTTACAGACTTTAATGACTGTCCCATTTAATACGTGTCATTTGTTATGGAGGATGAGGGTGTCTTGTAATTTGGGCGGTGGGAGCTGGGAAGCTAGAACTACCTGGGCCCGGTCAACAAATCAGCCCTCAGGGATAATCACATACCGCAGGCCAATCAAAGGCAAAGCACCTTCCTCACACCAGAACCACCTGTCTCCTTTCCTAGCACCTCTCCACCCGCTCAAACTCACTCCAATACCTTTTTCTATTTACCACATTCTAATGTATTAACAATGCCAAGGACATATGGGGTTGGTAAATCGAAGGCAAAGCACCTACTCCACCTAAAACCGAAGACAACCTGTCTCCTTTCCTAGCACCTCTCTACCCGCTCAAACTCAAACCAATCCATTTTTCTATTTACCACATTCTAATCTATTAACAATGCCAAGGACATATTGGACTGGCGAATCGAAGGAAAAGCACCTTCCTCACACTAGAACCACCTGTCTCCTTTCCTAGCACCTCTCCACCCGCTCAAACTCACTCCAATACCTTTTTCTATTTACCACATTCTAATGTATTAACAATGCCAAGGACATATGGGGTTGCTAATCGAAGGTGAAGCACCTACTCCACCTAAAACCGAACAACCTGTCTCCTTTCCTAGCACCTCTCTACCCGCTCAATCTCACACCAATCCATTTTTGTATTTAACACATTCTAATGTATTAACAATGCCAAGGACATATTGGACTGGCGAATCGAAGGCAAAGCACCTTCCTCACACTAGAACCACCTATCTCCTTTCCTAGCACCCCTCTACCCGCTCAAACTCACACCAATTCATTTTTCTATTTACCATATTCTAATGTATTAACAATGCCAAGGACATATGCCAATGGCAAATCGCAGGCAAGGCACCTTCCTCACACCAGATATACCTGTCCTGGTACCTCTCCATCCGCTCAAACTTACTCCAATCTATTTTGAATTCCAGGAAATGAAAGGCAATGCACATATCTCACGCCAGAATCCGCTGTACCCTCACCTAGCACTTCTCCACGGTTAGTGACATCGCCTAACAAATGGTTTTATTCGTTCCCCTACGTTATACGAACTTTCAAATCAGAGGACTTTGTTTACCAAATTTGGTCAAAATCAGGCCCTTTTTTGGGTCATAGAGTGCGATACATACATATATATATATGTGTGTGTATATATATAAAAATATATACACATATAGAGTACACTCTATATATGTATATATAAAAATATACACATATATAGAGTGGAGTCTCACTTATACAAAACATTCAGTTATACGACGAATTTTTCGTTCCCCGGCGAAACTCCATATAATTCTGTGTATTGAATTATTCACTTATGCGATATTCAGTTAAACGCAATATTCAGTTATACGAAGAGACAGCTTTTTCACGAAATGTTTAAAGACATTTCACTGACTTACCCCCACCAATCTCTCTCCCTCTCACTCATCTCGGTTCTTCCTTGTCATTCCAGTAGTCTAGCCGTGCTATGCACTATCCCTTGACTGATTTCCTTCGTTTCCGCACTAATAACACGGCACGTACTAGCAGGGCCGCCAAATCTCAGAGCCGGGCCCAGGACCAGATTTTGATTACGGGCCCCCAATGCATACTGATAAACCCTCTCCCCTTCTAACACACAAATCATAATTCTCTCGCTAGTTACTCTTAATGGTTGAAATGTCTAATAAATTCATACTACTCTGCAATGTATTGTTTTACAAAAAAAATGTAATATGTTCTCAAAATAACAATACTTAGATATATAATTTTCTTATTTCAAATTATAATGCGAGTAAAAAAATTACGCCTGTCACCCTGAGACCACGGGCCCCTGATCAATTGTCCATCGTGTCCCCCCTAGCGGAGGCTCTGGACTTTGGACACTGTTAAATTATTTTCATATGGAGTTTTGAACGAAATGAGAATTAAAGATGTTTGCAGGGAAGTTTCTATTTAATTTTCATCAATCCTACACAATAGAACAAAACTGGCAAAATTCTAATTGACTGATTTTATTACCAACGCATTTGATTTGAACGCTCTAGGTTTAATTGAACCATAACTTAAAACGAATATTTTTGTTGTTGTTATTACAGAGCTATCTCAAAACCAAAACATTATGTATTCGGCGGGCGGACAGGAAGAGGATGTGGAATCTCGCCGTCTTTCCCGTCAGGCACGGCCCGTGTCCTTCTTATCATTAAATTCAAAGTAATCAGCAACCGACTATCGGTGCAACAAAGGCCACTTTCGGTAGTAGTAGTTTTATTTCGACTCGTAATGAAATATCCCATTCTGGGACTTCAATTGTTTTGCCGCTTATGTACATTAAAAAAAAATCGATCCCATTCCAACAAATATAGGCTATGCAGGCCTATATTTTTAAAATTAATACTTTTTTCTCGCTCATAACCTGTACATTTGTTGCAATTAGCGAGGCCCGACCCGGGCCCCTGAGGAGCCCGGCCCGGGACAACAGTCCCCCCCCCCTCCCCATGTGGCGGCCCTGCGTATAAGTGATTCATCCCACCTTCTCTATACAGTGGTCCTTCTAGTAGCCGTGTTATATTGTGCTTTCATTTCTCAAAATGAGTAAAAAAACAACAGCAAAACTTTCGCTTGAAGACAAAATAAAAATCCTGGAAGATGTTCATGACAACCCCAACGAAACAAAAATAGACATAGCTAAAAGATTGAAATTACCTTTGTAACCCTTGCGGCTATTATAGGTAAGAGGAAAGAAATCGGGGAGAATTTTGTGATAGGAAACTTGAAAATATAATAATAATGTACAACGTTATCCAACTACAGAATATGTACAAACAATAAAATTGTAAAATTTTGTATGATTAATTAATTTTATTTTAAAATAGTCACGAAACCTAGTACTATTCAGTTACACGAAATATTCACTTATACGAAACATCCAACGCCCGTTCCCTCAAATTCGTATAAGTGAGACTCCACTGTATATATATATATATATATATATATATATATATATATATATATATATATTAACCGGTATTTTAGATATCTTTAGGGAATGAAAAGTGAGATTTTCTAGTCAGGATTACCTCCCTGTAGAGGGAGAGAGAAAAAGCGCTCAAATTCCTACCCATAGTAGAAACAGCATTCAGAGGGTTATGAAATAGGTTTCCGTAATGGTAGGTTTAAAGAGAAGGTTAATGAAAATAATATCATATCCTAGAAAATGATCCTTAAAAGGCGTTATAAAATTAAAATATTTTATGAGCGAAATACCATTGAAGGATTGACAGTAATTACGAGCAAAAAGGTGTAATAATTAGGCGCAATTTACGCTCACTGACTGGAATAAGGAAATCATAATGTATTTTAAGTATATTTTAGTTTAGTTTCGTTGAATATATACAACTTTTGTAAGCTATCACTATCATCCTTCCTTGGACCTCGGCATTGTAATTACGCAGGCATTACAATAAAATACAGTAATGAATACTAGAGTTAGTAAGGAGTTTAGTCATTTTTCGAGGAAAATAATTATGTAATGTACGCAATACATACAGTAAATCTTCCAGGTAGGTAGGTATAATATGTTTTAGCGCGGTTCCTCCCTACCTCCATAGGGAGAACCCGCTTATGAGGTTGACCTCACGACGCAATCCGGAAGTGCCGACTAGAAACTTTCTCGTTTCAGACCCCATAGATCACGAAAATATAGGTGGTTCAAATTTATTTGTATGTATATATATATATATATATATATATATATATATATATATATATATGTGTGTATATTTATACATATACTTGTCTGTTAACGCTCTAGCAAGCTCAAAAATGGCCCGATTTTGATGAAATTTGGTACAAAAATCTGTCTTCTAATTTGACAGGTCAAGTTCGTTAACCAGCAGAATCCGCCCACGGGAAGATAGTGTTTGGGCGAAATTCGCGCAAAAAATCGTAACGCTTACGTTTTCGAGTTTATATGCTTGCAGGTACTTGTTTTATAGGTTTCTTAACATAGGAAAACGAATGAAACCATTTTTAAGGCCATATCTGTAACCGTTTTTGAGAAAAGTGGAATCAATGTTTTTGTAAGTCATTATTTTTTGTGGGTACTTAGAATCGCGGGATTCAATTGAAATATTTTCTACATATTGGAATTTAATCCCAACTAAGATTTTTAAATTTTGGTTATACTTGGAGCTAAGGAAGTATGCGAACAAAATATTTTATTAATCGACATGAAACGTTTTCGGATCTTCATACATTTTTCGTAAATATCTCGATAACAGTTGGGAAATCGTGGTAAGTGGAAGGTGACCATTCGAATGCTTACGAAATTCTCTACAAAAAGACTCTGAAGCAATATTCGGTGGGGCAACGTCAACCAGAGATATAAGCGCTTAAAACTTAAAAAGTATTTGTTTTGTTGTTTTGAACGGGTTTTTGTCTTTGTTTTAACTGGTTGTTTTTTTTTTTTTTAATTGTATATATCAGTGAAATTAGTATTTTAGTAAAATAAGCCAAGAAACAGTGAAAGGTATTGGTAATAAGTTTGGAGTGGCTGTGGTAATCATGATGGCGTATACATAAGTTAATTTTCCTATCTATATAACCTTCCTCATACCCTACAACTGAAGTAATCGTTATTTCTTATTTTATATAAAGATTTTACCCTCGAGGGAATGGAATTTTATTTGCCATGAAGCACATATTTACAGTTGATTATAACAGTAAAATTAATTTGCTAGTAAAACAAAAGAAACTTCAAATGACAACGAATTTTTGGTTCGAAATAGAGCCTTCTGTGCAGTAGCCGAAGAGTGAGTATGTTTTTAGTACATAATTATTCAGTGTAAATTGGCTACTGTCAGTTTCCTGTGATGTGTGATGACTAATCTATTCCATTTCTTCAAGATTTAGGGAACCGCGCTCAGATGACACAGTTCCTGCGAGTCAGACATTTTTATAAAACCAAGCCTACAATGCGGCAATATATATTTGTTATTAGCGCGTTTTCTACTTGCCTTCAAGGGTAGGAAACCCGGTTATGACGTGGACCTTATAACGCAATACGGAAGTTCGGACCAGAAACGTACTTGTTTCAGAACCTATAGATCTCCCATATAACGATTGTTAAAATTTGTATATAGGGGAAGGTGTTGTACCTTTGACCACTTTGCAAAATTGTTTTTTTTTTTAGCTTGAATATTAAGGCTAAATTCATTTTTTTTATTTCATTGTAATTGGTATTCTATTGGTTATCATATTTAATTTTTTCAAGGTTCTAGCTTTACATTCAATATTTTTTATTAATTTTATAAAAAATAATCGTACAGTGGTCAAAGGTACAACATGTTGTTGTACCTTTGACCACGGGGTGTTGTACCTCTGACCACGTAAAAACAATACAGCAGCCCAGAAAAAAAAATTGTATTCAGTAATATTGTAATTAATTGTAAGTTTAATAAATACAGGACAAGGATGTAAGCATAATAAAAAAAACTGTTATTGATATTATGTTGTGCTTAATATGCTGAAAAATCCAGTCCAACCGATAAACGTTTTAACTGTCAAGCAGATCCACTAGCAATAGTAGGGTATGGAAGTTTAGCCACAATGTCTTCAACATCAATATTATACAAATTTTCATCTTCTCTCGTAAACTTGTCACTTAAAGTTTGTTTTTTCAAATATTGGATCTTAGATATTGGACATTTAATACCACAGACCTCTGCAACTAAATATGTAATAGTAATATTAATTATTTTTTTAAATATTTGTCGCAGAAGAACATAAAAGTTGAATTATAAAAAAAATACTCAGATGTGTTGTACCTTTGACCTGGTCAAAGGAACAACAACTAGTCGTGGTCAGAGGTACAACACCCTGGTAGTGAAAATTAAAAGGTATGCTAAAAATTTTAGGGTTAAGACAAATAAATTTCAGCGGCTACACCATGTTTCTTATTGTAACAGCTACTTTGTCAAATGATTTCCATCTAAAAAGACATAATACAAAACATATTATGAGGCAAAACGTTATCAATAAATAACTTACATTTTTGTGATTGAAATGGATAAGTATTTTTTGCAAGAATCCTCTTTGACTTGAATAATCCAAAGTAGGTCACACAAGCCCCCTAGTGAAGGAGCTAAACACTAATTCCACCAAAATTTATAAAATGTTGCAACATGCCGCCACAGCCTCGGTGGTCAAAGGTACAACACCTTCCCCTATATATATATATATATATATATATATATATATATATATATATATATATATATATATATATATATATATATATGAGGTTTCTTCGCTGGGGAGAATTTTTTATGTTAATACGGCATTCTCCAGCTGTCGGTTTCTCTGGGCGATATTTCGCAGAAATCCCATCCTGCTTCATCAGACCGTTGTCCATGTTTTGTTTTTGTTTTTTTCTTATGTTTATATATATATATATATATATATATATATATATATATATATATATCTGTTTGCTAACTAACAGTTCCAAAAATGGCTTGATTTAGATGCAATTTGGTACAAAAATACTTTGTTATTTTAAATCGACATTTACCCTAATATTATCAATTTTAAACAGCTGATACAAAGAAGACAAGCTGATTAATCTTATCAGTCTAGACGTGGCCCTATCTGCGGAAGGCTTTAGAAAGTGTAGGTTGTGATTATATATTTCTTTAAGTGCTCCTGAAGAGGCGTCATAAAGACGAGAAACACTTTTTTGTCTTAGTCATATTATTTGTTTTCATTGTCAAAATCATTAATGATATTTTTAAACATTTACAGGATACACTTCATAAAGGTTCTGCAAGAAAATGTTTTTCAAGACTTAATACGTATTTTCATCTAGCAGTGTTGGATATTATTCGAATGATTATTCGAATATATTTTTAGTGAACGAAGAATAATTCACTAAATTCCCTTATTCAAAGGGTACATCTTGAACTATTTACAGAATTATTCGTTATTCATCATATGTTATTCTTTATTTTCACTTGGTTTATTGCCTAAATCCAACTCAAACATACACACACACACACACACACACACACACACACACACACACACACACACACACACACACAGGCACACACACACACATATATATATATATATATATATATATATATATATATATATAGGGGAAGGTGTTGTACCTCTGACCATATTGTACCTTTGACCACCGAGGCTGTGGCGGCTTGAAGCAACATTTTATAAATTTTGGTGTAATTAGTGTTTAGCTCCTTCACTGGAGGGCTTGTGTAACCTACTTTGGATTATTCAAGTCAAAGAGGATTTTTGCAAAAAATACTTATCCATTTCTATCATAAAAATTTAAGTTATTTATTGATCACTTTTTGCCTCATAATACGTTTTGTATTATGTATTTTTAGATGGAAATCATTTGACAAAGTAGCTATTACAAAAAGAACCATGGTGGAGCCTTTGAAATTGATTTATCTTAACCCTAAAATTTTTAGCATACTTTTTAATTTTCACTACCAGGGTGTTGTACCTCTGACCACGACTAGGTGTTGTTCCTTTGACCAGGTCAAAGGTACAACACACCTGAGTATTTAAGGTTTAAATCCAATGTTTCCGCAGTCCAATGTTTAAGATCCAATATTTGAAAAAACAAACTTTAAGTGACAAGTTTACGAGAGAAGATGAAAATTTGTATTATATTGATGTTGAAGATAATGTGGCTATACTTCCATACCCTAATATTGCTGGCGGATCTGCTTGACAGTTAAAACGTTTATCGGTTGGACTGGATTTTTCAGCATATTAAGCATAACATAATATCAATAATAATTTTTTTTATTATGCTTACATCCTTCTCCTGTATTATTTATTAAACTTACAATTAATTACAATATTACTGAATACAATTTTTTTTCTGGACTGCTGTATTAATTAATTATTCTCAATAATGGCATCTAGGCCATTAGCACCGGGCTATCCATAGGTTTCCACCATTCTTAAACATCAATGGTGGAGAATTCTTTCAGTTGGCCTATATATGAAAGAACACAACAAACAACAGACGATCCTCGAACACCGGTCTCCAGCACAAGAATCCTTGGCGTTAGCCTCTAGACCACGAAGAGACCAGCAAAACAATATTAAATGTTAAGTGCTTTCCTGCGAGTGCCACGCGGGTGCACAGAGGAAGTACTTTTTTTTTTTCTTTTTTTTTTTTTTTTACGGCGCATCTACATCTAGGTCATTAGCGCCGACACCCAGGGTGCAGCGAGGAATTTTCCCAGCGAGCCCTGAGATGAGAAAATTCCTGCCGGAGGTGGGAATCGAACCCACCATCTCCCGCTTATGAATCCAGCGCGCTAGCCACTAGACTACGGGAGACCCGAAATACTTTATTGCTTTATAAATGGTATTTCTTTACCCCAACAATTGTTTTAGTAGGGAATTTTGTGTGTGATTTTGTTTTAATCTTGAATTTATTTTTTTCGAGATCAAAATATTATTGTCTGTTTTATTTTTGTATTTTAAGGCGATTTACTGATTTTATTTATTATCCACACTTAATACTTTGTTTTTTCATTTTATTTTATTATCTACATGTATATTTTACAAAATAAGTTTTCTTTTGTATTTTGTTTATTTAAAATCTCTTGTTATAAAGTATGATGGCATGGAATAATAATTGGAGCAAACGGGCCTTTTTAACATTCATGCTGCCAGTTACTTTTTTTCGCCAAATTATTACTTTAAAATTAATCGCTTTAATTAACATATGAATGAAATAATTTTTTGTTACCTGCTTCTTTGTCTCCATAAAATCTCACCGAAATAAGATATCATAGATTCTTATTTGTGCGAGTGTATTTGGAGACAAAGTAACAATAACAAAAATTTATTTCAAAAATTATTTGAAGTCATGACTGTTTTTTTTTTAAGTTTAAATCATATAACTTTACCTATATTCTTGTTTACCTAATCATATGTTAATTAAAGCGATTAATTTTAAAATAATCATTTGGTGATGAAAGTAACTGGTAGCCTTAATGAAAAAAAGGCCTGAGCAATCTTATAATTAGATAATTTATATATATATATATATATATATATATATATATATATATATATATGTGTGTATATAAATATAAATATATATATATATATATATATATATATATATATATATATATATATATATATATATATATATATGGTCACATGGAATAACTTCCTAAGTTCAAAATATCAACTTTTCAGAGCAGCTCTTTAAGAGAGAATTTTACAGAAAAAAAACATGCTATTTTCGGAGATGAAAAGATTCCCAAATATTTTTAAGTCTCAAACGATCATGGCTGAAAGGTGACTTCTTTACACTATCCATAAGTGTCAGGAGATAAAATAGCATGTTTTTTTCTGTAAAATTCTCTTTTAAAGAGCTGCTCTGAAAAGTTGATATTTTGAACTTACCAACTTATTCCCTGTGGCCATCCGTATATATGTGTGTGTGTATGTGTGTATAACAATTTATATTAAATCTTCTGGTTTCGTCGTTTGAGGGTTGGATTCGGGCTCCCACCCAGCCTACAAAGATAAATATCTAACCGCTGGAGCATAGTACTGACCAGAAAATCAATCGCTTGCCCATGGTCAAAAATCAGATACCTATACACTATATGCTCCTCTGAAATGGATGTTGGAGTAACTACTAGGCGCTCCAAGTATTAATTAAGCCACATTGTCACCCTGGAAATCGGAAAATTTTCTTTAAGACATTGATAAAAATAATTTTTTCGCGTTTATCATTTTTAGTAGATGTTCAATAATAATAGTAAAAGCTACTTGTCTAAAAAATGGGCGAGAAGTGAAAATATTGGTTTTTCAACCGACCGCAACTTAACAAGCGGCAAGAGAAACTGGTAGGAAAGCAGCGGTCGCATTCAATTGAGTTCTATCTTCCAATTTATACACGAGAACTAATGGCTGGTAATTTATTAAATGAATTTCGAATTGAGAATATTTTGTCTATTACGGACGGCTGTAGTTTGCGGTCACCCGGCCAGCCGGATGTGGCGACGGACTCTAGAAGAAGCAATTTCTCAAGCATCTCCTACCAAATAGCTTTGCTCTTCAAGGTATACATCATTTGGAGGGGGAAGTCTTCAAGCCTAAACACTAGCTTAGACTTCCATTCCACTCTTGCAGTTCTTCAAAATAGGAAGACCAAAGAACTTCATTAATACACCAACGGAAATGAGTGACCTGCCCATAATTCGTTACCTTAACCCTTTGATGCATGATTTTTTCTTTTCGCATAAAAAAAATCTGAGAGGTAGAAATAGACCTCAGGATAACGGGAAAAATACAGAAAAAAATTCATCGATTTTTTTTTTTTGTCGGGAAATTTATGAAAAACTGAAAGATGCCTGTAGGCATCATTGTGCGTATGGGGAGGAATGTTTTTGTGAATGAACATGTATAAGCATTCACATTTATTGAAACACATAAAGAATTTATGAGTTAAAGTTAAAAAGAAATTTCTTCTCTTTTCATCAAAATCACAAATGGTAATCCTTGAAACATGATTTGCCTTTAGTTAAACACAAATAAAGTTCACATTTTTCACAGTAACCACTATTTACAACAGTATTTAGTAGTTTGGTTCTTGGAGTTTTCCATCCTGCATCTCATCTTCTGAGAAACATCAGGCAGTAACAAATCATTCAAGTCTGAGAAGAGACCATTCAAATCGTCGCCATTTACCTCTAAAACATTGGCTGAAAATACGCCGAGGTTCAGAAAGAACATTTCGTCGACATCTTCATCATCCTCACTATCATCTGGTGCTGTGATTATATAAAAAATCTGGTTCTCCTCTCCCCATTATCGATCAGATAATGGGATCGATCGCTCGGACCTCAGTACCGGATGCACGATGGTGCCCACAGGAAACAAATGAACAACCACAAAAATTGGCTCAAAAAAAAAAACTTCAATAAAACAAACTTTCACTTCGTAAAATACACCACTAGTACTAAGGAGTACAATTTTTTTAGGTCAGAATGGACGGTTTTAATAGTATTGTGGCCTTGCAAAACGGGTCCCCGCGGGGTGAGAAACGAGACTCCTGGTTTTGTCAACATTAACTTGTTTATTCCTTCTTGGGAACAAAGTACAAAGTTCAAAATCTTCCAGTCCCTTTGATACTTGTTGATGCTTACAGGAAACGAAATATAACTTGAAAACACCCAAAATGGTGCTCTGGGAGTGTAAAATATAATGTGATGCCTGCAGGCATCACGATGCAACAAAGGATTAATGAGGTTGCACTCATGAAAGAATCTTTGCAAAATGGGGTCTTCTTTAGTCCGTTAACGTAAATTCATTTTACAATAAAAACATACGTTCTCAATTATAATATTTTTAACAGTTAACGTATTAGGTTATTTATTGTGTATAACCTAGCGTGTTTAGATTAAAAAAATGAATCTTTTGGATTTATCGGGAACAATCCAGAGCGAGAAAAACGCGCTTGAATATAATATAATGAATCTTTGTGGTATAGCTTGAATTAATATAATGAATCTTTGTGGTATAGCTTGAATTAATATAATGAATCTTTGTGGTATAGCTTGAATTAATATAATTAATCTTTGTGGTATAGCTTGAATTAATATAATGAATCTTTGTGGTATAGCTTGAATTAATATAATGAATCTTTGTGGTATAGCTTGAAAAGAAGAAGCAAACGAGAGTGTGGAACTCACAGGACTATGATTGATTCCTCCCTTTGCAAATTTGTTTTGAGAAGAAGACATGAGAATCAGTGACGGCTAAAGGGGGGCTTGGCCCCCCAGAATTAAAATTCACAATTTCCTTCGATTAAGTTAGAAAAATATTTTTTTTAAGCAAATTATTAGTAATAAGTTCTAATTAGTGTATGTTCTTAGATTATCAAATACTTCCTTAATGATTTCCAAGTGCCTGGTTATAAAAATTTAATTTTCTTCCCCCCAGACACGGCGCACAGTGGGGCCAAACAACTTTTCGTGTTTCAAAAAAGGCTACAGCCTCCAAATCGTAATAGATTTCAAAGCAATTTTTTTAAAATGAAAGCTAATAAAACTTAGAACAACTTTGTCTGCCCAAATTTTTGTTTTTTTCCCCGATTATTAAATTGCGTGTAAATAATTCACAAACCTTTACAATTGAGCATAAAATAATATTACTTTTTTCATCTAACTTAATATCAGAACTGATCTCGTTGAAATTAAACATTCAAAACCTGATTAGACTTGGAAAAAATCAGACTGACATCTTAAAAACGTAAATTTATCTTAATTAAACAATGAGATTAATTGTCATAATATGATTTGAAAATATATTTTGATTTTTTCCAAGTCTAATCAGGTTACGAACGTTTAATTTCAAAGAAATCAGTGCTGATATTAAGTTAGATGAAACATATAATATTATTTTATGTGCAATTGTAAACGTTTGTCAATTATTTACACGCAATTTAATAATCGGGGAAAACAAAAAACAAAATTCTGGCCAAACAAAGTTGTTCTAAATTTTATTAGCTTTCATTTAAAAAAAAAAAAAAAAGCTTTGAAATCGGTTGAGTTCGAGCCTGTAGCCTTTTTTGAAACACAAAAAGCCGATTGGCCCCACTGTGGGGCGGTAAGTTCATACTAAATTAGCCCCCCCCCCCCCCCAGAAATGTTTGTCTAGAGCCGATTATGATGAGAATGAAAATCTTTTCGTGATTATCGAAAATAGTAGAGACTTCATGTTAAAAATTTGTCTGTTTTCTTCTTCATGCTTTGTTTATATTGTTTCAAAATATATAAGCTTTTATTTAAGGTAATAACTACAGCAGTAATAATAAGAGCATGTAATCACTAGGTGACACTAGAATCACATGTTAATAATGCAATTCAAATTAATTTATATTTGCGCTAACAAAGTAAAAAAAGTCCGTCACGCAGGAGCTGCATAACTAAGCACTATCCTCAGAATTTTTGTAGTGTAGACTACATTACTGAATAATTTTCTGTAAATAACCTATATAAATAAAATAAAAACGTGAATAGTTCTGCTCATTTACATTTCTTATGAGGACTGTTCAATTATTAATTTTGTAAATAATTTCCTTCCAGAGTTATGTTTATACATGATACTGTTCTACTTAATAAATACACAAAAACTTCACATTCCGTCTTTTGATCTGACGCAAGAACAGGATACAGTCCCCCTAGTGGGAGATAGCGCTCCTCGTGGCGGCTTTGGGAACCTACGTCTGGCTGGGTAATTGTAATGAAACAGAGTTTAAAGTAAACCCTCCTTTCCAATAGTCCGATTTACTTCATGTTTACAACACTTCTTTCTCATGAGATACCCACGAAGTATACCGCGTTTCGTTACAATACAGCAGAAATTACGACCGGTATGAGTATATTAGTACTTTAGGTCCGTATTAACCCCCCCCCTCCAAATAACCCGATTTAGTTTATTTTTATAACCCATTTTTCTCTGTTGATTACCACCATGAATACCAAGTTTCGTTGAAATTTAACAAAAATTACGGCTGGCAGTGGCAAATTGGTATTGTGGGTCCGGAGTAACCCCCCCCCCCTTCTACTGAACCGATTTAGTTTATTTTTAGAACGTATTTCTCTCTTTAGATCAAAATAACGAATACCGAGTCTCGTTGAAATATAACAAAAACTACGGCTGGTATGGTCAAATTAGTGTTTTGGGTCCGGGGTAAACCCCCCTCCCGGTGGACCGATTTTGGTGGTTAACGAACTCGTTCAATTGTTTGCTATTTGAACGCTATATACCACGTTTCGTGAAGAAAAAACAAAAACTCTGGCCGCTATCGTGTTAACAGACACACACACACATATATATATATATATATATATATATATATATATATATATATATATATATATATATATATATATATATAAATTTTAACGGGGGTCATTTTCGGTGTCTACTAGGTAGGATCGATAAAGATTCGAAGAAATTTTTTAAAAATTCCGTCTTGAGTTCAACCTCAATAGCTACTTTCCTTCGGAGGAAAGTGCTAAAAGACCAGCAAAATGTCTTCAAATCTTCTTCGATCCTACCGAAAATGAGTTTTTGGTTGTTGTTTGTTTTTTCTACCATAAAAGTCACCCTCTGTTTCTGTAGATGTAATTCATATATTTTTTAAATGTATTTCCTATTAGAGGATGAGGTGCGGTTTATCCAGTAGTTATTCGGGCACCCGTTGATAATCTAATCAAAATAAGTAATACATTTGAACGACTGTTTTTCGAGATCTTTGAGTCAAGAAACATTGACATTTCTGTAGATCAATTCAATACGTCATGCCATCGAAGGATTTCCACTAGAACAGGAAGAAACACACTAAGATGGATTTGTATCGACTTATTTATTAACCTTTTACAGCGAATATTTACTAAAAATAAGAGATATCATTTATTTAAATTAGAGCCGTAATGTTTACAAGTACATAATTCATATGTAATTATACTGTTCCGTATGGAAAAATTTGTAAAATTATGTACGCTGATAAAATGTGAAAGTGACAATGCTTATTTACAATTCAAAGTTTGACCTTTGACAAAAACTTAAACTCGATTCTTAAAACAAATGCTTTCGTGTCATGTGAATTTGTCGATGTTCTATTTCAGTGCTTGACTTGCGAGATTGGTTAATGTTTCCATTATGCGTTTCTAATCGCTTTATTATTTCTTGGATGATTTCTAAGCGTGATTTCTATCCACTCGATTTATTGTAATATTTTACTCCATTAAGCAAACGTTTTGTGAGAAACCATAAGATTCTTTTATTGAAAGGTCATGGTAAAAATATTTGAGGCGTCTAGAATCAAAACAAGACACATCACTATTTTTTTTTTTTACGGCGCATCGACATAAATCTTGGCCATTAGCGCCTACGTCCAGGGTGCAGCCAGGAATTTTCTCAGCGAGCCCTGAGATGAGAAAATTCCTCCCGCCGGTGGGGATCGAACCCACCATCTCCCGCATATGAATCCAGCGCGCTAGCCACTAGACCACGGGAGACCCCGACACATCACTATTTTTGCGATTTTGAGATAACAGTTGATTTTAAAAGTTCAAAATGTCCTCTATATACTGGTATAGATAAGGATTTTCAAAACTCAATAGATCATGCTGTTTTTAAATGCAGAAGTGGAAAGTTTGCTTCAAAATAAGACATACATCAGTGGATTTTAAAACTAGTAAAGGCGCATAAAAAATGACATCGTCATGATTCTTTCAGCAATTCATTTGTTTTATAGAGCAGTAAAAGGAATGAATTAGTGAAGAACCATGTCGATATAATTTTCCAAACTTGACCAAAATTACTGTGGTGAAATTGGTAAAACCCTATACTGCTAGGATATTTTTAATTAACTGATACCAAAGGGTCGAACTTTGACCAAAGAGTGCGAACAGACAAATATATACCTATATTTTTGTCTGTTCTCTCTCAGACAAATATATAAGCAGTATAGGTTTGTACCAATTTCACCACACTGTACTATATATAAGCAGTATAGGTTTGTACCAATTTCACCACACTGTACTATATATAAGCAGTATAGGTTTGTACCAATTTCACCACACTGTACTATATATAAGCAGTATAGGTTTGTACCAATTTCACCACACTGTACTATATATAAGCAGTATAGGTTTGTACCAATTTCACCACACTGTACTATATATAAGCAGTATAGGTTTGTACCAATTTCACCACACTGTACTATATATAAGCAGTATAGGTTTGTACCAATTTCACCACACTGTACTAATGTGACGCCATTTTATGGTAGTGATTCTCGAAAATTAGTCCCTAACTATATTTTTTTATTATTATCAACTTTTTGAACAGTTATTGCGGTTTATAAAATATACTTGTCAACATTGAAAGTGCTTAAGGGGTAAAACTACCTTGTAACTTTTTTTTATGGACAAAAATTAACAAATCAAAAATGATATCCAAGAATGTTTATGTGAAGTACATTTTTTAATTGTGCAAAAAATACGATTTCCCGAGTGAAGTCCCGGTGCCGAGTGAGCGCTATGCTGCTTTGAAGATTAAGCTAATTTTTAATTGTTAAGTTTTTTTTTTTTTGGTCCTCCTTCAAAACATTTAAAAATTTATACCTTTTTTTAACTTTATGACAAGAAAGTGTGAAAAAAGTTAAATAGGAAAAAAATGAACATTTCAGAACATTCAAGTTTAAAGTCGTTTTCTCAAAACTATGTTTTTCAAATTTGGCTATACTCTGGCGTCTTCAATTTTGTTCCGCTCAATTTCAAATTTTAACTGGAGCTTCCTAATGATATTTTCTAATAAAGTACGAAGAATGTTGTCAATTCATTGAATTATAAAGATTTTTGAAGGATGTTCAATGTTGAAAAAAATCAATTCCCGTAACAGGCCACAAGGGCCCAGAGGGGCAGATACTGTTTAGGCATCTGAATCTTGACCATACGGCACACTAGGGAGATAGTGTGGTAATTGCTATGCTCCGGTCGCTTGATATTTTCCCTTTGCAGGTACCCGTTAATTAATTAATTAATTGATTACAGGCTGGGTGAGCCTAGGGACGATCTGGACCCCAAAATCCAACCCTCGAAAGGCGACTCTAGAAGATATAATCTTTAGTGTACGCTCGGGTTTTGAACCTCGGTCCTCCAGTTCATTAGTCGAGTGCTCTACCACTGAGCTAACCTCGCCCATTAGAAAAAATTAATATTTATTAATATTAATATTAAATTATTTATTAATATTAATATTAAAAATCCTACGTACTTTACTAGATTTAACTTTCTACTTTCAATATAATTTTAGTTTTGTCGTTCTAGATTAAAAATTGCAGCCTGCAGACTATCGCCCGTGAAAAAAGAGGATTTCCGTTCGTCAGACGCCGCCATTTTTTTCCGAAGAATTGAAACTTTATTTTCTGGATACTTTAACATCCCGTATAAAACGTTTGATATAAAGAATTGAAAAATATTGATTTATTTTTTATTAATAAATTGGAGAAAATAACTTTGATTTTGTTCACACAAGGTAGTATTAACCATTCAGTCTTCTTTTTCGTGCATCGCCACTGCGCATGCGCAAACGCCAGCGGACACTTTTGTGACACTTTTTTGTAGCGTTTTTTTTTTTTCTTCATTTATGCTAAAATAATGTGCACAAGCAGAGAAAATAGGAACTTACTATACGTTTTTAGGAAAAATACGTTGTTTTTGTTTTTAGAATGTATACATGTTATTTTAAAGAAATTATTAGGAATGCAGCATACATTTCCCACTATCTGAGAAATGTGCAGACGGGACTTTTCTTTTATTTTTCTTAACGCCTTCAAGTTTAGAGATTTATAGCAGAAGGAAGGAAGCGTGGCTTGGTGAACAGGCTTCATAAAACTATTTCCTCTTTGCATCATTAAACATCATTACCTATAATTACCTCAGGGGATGTTCACTCATTTACAAACATTTTAATAAACAGGTGTTAATTTTCCTCAGAATTTCTGAAGATTTATTTATATAGTCTCGAATGGAGTGCTCTTGGCAACGCCATATCAAAACGTCCGACTCTGAAGGAACTACGTCATCTTGGCGTGTTTCCGTTGTTATCCCTGGTGTCTTTTGAAAAGCTTAGAATAGAAACAGTTATTTTTTTTTGTCCTTGTCTTTTGTAAAAAATGTAAACCTATGTAAAAATGTAAACGTATGTAAAAATGTAAACCTATGTAAAAATGTAAACGTATGTAAAAATGTAAACGTATGTAAAAATGTAAACCTATGTAAAAATGTAAACCTATGTAAAAATGTAAACCTATGTAAAAATGTAAACCTATGTAAAAATGTAAACGTATGTAAAAATGTAAACCTATGTAAAAATGTAAACCTATGTAAAAATGTAAACCTATGTAAAAATGTAAACCTATGTAAAAATGTAAACCTGTGTAAAAATGTAAACGTATGTAAAAATGTAAAATGAAATCTTAAAGTGAAGATAAATCATAGGCGTCACAACAGGAAACTGACAGTATCCTAAGCAGAAATTACTCCATTTAAAAACCAATTTGTCCGAATGAGATCGCGCTATCAAAAATCGCATAAGATCCATATTTTTAATAAATTTACTAAGCTTTCGAATAGATGCTTTTCATTTACTAAGGTTTCCCAACCGGTTTCGAGATATACAAGAAAATACCTGAAAATCCCATGAATTGGTTTTCCTTGACAACGGTAATACACACGTCCTTGGAAATGGCTGTATTTCCCAGGACCAATCTATATATATAAAAATCACGTGTCTGTTTTTCTGTTTTTCTGTTTTTCTGCTTTTCTGTTTTTCTGTTTGTTTGTTCCTTATACAAATCCACACCGTTTGACTGATATTGACCAAACTTCGCACATAGATACGTCTTGATCCGGGAAATCTCGTAGGCTAACTCAAAATCTTCTAGGATTCATAGTTTGGAAGTAACGAGTTCGAAACTGTCATATACAGAAGAGTTTATAGTCAGAAATCGGCATTTTCTTTCCAGTGTTGCCCCTCCTTCTAAGAAGAAGTGCAATAAAAAAACCTTTGTTTGTTTATCTAAATAGTAGGTTTATATTCTCAGAGTTTGGACAAATATCATATAAGATATCATATAATAAAATATCATATTTTTTAAGATTAATTTCCTTAATATCAGATCAGTTTTCTTCATATCAAATCAATTTTCATTTGATTGCCTAGGGCAACACTGCTCTAACCAGAATATAGACTAATATCGTATAAATAAGTATATCATAAAAATGTTCTGTGTTTATCTAATCATAATTTGGACTAATATAATATAATTAAGTGGTCATGTTTCTATTCAGAACTATAATAATTTCAATACTTTTGTTGAGAGGTAGTTTTTTCTCTTTAGTAAAGGAAGGTTGCAATGTCGGTTATAGTATTCGGTTGAATAATCTCTCACTCGCTTTTCTGTTAAATGAATATGTTTGTACTGGTATTTGATGGAGAGGGTTTTAGTATGTGGAAAAACACAACTTTTTTTTTTAAACTGATGAGGTGTGTAAATGTCATTGAAAAGGCAAAGGAGACCAAAGTTGGTGAAGATTGGGATCAGCAAGATCAAATAAACAGTTTGAATTTCTTTGTGATTTGACAACAGCCTAAGACATAATTCCGAAATTTGATAGATTATACCTAAAGGAATCAACAGCATAGTAAATTGTACATAGAAACTTCAGATTATGTTAAAAAAATAAAATTCAAACAACTGAAATGAAACAATCAGTTTATCTGGACATGTTATAAATTTATAAAACTTGTATTGTAAAATGGACCGTGTCCCTTTGGAAAACAATAAGAACAAGGCTAAAAGTATTTTGGAATTGTTTACACTGATGTGGACCTTTTTTTAACTATGAGTCTCAAAGGTGAAAAATATTTTGTTTCATTTATAGATGATTATAGTAAGATTGCCCTCATGTTAATTTCTTCATAATTGTTCAGTATTGTTTATTGTTATTTAAGTGTTTAGTGATGAATTCCCTTTGTCGCGGTCTCACTGATGTATAAATAAATAAATAGTAAGATTGCTAGGATTTAAACTATTAAACCTAAAACAGAAGTTTTTCATTCCTTTGTTCAATAAGTAAATGAGGTTGAAAACTTAGGAAATTGGTATTATGAGGTGTGACATTGGTAAGGAATATTAAATAGTAAGAATTATGACTACCAAAAAAAAGGGTATCAAAATTAATCCCAGCCCCATGAATTCATGAGTTAAACGGTGTGATTTACTAGAACAATTATGAATATATCTCATTGCTTACTGGCAGAAGATATTGTAGAAAAAAATGTTGGCCAGAAATGGTATGTGCCGCAACTTATTTGAAAAATCCCTCTTTAGCTAACACCATTGACAATAAAATACCCTATGAAATCTGTTTTGGAAAGAAACCAGATGCATCTAACTTTAATTTATATGGTAGTAAAAATTTTGTTAGGAAACCAGAACAAATAATAACTTCTAAATGGTATAAAAAGGTGAATATGTGCATTTTAATCGAGTATAGTGAAGTGGGATATAAAGTACTTTTGAATAATAAAATCATTGTCGCTAGGCATGTTGATGTTATCCAAGAAAACATAGCTGTATTGGATTGGCTGAGGGCGAATCTGATAAAGTTCAAGCGATTGTGATTTTTGGGATAGAGAAATAGATAGTTTGAAACAAAATAATGCTTGAGATTTTGTTGAAATAAGGAAGTTGAAGATATCAAATGGGTCTAAATGTTGAACAGATGGATGTAGAGACTATATTTAAATGATCATTTAGAAGGAAAATCCACCACTGGTTTTCTTATTAGGTTATTTGGTAATGTATTATACTGGAAATCGAGAAAGAAAAAAGATGGTACAGAAGAGTCTCCATATGCAGAATATGTAGCTTTAAGTGAAGTTTAAAGTTCCAAAAAGATAGAACATTTTGTTTTAAACATAAAGATTTTTTTAAGCATTAAAAACTCCTTTGTGAACAATGTCATTTTGTAAAGGACTTAAATTTATGAACTTGAAATTAATTCTCTCACATACATATGCAAATATTATTAAAATATTATATTAAATGTTGTTATATTTAACTTATTGTTTTATTCGCATATAGATAGATGTACATAATAAATTATATAAATGTTTATAATCATACAAATGAATGTAAATAAATGAATTAATTTTCACCACATTTTGAAACATTATTTTATTATTATAAGAGCTGTATGGTTTAGCAACCCTATTAATTTGGGCAGCCTCACTTTAATTTTTTTTTTAATAAAGTTATTCTTCTTATAATATTTCTTTTGCATGCTATTTTTTTGCAGATAAATTAATGTATTAAAATATTATTTTTATAAGAAGAGGAAGTCACGTGAATTGTGGTGTTCTAATAAATGAATAAGTAATTAAATTTTCCATGCAATTTTTTATTAATTTAATATCCATAATAATTTAATCATTATATTCTGCCATATGCTTCCTTTTGTCTGGGATAGTTATATCCTCTGACTGTCACCATTTAGTCGGATAGCTGGTAACGCACATTTCATGAAGTGTTTTATGCACCTTGGAATTTTGGTGTATTGCATGTCGTGGATAGGTAAGGCATATATGTGTATCCTGGACATACCTTGGAACACCAGGTACTGCACATAGGGGAAAGGTGTTAAAAAAATATGTCACTAAAATGGTATTTTATTCAGAAGCCAACAATCTTTAATGTATAATTAAGGCAAGTTGCTTTATTTCTAGAACAGCCACAACTGTCCTGTCCAGATGATTGGTGCTCTCTCACTCTTACGGTTACACGCACTGCATTGCAGTCTATCATCGGCTGAATTTATTTTCATGTCTGCTGATTACTAAACCTCACAAAAAGTGTCTGCCCTTTTGTAATTATTTTCAATTATGGTGTTTAAATAGCAGTGTGAAGAAGAGACTTCATTTAATATTACAAAAAACCCACTTCAGTTTTGTTTTTATATGTATCCCACTTAAAAGTGTCTACCTTATATATTATTCATTATAGAATTGCCTTAATTTTACATTAAAGAATTATGGCTTCTGAATAAAACACTATTTTTGGCCCATAGTTTGTTACTGATTACCATGCGCAGTACCTGGTGTTTCAAGGTATGTCCAGCAACCACATACTTAACTTTTTATCTACACTAGAGACCCACTATAGCACAATTTCAAGGCACATAAAACACTTGAAAAGTGTGTGACCAGCTCTTGGACTAAATGTTTAAATACGGTTGCAATTCTGGTAAAAATATTGTTACTCGCCAAGTCAATGTCGTTATTGAAATTCCCAAATACCTTTAATTCATTGTTGTCCATAACTGCAAGAAAAATATCTTAAATTTGTTTTTATTCTTAGAGGCCCCTATTTCCTATGATAGGAGGACTATCCTTATAGAAGAGCCCATGAACCATAAAATTTGAAACAGAAGCTTTAATAGAAAGGACTATTAACAAACTATGTTTTTAAAACTTTCCTTTTGGCATAAATAACATACACCCTGCACGACTTACCTACTTTTTCATTCATAAAAAAACTCAGTTACGGATTATTACATGAACAGGTAAACAATATAACATATTAATATTATATTTGCGCAAGGTTGAGGTTTTAGCTTTAGATGCGAAGCCCTTAAAATAAATAAATATTATATTTAAAAAAAAATCAATGAAAATAAAGAGTATAGTTTCAGTTGTAGGTTATTACAACTTATAACTAATCATAACCTTAATTAAATGCCTCATTTGTATTGCTATTTTTTATGAATATTTATTTATGGACCACATATTTTTTTTTCTTTAAAAAAATTAAACACAGGGAGTTTGGTTTGGATTTTCTTTAAAACGGTATTGCAATTAAATTATTTGGAATCATTTAATTGTAATACCATTTTAAAATAAGGGTACTTTTTAAAAAATAAGGATTAATTTATTTTCCACCCCACTTTCTCTTAAAAAAATGGAAAATAAATTTTTCAGCCGAGTTCTCAATTTATTATCTTATATTCTCATAATTTGGACAAATATAATATAATCATTAATTTTTTAAAATATATAATATAAAGTAGGCGTACCATGGAAGCTGGGTTACAACTATTTAATATGAAGCATGTGTAGCATGGTAAGCCCGGCTTCAGATATTTAATATAAAGTAGGTGTAGCATTGCACACCGGGTAACAGCTAGTTACTTATAAAACCTGTACCCGAAAGCCTAGTAGCGCATAGTCGTAAGCGTTACGTAACTGTTATTTTGAGTGTGTTTCTTTTCAGACATGATAAAGGTGGAAAAAGATGACGAAGCGATTGTAATTAAAATTTTCAAATGTGATATTTGAGATTATACTAATAAAAATATCAGTCCCGTAACAGGCCACGAGGGCCCTGAGGGGCAGATACTATAGAGGTATCTCATTCATGACCATACGGATAACTAGGGAGATAGTGTGGTCAGCACTATGCTCCGGCCGTCTGATTTCCCCCTTGCTGCTTCGACTGCTAGGGTCATTAGCACCAAGGTGCCCATTAATAAATTATTTAAAGGCTGGGTTGGCCTAGAGATGGTCAGGGAGGCCGAATCCAACCAATGAACGAATACACCAGACGATCGAAATCTTTAGTGCTTGCTCGGGATTTGAACTCAGATCATCCAGCATATTAGTCCCATACTAATAAACATATTTAAAATTTTGAAACATTTTATTCGGACAGATTTCGCATTCACATTGGCACCCTTCTTCAGAAAGGGGCCAGGGAAATTCGCTTTCGCAGGGAAAATAGTCTGGCGTATTCAAAGGACTGTTGTTGTTGTTTTTTTGTTTTTTTTTTTTTTTTCAAGCAAATACAACATAAATGTTAAATAATCCTTATCGATTCCAAATAGAGTTTTATAAAGGGGCACCATTCAGAAAGGCAGCATAACGGTTTGTTTTTTAATTTCGCCAACCACTCTTCTATTTAATTTTTATTTATACCATCCTTCTTGGAGATATTTGATACTTCTTGCGCACTTAATTACAATAAAATATTTTCCAAATTTGCACTACAATTCATAGAATCCGTCGAATGTGCTATTAATTTTGTGTTCTCTTAGTGTTTTGTGACTGGCGGTTCGTGGTTAAATAACCACCAACCGCCAGTCTTCATTAAGAAATAAAAATAATTCCAGTTTTATATTTTATATCTAGATCAGTTTGCACAGGCTTTTTAAGGTTCGCATTTCAGGCAATGATTATGGCATGACGACACAAAGAGTGAACCAACGGATTAACACTTTACGACATGGCCAGAAAATCATAAATTATATATGATGACAAGTTTATAATCTATCAAACCAAAAATATAATAAGAATATAAATCGCAATTCTTAGCCTTCCAATAAAACTGCATTTTTTATTGGAAATTTAATAAATTAGAAATAAAAAGGAAATTAAAATTTTATAAATTATTCCTTAGGAAGCCTCCCAACATGTGTCAATTTATTCTTGACAGACAAGAAAAAAAATATTCTTCTTAAAAAAAAAACATATATACAGCGCCCGCTCTAGCGCTTACTACACCGAGAACGTAAAAAATACACACACACACATATATATATATATATATATATATATATATATATATTAAATAGAGGTATTTTATTTTTTAATAAAAAAATAAATTCATTTTATTTCAATTTTAATAGAAAAATACATTTAAATAGAAACATATATCATAATAAAACATTGATAAAGAAGATAATAAAACAGTAATTTTTTTTCATTAATAGTGTAAATAATTTTAGATTTTAGGC
Organism: Gonocerus acuteangulatus; assembly: GCA_946811695.1. Classification (NCBI taxonomy): domain Eukaryota; kingdom Metazoa; phylum Arthropoda; class Insecta; order Hemiptera; family Coreidae; genus Gonocerus; species Gonocerus acuteangulatus. The sequence goes on from OX328132.1 coordinate 18,614,770, forward strand.
ATAAACAATAAAAGCGCGCTAGGCTATGTAAACGTTTTAGGCAATGTAAACGTTTAGTGAACGAAAAAGCGATACGTGAAATATTCTAAAAATTGAGTGATATTTGTTGTTTTTTTTTACACTAACAGCCAAAATGGCTACTCAAAAATCCTAGAGCGGGCACTGGACCAAAAAAAATAAATCTTTCACTGCAATTACTTTAAAAGGAACATTGCTCTGTTATACCAATTAAATGTTCCTTTGGTGACAAAAAAATTTCCTGGAGGCCCTATATCGTTCTTCCCGTCCCTCAAATGACAAATTTAAAAGTTTGTCCTCATTTATACATAAAATTTAGGAAATTAAATTGCATTAATTACTGTTTTCCATCAGGAAATGGGATAGCCAGGAACAATTAGCAAAATATTAAAATTGAATGACATGAAACATCTGAATTTGTTATAATTACACTAGAGTAAAATTTCAATTTTATTATTATAGACATGAAGCGTAACAATGAATTTTAGCAAAACATTTAACAATTTTAAGAAAGAATACCGCAAAACCATGCGCTAAAAATTTGCTTTGCAGGGTTATGTGGTGATCACTACTTAAAAATATATACTATAAAGAGAAGTTTATATATTTTATAAAGTTATTGAAAATTATATTTTTCTCATGCATTATTAAAATGCTCCTAAAAAAACCATTCAAAGGTAAATCATTTTGTCACATGAGAATTAAATAAAAATCAGTTATTCATTTCTTGTAATAAATTGTACATTTATGTACGTCAGAAATACAGAGCTTAATTCCCGCCTAATTACGAATTTTATCCCCCCCCCCAAAAAAATGTTCGGTCACGAGACCAATGACGTCCCTTCTGTAACACTTTTGCGTCACCCGTGACGCAAATTTATAGACCCCCAGCTATATGACATTTCCAAATCGATTCGCCCAATCTTTTTTTAATTCCATTTTCTGTAACTCATTATATATAAAAATTATGAAAACATTGTTTGCTATATTTACCTTAATATTTTCTGATTAGTGATCATATTAAGTATTAATACCTGATCCTCTAGTGAAATGTTGCTTTACAAATTTTTATGTCTGGTTTCTAGTTAATTCTATTTAAACAATTTGGCATGCTCATAGATTTTTATTTCCAAATAATATTGCTGTAGGGGTCTCCCGTGGTCTAGTGGCTAGCGCGCTAGATTCATAAGCGGATGATGGTGGGTTCGATCCCCACCTGCGACAGGAATTTTCTCATCTCAGGGCTCGCTGAGAAACCTACCGCTGGAGGCACAACTAACGAAGAAAACTTCTCAGCGAAGAAGCCTTAGGCAGAATAAACATTTTTAAGCTTTTGTTAATCCAAGTCGCATTTTAATAGGTATATTTGCGCTAATAAGTGTAGGTAAAAGTATATGTGTTTGTGAGAGACAGAGAGAGCTTGAATATATATATATATATATATATATATATATATATATATATATATATATATATATATATAAAGTAGTAATAATATTAATAAAATAAAAATTAATAAAGAATCATAAATCATAAATGTAAAACAGAGCAATATAACTATGGTAGAATGCTTACATAGTAATTTGACATTTATAATTTTTGTATGAAAAATAATAAATTAATTTATTAATAAATAAAATTGCAAATGTCGAATCACAAAAATTACCTAGATGCATATTCATAACCCAGACTACTAAAACTCAAGGGCTTTGTGGTTGCTCGCCAAGAAAAACCTTGGATTAAAATGTTTCTTGATAACTTCAATTCGATATTGTCTCTTGATATATATTTATTTTATTAAATATATTTACGTATGCTTATCATCGTTATTGTCATAGAAGATACAATTCATATTTTGTTATAATAATGAAAACAAAAAAATAAATAAATAATTAAGGAATGTTAGGAAAATAAATGGTCGTAGTGTTAAGGCATGAGCACTCAGTGCCGTGGATCGTGGGTTCGATTCCCACTAGGAGTGATGTGTTTTCTTTCGATTAAAGAAAAGACATCAGTCCTGACAAGAAAAAGGTGGTACCTTTAAGAAATCCTTCCCAAAAATATGTGTTATGTACAAGTGGACGTTAAAAATGTAAGTAAGTATATAGAACTATTGACAATACACATCTATGTTGTAAAATAGATACATTGGCCGTAAAACAATCATTCAATTAATACGTTCTACCGTTAAAATATAAAAATGTAGATTCCATTTTGGTGGCCAGCTGCGAAACTATCGAGCTAGGGTTGAAAGAAGAACAGCTCACGGGTTGAGTAAAAAATTTCTACAAAATAACTCTTTACATCATATTGTATATTGACCCAATATTCTTAAATTCTCCATAGGTCGAACAAAATTTTAAAATGATGAAATAAAAACTCAAGTGAATGTTCAAACACAAAACAAAAATGACCTTAAACAAAAATTACATTACGCCCAAACAAATCAACATAGTGTAAAGAAACTGAAATATACACATAAGAAAGTTCACAGTTTTTTCAAAGGTAACAATGTCAAAATACGAACTATAAACACAAATTTTAACATCAATAATGACCGTACTATTAAACAGCGTTCAACAACAACTGATGCCAAATGGACTATAATTTAATGCATTTGACATCAATCCAGTTTAACACAAAATATAAAATGTATACGCAAGGATGATGGAAAAAATTTAAGGGGTTATAATAAACAGGGATCGAAACAGTTATTTTGTTATCAAAAAAGTTGAAATTTAACTGTTAAAATGATGCTTTTGCCCTGTCTATGAGGTTACCTCTGAAGGACCTCAGGGTTATCGCTCAGCTCCGTCTCACGAGTCACAAGAAGCACAGGCTACATATCGATGGACAATTCTGCCGTTTCGACCCTTCAATCCCCTGTAGGCTGCGTGGAGAAGCGGAAAAGGACAGTCTCATACACATCCTTATTGAATGTACAAGCCTCAGAAGAGGAAGGGAAGAACTTCTGGACAATCATTTAAAGCCTTTTAGTCAACCAGCTCATAAAATGGAGAGTCTCTTGTCTAACCTTTCTCATAACAAAATTAAAAGTATATGTGCATTCTTAAAAGATTTTAATTCAACTATCTAGGTCTAACATAAGAGCTAAAAAGAACGGAATTTATTTTTATTTTTATATAGGATTGATATTTTTTTGTAGTCGAATTTAGTTAGTATTATTAGATATGTATATATATTATTGTATTCGTGTGTGTGTGTGTGTGTGTGTGTGTGTGTGTGTGTGTCTGTACATTGTTGTGTGTTTGTGTGCGTATGATTGGGTACATGTACAAGTATACATTTTATTTATCTTTGTTATTATTATAAGTTTTGCTTCCTTATCTTATTTTATTTATTCACATATATATTCAATTATTTATTTATTTTTTCTTTACAAGTAGTAAGATTGTATAAGTAGGGTATTTATTTATTTATTATTTATTATTTTATTTTTTTTTCTCTTCATGTAAGGATGTTCATTGTACATAGTGTAAATATTTAGTATTTTGTTTACATTAATTTTGTAATGCTTTTATATTTATTCCTTATTAGTAATAATCTTAATCAAATGTGGTAGACTCCTTGCTGTAAAATTGTAAATTTTTAAGAGCAATAAAATATTCATTCATTCAATAATGCTTTTATATTATAAGTTAAAAAACGTTTTAAGAGTAAAAGTTATTTAGGAACTCCTAAAATTAAGTACATGAAAATAAAATTTAATGTAGTACTTTTATTTTTTTTTTCAATGTGAAATAAAAGTTTTTAGTATTTTAATCCAGAATTTTAGGGTTTCGTTCGTTTAAAATACCCGAAAAACTGGGAAAAAAGAAAATACACAGTTCGATACCTATATTAACTAGCACGTATCTTATATCCCCAGCCCAGCCACTCAAGTAAGTGTTGAAAGAGCCTTTTCAACCCTAAAGTATATATTAAATGATTATAGATATAATCTAAATTCCAGAAACTTACAGGATAAATTATTATTAAAATTGAATTAATTCTTCAAAATAAGTGAAATTTTCATTGTTTAAACATTTATTTTAGTTATTTACTGAAATATATTTGATGATACAAAAATAAAAATAAACGTTATTAGGTTTAATTTACTCCATTAAACTTTTTCCTATTAAGTATTTTAATAGCAATTACTTAAAAACCTTTATTTTTAAAATTGGAAAATAACAGTAAAAAAAAAGTTTTTTACAAAAAGTTTAAACCCAAATAAAAGTAAAAGTGAAAAAATACTGTTTTTAAATAAAAGTTAACTATTATTTTTGACCCCTGATAAAAACTGCTATCCTAGAATAAAATACTGGCTAACTCCAAAGAGCCAACGGCCATAGCCACGTTGAATACACCGGTTCCCATAGATCACCGAAGTTAAGCAACGTCGGGCGTGGTCGGTACCTGAATGGGCGACCGACCATGTGCTGTTGGCATTAGAAAAGGGTGGCAACCTGTAGATAGCCCGGCGCTAATATCCAAATAGTTGATGCGCCGTAAAAAAAAAAAAAAAAAAAAAAAAAAAAAAAAAAAAAGAAAAAAAGAAACTCCAAATAGGATATACATAAAATTAATTGCTCTGATTTCAATAAAGTATATATTAATGAGTTGCCGATTCTGTTTACAGAGATAATAAAACAGCAAGTGAAAAATCATTAATTACATAACGAAAATAAAACTGCTCTGACTAATCAATCCATGCAATATCAGAATGTATTCGATTTCACAAATGTATAAATTATAGAAAAACAAAGAAAAAAAATAAAATATTTAAATAGCATATTTCTTAATTTGTTAAACAAAAATTAACTTTTTTTTTCTTGGTTATACTTTTTCCACACATAGTTTATGGAAAATGAACTTCTTTTTCTTTTGTGATATTTTATTCATTGAATAAATTGAAATATTATATTTTATTTTATATAATTCAAACGGCTTAATTTCTTTTGGATAATCGATTTTAATTTTGTTGGACTATCGATCCTACTCAGCAAGCTCAATAAATCGATTGATGCTTTATGTATTGGGCTCACTCATGACGTGGTTATCCTGAGGGAAGGTTCCTGTTTGTACGATTTGAGTTGATTAGTAATGTAATGAGTATTTTAGCTCTTGAAGAGTGACCAAGGAGATCTAAGCATGCAGTACTGAATTAAATAATGAATTGACGCTATTAATTCTGTATTTTATTGACCTTCTTGTCATATATACAGGGTGTAACGCAAGTAGATGAAAATACACAAGTGTGTTAATCATATGACCATGGTGAGTGTTATGCGAGTACTGCAAGAAGGAAGCCAGTTCCACCATATTTTTTTTTTAATTTTCGGATTAATTCATTTTTTTTTTTTAATATGGGCAAATTTAACCACTTAGGGTCATTGTTGCCCTATTACTTATTGGTGATTTTGAGAATTTTTTTTTTTTAACTTTTTGAGGTGAGGACTTTAACACATTTTATTTCACCTGGGATGATGATAACTATAAGTTTTAAATAGAAATATTATTATGATAATGTTATAGTAAAGTTCTTCAAATTTTGTCCAGAAAATGTATATCTTTTATAAACTCCACCACATTATTAATATTATTGCCTTCTAAATTTTGGCTAAGCGGAAGATTTAATTTAAATTTGTTTCTTTTCTCGAAATATTTGGGGCACTCAATTAAAATATGTTTAATGGATAGAAGTACATGATAATGCACACTTGCCTTACTGAAATCATTAAATATCGATTTAATCAAGAATAATTTTCATTTATTTCGAATACGATCGCAAAAATAAATATCATATTAGTTTTATTTATCTTTTGTGGGGTCTCCCGTGGTCTAATGGCTAACGCCTTGGATTCATAAGCGGGAGATGGTGGGTTCGATTCCCACCTCTGGCAGGAATTTTCTCATCTCAGGGCTCGCTGGGAAAATTCCTCGCTGCACCCTGGATGTCGGCGCAAATGACCTAGATGATGATGCGCCGTAAAAAAAAAAAAAAAAAAAAAAAAAAAAAAAAAAAAAAAATTATCAGTTTTTCCCCACCTAAATTCCCACTTACATTATGAAAATCGTATACCGTTGGAAAGTTAATTAAATTTTACAACTTTTGTAAGACAAGAGTTTGAAGAATATTTTTTGGAAGATCAGTGGTTCTCAAAAATTTGTCCTTAACTAGACTTTTTAATTATTATCAACTTTTTGAACAGTTATTGCTAATTGGAAAATATACTAGTGAATATTGTAAGTGCTATAGTCTTAAAGCAAATTTAATATTGATTTAAAAAAAAAAGGAAGATAGGGTTGAAAAATAGTCTGTACAAGGAGAGAAAATTAGAGCTTTTCTACGAAAAATGCGTTTTTTTGTTGTTTTTTTATAAATAACCTTAAGAACAGCATATCTAGAAACATGTGGTCGGTAGGGTTTAACTACATTTTAGCGCGGCTCCTCCCTCCCTCTATAGGGAGGAACCCCGCTTATAAGGTTGACCTCATGAAACAATCCGGAAGTGCCGACTAGAAAATTTTACGTTTGAGAACCCCTAGAGAAAGAAAATAACGGTGGTTCAAATTTGTATATATATATTTTTTTGTCTAGTTTTAGCCCCTTGACTATTGTAATATACTTGTGTATAGCTATATATAGTTTTAGCCCCTTGACTATTGTAATATACTTGTGTATAGCTATATATAGTTTTAGCCCCTTGACTATTGTAATATACTTGTGTATAGCTATATATAGTTTTAGCCCCTTGACTATTGTAATATACTTGTGTATAGCTATATATAGTTTTAGCCCCTTGACTATTGTAATATACTTGTGTATAGCTATATATAGTTTTAGCCCCTTGACTATTGTAATATACTTGTGTATAGCTATATATAGTTTGTTGCAGAAAACGGTTCAGTAAAATATTTTCCCGAATTGCTACAGGCTCCTCGACAGAAACCCGAAATCAGATTTAAGCAGAAGGCGAGCTATCTAGTTCATTTCCTCAACGCTTCTTCGTTCTGATGTCTGTTAATCTGTGAAGTACTGGCTGGCTTCTGTCTCGAATGATCTCCGTACACTATTATTGCGTTGAACTTATGTCACTTGGATGGGCGTATAATAGAAAGTAATTTCGGGGGGGGGGGAGAACTGATAGCATTTGGGGGTGTGGTATTCTAACAATCTACAACTTGGAATAGTTAGCCAATTAAAACGCTATTACACCCAAAACAAATTATTTTTTCGTAACAAAGTGATCTTATTTAATTTATTTTTAAGATTTTTATGACACATTTTTTCCGAATTCGGGGGGGGGGCTGCAGCCTCCTCAGCCCTCCCCTTATATACTCCCATGTCACTACAAAATAAGCTTGAAAAGTAAAACTGGCGTTTTACTTTTCAAGCTTATTTTGTTTAGAGCTCTTAGTAATATTATAGTAGCCTTTTGTCTAAATAACAGGACTTGCTTTTTTGATTTTTGAGATAATTTTTATTTAAGCTTTTGGTAATATTATAGTATCATAGTAGCCTTTTGTCTAAATAACAAGACTGGTGTTTTAGCTTTTTAAGCTAATTTTTTCTTAATCCTTTGGTAATATAAAAGTATCATAGTAGCATTTTGTCTAAATAACAAGACTGGTGTTTTTGCTTTCTATGCTTTTTTTTTTATTATTCTTTAGTAATATTATAGTAGCCTTTTGTCTAAATAACAAGACTGGCGTTTTTGCTTTGTGAGCTTATTTTTGCTTAAGCCTTTAGTAATATAAAAGTATCATAGTGGCCTTTTGTCTAAATAACAAGACTGGCGTTTTACCTTTTTTAGCTAATTTTTGCTTAATCCTTTGGTAATGTAAAAGTATCATAGTAGCATTTTGTCTAAATAACAAGACTGGCGTTTTTGCTTTCTATGCTTTTTTTTTATTCTTTAGTAATATTATAGTAGTCTTTTTTCTAAATAACAAGACTGGCGTTTTTGCTTTGTGAGCTTATTTTTGCTTAAGCCTTTAGTAATATAAAAGTATCATAGTAGCCTTTTGTCTAAATAACAAGACTGGCGTTTTACCTTTTTTAGCTAATTTTTGCTTAATCCTTTGGTAATATAAAAGTATCATAGTAGCATTTTGTCTAAATAACAAGACTGGCATTTTTGCTTTTTATGTTTTGTTTTTTTATTCTTTAGTAATATTGTAGTAGCCTTTTGTCTGAATAACAAGACTGGCGTTTTTGCTTTGTGATCTTATTTTTGTTTAAGCCTTAGGTAATATTAAAGTATCATAGTAGCCTTTTGTCTAAATAACAAGACTGGCGTTTCTGCTTTTTGGGCTTACCTTCTTTATAGCGTTTGGTAAAGTTATTGTAGCCTTTTGCATAAATAATAAGATTAGCTTTTTTGCTTTTTGGGTTTATTTTGTTTATGCCCTTTGTATAATAGCCTTTATACAAATAAGAAGACTAAAATTATTGCTTTTTGGGCGTAAGGTTTTATTTTTTATATATTTATAGACTAAATTACATTGCCTGTATTTCTTCGATGGTAAATATAATTTTCTGAATAGCGTTTATTTTTTTATAAATAAATTGATTGATCAATAAACTCCGGAGAAGCTGTTTTATTGGCGTTTCTTTTTTGTGCTTATTTTGTTTACAGGCTAGGGCAATTTGGTGGTTAATTAATTTGGCCCGCTAATTTTGTATCAATTTGTTTGTTAACTGTGGTAGACTTGTGCATAGCGTTTTATGTTTTGTTGGTATTATTTTATTTTTTTTGTATTCTTAGATATACAACAATACAACAGTTTTATATCTCGAATCCTAGTAATCGCCGTGAATAAAGTGTTCTTATTCTAATATATTATTTATAGCTTTCGTTTATCTTATTTTATTTCTATGGTTTCTACTTTGTTTTCACTGGTTTGTTCCGTCCTAAGGAAGTATATTCATTCCACTCTAAATAATTTTTAAAATACAGAAGAAAAACAGAATTTCTGTTCAGAATATAAAAAGGTATGTTTTAGAAATCTTGCCTCCCAACCTGATAGTGATTGTCTTGTTTCCAAGATGTACAAAATTGCAATAGTTCATAAGGAGTACTCGATAAATGTATAGAATTGTAGATGTTGCTAAGAGAAGACGAATTATATTTGACAACAAAACATTTGTAAAGGATTATTTACTGAATTTTTGGCTTGCAATAAGGGTGCGATGAGGTCATGTGGTGAGAGGAGTAAGATACGTGCAGTAGCTACTGTACGAGGCAGCTGTTCGTCTTTTATCCTGATGACGTTTTGCAAACAGATAATGCATTTATCCCACAATATTGGCAAACCCCCTTCTAACTCCTTAGGTTAATGGTTTGCCAACATTTAAACAGTAAATAGAGCGTAAACTTAGGATGTGCAGCGAAATGCTGAAACGAGGTTCTGTTGACTGGGAGGATGTGGATACTTGGAGGTAAACCTACAGAGAATAAAATTTAAGGAATGGTTGGGTCTTCGGCTTCAAACAGTAAATGTTTTGAAAAATCTATAATTTAGACGGCTCTTTGGATCTTCAGCCGTAAATGCCAAAGGGCTGGAGGAAGTTCAGTGATACCGTTCAGGTGACCATGAGGTAAATGTCACATTTCACTCATGGTTCCTTGGCAGGTATATTTGGTCTTCCTCCATCTCCTGGGCATTTATTGCTCTTTGGGGCCGTCCAAATTGTAATTTTTCCCGATAATCGGATTGTTTTTCTCAGGCCAAACCCACCTATTCCTTGACTTGTTATCGCCTCGGCGGCTTACTATTTGCGACTCATTTTTAAAGCTAGGTAGGGATGGTGCTTACCATAGATCTGAGCCAAGGGGTAGAGAGGTACTTTAGGGGCTGCAGGCCTGCTGTCCGCCATGATGCTTTCAATACTAAAAGGCATAGGACCTTTCTTCTTGTCTTTTTCCTCGTTCGGTTTGGGCAGCTTGAATCGTTTCCTCCTTCGAAGGAACGAACCGTTTTCGAACATGTCTAGAGCCGCCGGATGGAGTGTCCAGTAGGCTCCCTTTCCGGGCCTGTCCGGCCGCCGCGGGATCTTCACAAAGCAGTCGTTGAAGGAAAGGTTATGCCTGAGGGAGTTCTGCCACCGCTGCGTGTTCCGCCGGTAGTACGGGAACCTGTCACTGATGAATCTATAAATGTCCGCCAATGGGAGCATCTTGTCCGGCGAACTCCAGATGGCCATCGCCGTGAGGGAGATGTACGAATACGGCGGCTTCTGATCTCCGTACGATTCCCTGCTCGGTCGCGGCATGAGACCTGCATTACGTGTTACACTGACTGCGTGAGTGTGGCTCACGTCAGCCGGGCCGCGGAGGCGTGGCCGTAAGGCGTTCCCAGGGGCGGGGCTAAATGGGCCGGCTCATTGCGCATGCCCCACCAATCCACTCACTTCCCTCTCCATTTTGTTCCCACCCACTGAATTTGTATTAGCCCTTCGTCTCTTCTTTAAGAGTCGTCCTTCCTTCCGTTTTTCCTCATCAAGATATAACAAGGAGGAAGAATGCATACACAGCTTTATTTGAGATAATAAATCATGTACTGCATTACCTCTTGATTATTTCATTATTCGATAAGGCATAATAAACCCATTACTGTCATCTATCTTCTTTCTTTCATCTACATGAGTTTGCACAAAGAAAAACTAATTGGCGTACAGTTAAATATAATAATAGGTAGGTGTTTACCGTCGGTAACTAACCTTTTAACGCATATTTCCCGCTTGAGAAATCGCGCTCTAAACTCGATTCAAGGCTGCCAACGACAAAAGCCAGCGGTTTCAAATGTTAACACAATTTTTTAGCCCAGCTGATTCCTCTTATTATTCATCATCGTAGGGTAGTGATGGGAGATTCTCGAATATGAATCGATCTTCTAAATCGATTCAAAATGAAAATATCGATCCACAAAAAAGAACGACGATTTCAGATCGATTCAAAAGGTCGTTCTATTCGAGGCTCAGAAGATCGATCTACGATAGCGATCGATTTCACAATTACTTGCAATTACCTATGAAATTTTTGTTTCATTTCTATTCGAATCGATTTTCATTCGAGAATCGCCAATCACAAGGTACTACAAATCGACCTAAATAAGTTAATTTGAATACTTGATAATAAGAAAAAATATATCTGCAACCTAAAAGTAGAAATATTTAAGACTAATAATATAAAATAATAATAATATATAAAAATAATACAGAATGAAATTACTACTCTTACATCCTATTAAAATATGTTATAACGAATATCATAAGTTTATCAAATGAGAAAAACATAGAATAAAATAATAATATAGAAAAATGGTTATACAAATTATGATTTTGAAACCTTATCTTTATTATATTACCTTCTTCCCTCTAGTTGGAGTTATTGAGTCCTTGTATAATTTTATTGTTGTATTGAAAGTCTGTTACTGGACATAGGACACTGTTCTGTAAATATCTTCTTCAGTTAAAAAATAGAAATGTGATTAAGTAAAAAGAGGTGAGATTGAGTATTTGAAATTAAGAATAAACACTTTACGTTATTCTAGATAGATCGATTCTTTAAAAGATCGCCCCTTGAAGATCGATTCATTAAAAGGTTGACTCTTAGAGATCGTTTCTTTAAAAAGATCGGCCCTTGAAGATCGATTCATTAAAAGATCGACTCTTAGAGATCGATTCTTTAAAAATATCGGCCCTTGGAGATCGATTAAAAAAACGATATATCGAGTTAAAAAGATCCATCTTTTAAAAGATCGATTCAGATCGTCCATCTCTATCGTAGAGTAAAGCAGAGATGGGCATAATTTTATTTATAAATAAAAATACGAATTAATTCGTACTTCATATACTTGTAAATACGAATATAAATAAATTCGTATTCATAAGTGTGAATACGAATTCATTTGTATTCACGTATATTAAATATAAAAATACGAATAATATTTTATTCGAAAATTTTCTTGCGAATACAAATAAATTCACAGAAAAAGTTGTAAATAATCACAACAAATGTGAATATTCACAAAAAATCAAGTCATTACAAAACAATTCGCATTAAAATATATGAATAAAGATTTATTCACATTATAATTTGTGAATACAAATTTATTCACAAAAAATCGCAAATAAATTATGAATTTATTCAAATTAACGATAAGATGATATTACTTTTTTTTTTCTTATTTATTTATTTATTTATTTTTTTTTTTTTACCCCGAGCCCATAGTTTGCCATCATTAAAAAAAAACTGAATCTAGGCGCTGATAACTTTCGTAATATCATCTTATCCTTAATACAAATAAATTCATAATTTATTTGCGAATTTTATTGTGAATAAATTTGTATTCACAAATTATAATGTGAATAAATTTGTATTTATATATTTTTATGTGATTTTTTTTTGTAATCACTTGATTTTTTGTAAATATATTTACATTTTTTGTGATTATTTACATTTTTTTCTGTGAATTTATTTGTATTCGGAGGAAAAATTTGCGAATTAAATTTTATTCGTATTTTTATATTTAGTATGCGTGAATACAAATAAATTCGTAGTCACACTTAAGAATACGAATTTATTTATATTCGTATTTACAAATATATTAAGTACGAATAAATTCGTATTTTTATTTATAAATAAAATTATGCCCATCTCTGGAGTAAAGTAAAAAACAAGCTGCCACTTGATGATAAGAGATCACTCAACAGCTGACAGTAGTTTTATGCGTCGACAGAGCCAGGCGATACCCAGCCACTTGTGAGTCCGATCCCACAGGGGATGAGGCTTGTGAATTTATCTGAATTAATCCTCTCTAATTGGATTTCGTGAGAATTTCAAGTGATGATCACATCTTTAATAATATGACAGTCCCCATAATTAAACTTCATAAACGTACTTGTTATTTTAAATAATGTAAGTGAGTAACGCATTATCTTACACATTCGTTGCATATAGAGACTTGGGAGAAGATGCAACATGGTTCAGAACTTAATGGAATGGACTTTATTTCGTTTTATTTATTTATTTATTTTTTTCTTAATTTCATAATAGAAGATATACATTAGGTCATCCCATGAGTAATGTGGGTTTTTGTCCGTGGACTGTAGAATGTATCTATCTATCCACGTTTTTCTGCTAGCTCTTCTACTGTTACAACAGGATTTTCATCTTCAGTAGCCTGCAGGAGTTCGTCGTCAAGATCTGTTGGTCGACCTGTACGTCTTCTAGCTTGCAGTATACCGCTCGAAATCGCTCAAACCACCGCTACACTTGTCGCTCACTAATGACATTTTTGCCATGAATATCTACAAGCTTTCGATAAGTTGAAGCAGCATTTTCTACTTTCAGCACACAATAAATAAGTTTCACCGACCAAAACATGATAAATAGAAGTATATTTAATGCTATAATAAACAAAAAAAATGTAAATAAAAATAAATGGAGGGAACATAAACAGACAGTATACTAAAAACCGACATTACTTATGGGATGACCTGATATTACAGTACAAAATGTAAATGGAATTTATGATAAAAATAAAACATATATATACATATATCTTTATACCCTTGTTAACAGTTTTTCTTGCTGACAACCACATTTTGTATAATAACTACCTATCTACCTAATGTTCATTTTTTTTAAAATAAAATTGGTTCAAATTTATTATCATGATGTATTAAAAACGCTCATTGCTGACTGATTTTTTTACTTGTAATTTGTATTTATTTATTTTTAGCTGAAGAAGGCTGCCAAAGTGCAGCCGAAACGTCCAATACAGATTTCTACCTAAAGGTCTGACGTTTTTTCTCCTAGCCGAATCCCGACCATTCCTTGACTTCGTAAAATAATAATTGTTATTATTTCCATATTACTTTTATTAACTTCACATTAATTACACAGGTCTACAAAAATAATCTTTCTGAAATTTGATTTGATGATTTTGGTCAATCTCTATGCTCCTTGGCGTGCTGAAGCCGAACATGAGGTCAGTCCCTCTCTATCACGTAAGGAAATTGTTCAATCTCAAGTAAGGCCAGAGGTACTACCATTAAAAGAAAACAGAATTGGCGAATAAGAGTTTTCATTTATTTCCATGATCTTTTAGTTATTTCAATGTTGTTTACTGTACAAAATACATAAATGTGTAGAAATAACAGCTTCAGAATTAACAGTGGCATATTGATTTATTATTTTTATGAAAACGTATTTTTTTCTCTTGAAAATTTCTCCGTGTTCGTTTCCGGCTGTAGGACTCTTCAGATGATTCACGCTGCAGCATCCAACAATAGTCAGCCATCATGTTTACGTTCCATTTGCCCTGATACCTACGTTCCATTTCCTGGATGTCCTGATGGAACCTTTCCCCTTGTTCTTCACTTACTTCCCCTAAGTTTTCCGGAAAATAGTCCACATGCGAATGTAAGAAGTGAACCTTCAAACTCATGTTGCAACCTTGTAATTGAAATGCCTTCAACATGCGTTCCACGATACTTCTGTAGTTGGGATCCTTCACGTTACCAAGGAACTTCTCAACAACATCTTTAAAAGAATTCCAAGCTTCCTTCTCCTTCTCATTCATGGTCTGAGTGAAATGTGGATCTGTGAAAAGTTTCCGAATATCTGGGCCTACAAAGATCCCCTCTTTTAGCTTTGCATCACTTAATCGTGGGAACTTGGAGCATAAGTACTTAAAACATTCACCTTCTTTATTGAGAGACTTTACGAATTGTTTTATCAGCCCTAGCTTTATGTGTAGAGGAGGTAGCAGGATTTTGTCAGAAGGAACCAAACTTCTCCTAATTACATTTTTTTGGCCTGGCGACAGAGCTCCTCGTGATGGACAGTCTTTGTTGTTCCAATGGGAATTTCTGTCTCGGCTATCCCATAAACATAAAAAACAAGGGAACCCTGATTGCTGACCTAAGAGCATAGTAAGTACTTTCAAGTCTCCACATATCAACCAGTTATGCTCATTATAATGAATTCGTTCGAGAACTAATGACAAATTTTCGTATGTTTTTTTTAAATGTACCGAATGGCCAACTGGAACTGAAGCATAAGTATTGCCATTGTGCAACAAAACAGCCTTTAGACTTCGCTTTGATGAGTCTATGAACAGACGCCAATGAATCGGGTCATATTGTATACCAAATTGACCCATCAGACCAAGAATGTCTTTGCAATAAATAAGATTCTCATCCAGAGCAAAGTAAGGAACAAAAACTGCTTCACGGTGTCGATACCATGAAAAAGAAGTGCCTGGCTGTAATAAATTTTTGTTTTTAAGACGGGAAATTTTTGTTTTTGGGGGAGCCAAGTAACTGAGCTGCATCTTTTGGAAGTCCAAGATCTCTCACTAAGTCGTTCAACTCCTGTTGAGAAATAAGCTGAGGTTCATCTTCTGAACTGCTTGCTTTGAACTCACTGTGTACTTCATCGCTCTCCGACATACAGTCTTCTCTATTAGCTTCCCTATCTATACTGCCCAAGTCACGAGGGGGCTGAGGAACTGTCAATCCAGGACCGTGTGGTACCGGACGACTAGCAGATTCCACATTAGGGCAGTTAATGAGCTTATGATTTTTGGAATTATAGCCTTGAACATGACAATTACAAAAGTAACAGTCATTAACGTGGTTTTTTTGCTCCCTCCACATCATTGGGATAGCAAATCCGAAAGATTTTAACTCTCCTTTGTACCATAAGCGAAGTTTTTCTACGCAGCTATGGCATACTTTGTGAGGAGCCCACACTTTATCTTGATCTCCTATTCTCAAGCCAAAATATGCATAATATACATTTTTGACAAAACCTGTTATATTTCGTTGGTATTTCTTAACTGTGTACTCACCACAGATAAAACAGAAGTAGTCTGGACTGGTAAACAACGACGATGAGACATTTTGTCTAAATGCACTTTCAAACCTTAAAATACGTTCTTAACCACTTTGACACAACTAAGAGACCTCAGTGAATGTGTTCACTTCAGTTGATACTACTGAACTGAGAGAATGAACAGAAATTTAGCTCCAAGTTCCTGATACAACAGGTTCAATCTCGTTTAGCTTCAGACGGTGACATCTGAGACCAAACAAGTACGTTCCTGTCTGAACAGGTCGTGCCTAGACACCCTCAGGCCTACAACATCTACTGAGGGAGTCATTGCCTACACCACCTAGTGTAAGATGTCTGTTTATAAAAAGAGAAATCGTTTGGAAAAAAAAAAAACCTACTTCTTACCAAATTTATGTGTATAGCAGGTATATTATGTTCTATGGATTTGAAAAAAATCTGTACGTGATAGAGAAAAACGGACTTCATTCTCGGCCTCAGCACACCGAGAAACACAGAGATTAGCCAAAATCATCAAATCAAATTTTTGGTTGTAGACCTGTGTTATCCTTAATAATATTATTCATTTTGTATAATATCTGAATTAAGTTTTATACCTTCTGTTTTTGTTTTGTTTTTTTCACAGGCATTATACATTTTAATAAATAGAATTCCCACAGCCACTTGGCAGCTCGTTTTTCAAACCGTTGAAAACATATTGACGATTAGCCCTCCTAGCTGTCGGATACGGAAGTTGACAAGACAGCCGCAGTAGGAAATGGTACTTCTGGGGTTTAAGCTACTGGGACCCACAAGCAACCCGAGAGCATGGATTTCTATGCTATTTCTGAGGCTCCAGTAATGATAATGCTATACCTTCGACAAGTGGATCATGTGACATGGCTACAGAAGCAGTTGCTTCCAACAGCTGAGTTAGCAATGGACTATCGAAATCGGCTGCTTCCACCAGCACAGAACGCAGGATTTCCTGTCTAGCAGCAATACCTATACCTCTGGGGTCTTTTTGCCAAGACCACATCCAGTTACTTTGAAGTATCTGTCGTGATTTTTAACAGTGATTTGGTACTTACTGATTAGCTTACAGGTTCTTTGCAGGTTATCTATTTTCTTCTTTACAGGTTATCTAAGGCTAGAAACCATATTATATATAATCAAAAGTTAATATAGTAATGAAAAGTATTTAAAATCACTGCAATCACTACTTTAAAGTAACTTTTAGTAACTTTTTTTACTACTATATTTATATATTATGGTTTCTAAATAACCCTTAGATAACTTGTATTTGCAAGCAATACTTTTAGGCTTGTAAAACATGAATGAAAATAAGCAGAATATACTTATCTTCGTGGACGGCGGAAGGTCAACAAATAAAATCTTCAACACTCAGTATCACCAACCTTATTTCTTAATTTATTTACCTTTAAGTGGTAAATAAAAAAACGGAAATACTACATTTAAATGCTATTTTTATTAACTTATTTGACAAAAAGTAAAATTATGTTTTTATGTTGAAGGTGGGAAGATGGTTTTAATTGTTAGGACTATATTTCTTCTGGAAATTCATTTTTAAAC
Organism: Gonocerus acuteangulatus; assembly: GCA_946811695.1. Lineage (NCBI taxonomy): Eukaryota > Metazoa > Arthropoda > Insecta > Hemiptera > Coreidae > Gonocerus > Gonocerus acuteangulatus. Next base: position 18,632,232 of record OX328132.1, read on the forward strand.
ATTTTTAAAGGTATGACATATCGATTATCGATCTGCTGTTTTTTTTTTTCGCCATATTGAATTCTTTCAGACCATGATCATTCTAGACGTGGCCGTACTGGTGGAAGGTTATCCTCCTTAGGTGTAGGCTGTAAGTTTAATTTTTTAATTTTTTCCCCTGAAGAGGCACCAATAAAGGTGTGAAACATGTAGGGATGAAATAAAGTTGGTGATACTGAGTGTTGAAGATTTTATTTGTTGACCTTCCGCCGTCCACGAAGATAAGAATATTTAGAAAAGGGTCAGTTGAAGAATAATTAAGCAGAATATATTTCAGAAAGCAATATTTATTGGTAAAAAGGTTAATATTATAAAAATTAATGGCAATTGTGAAGTTTAGGGGCCTCCTTGCCGATTTTCTTGTCCGGTGGTTCTATAACATATTTATATTTTATATTTATTTCGCATTATGGGCCTACGTACTATGTGTTTCCGCTCGCTCAAGAAGATATCAAAACTCAGTCAATCCAACTCGCTAAAATTAATAGAATTCTATTAATTTTTGCGAGTTGGATTGATTTGAGTGTTAAAGGTTACTTTACTACCAGCAACAACCGATAGAATTGCCCGTAGGAATAGCCAATAGAAACGCTAAAGAGTTATGCGCGTGCGCTGAATCACTGTTATAATCACTACAGATACTACACAAGTAACTGGATGTGGTCTTCGCAAAAAGACCCTTCACAGAAATCGTAAACCATAGGTCCGGCCGTAAAAAAGATACGAATCAGAAGTTTAAAAAAAAAAACAACAAAAATCAGAGATAAGAGAACCATGCAGGAAAAGGCACGACGAAAGCTAGAAAAGGATGGCAAGAGCGTAACAAGTAACAACAAGAAACCAGGGTGTCGACCTGTAGATAGCCCGGCGTTAAAAGACCAAATGTTGATACGCCGTTAAACACACAAAAAAATCCGTCACGCAGGAGCTGCATAACTAAGCACTTTCCTGAAAATTGGGTAGTGTCGAGTGCATTCCTGAATAATTTGCTTAAAATAACATATAGATAAATAAAAAAAAAACGTGAATAGTTCTGCTCATTTACACTTCTTCTGTTCAATTATTAATTTTGTAAATAATTTGCTTCCAGAGTTACGTTAATACATGATACTGTACTACTTAATAAATACACTAAAATTTTCTGTCTTTTGATCTGACGCAGGAACAGGATACAGTCCCTCTAATGATAGAAAGCGGTCCTTGCGAACCTACGTCGGGCGAGCTATTTTATTGAAATATAGTACAGAGTAAATCCCCCTTTCCAATAGACCGATTTAGCTCATTTTTACAACATTTCTTTCTCGTGACCTACCCACGACCTATACCGCGTTTCGTTACAATACAGCAGAAATTACGACCGGTATGAAAATATTAGTAATTTAGGCCCGGAGTTAATCCCCCCTCCTAATGAACCGATTTAGTTTATTTTTACAGCCCATTTTCCTCTGCAGATTACCACTACGAATACTGAGTTTCGTCGAAATATAATAAAAATTACGGCTGGTAGTGGCGAATTGGTAATGTGAGTCCGGAGTAAACCCTCCCTCCTAATGAACCGATTTAGTTTATTTTTACAACGTATTTCTCTCATTATATCAACATAACGAATACCGAGTTTCGTTGAAATATAACAAAAACTACGGCTGGCATAGTCAAATTAGTGTTTTGGGTCCAGGGTAAACCCCCCCTCCCGGTGGTCCGATTTTGGTGGTTAACGAACTCATTCAATCGTTTGCTAATTGAACGGTATATACCAAGTTTCGTGAAGAAAACACAAAAACTCTGGCCGCTATCGTGTTAACAGACACACATATATATATATATATATATATATATATATATATATATATATATATATATATATATATATTTTAATTTTAACGGGGGTCATTTAAAAAGAAGAAGAAAAAGAGACGTGTAAGCTAGCCATCCCCAAATGAAGCAATTTCTCTAGTGGTGACAGTTTTAATGCGGATAATTTTGATCTCTTGTAAAGGGTACTTTTTATAAAAATCACGTGTTTGTTGGTTCCTTGTACAAATCCACACCGTTTGGCCGTTTTTGACAAACATGGAATACTGGTAGGTCTTGGTCCGGGAAATCTTGTATGCTAGGCCAAGAACGTCTACCAGCTGTCTGTCGGTATGTTTTTTCCTTATACAAATCCACTCCGTTCGTCTGATTTTGACCAAACTTGGCACACAGGTAGATCTTGATACGATGAGTGTCATAGGCTTGGTCGAAAACGTCTACCAGCTGTCTGTCTTTATGTTTGTGCCTTAAACAAATCCACGAAGTTCGACCGATTTTGATCAAACTTGGCACACATGAAAGGTCTTGATTTGGGGGCTAGGTTATAATCGTCTAGGACTCACATTTCGGAGGTAACGGGTTCGAAACTGTGAATCCGAACAGTTACAGAATTGCGTTATTAGATTTTAATATTACTTATTTGGCTGCTTCTATTACGAAATTAGGTGTAGTATGGCACTCCGGGTAACAGCGAGTATATATATATATATATATATATATATATATATATATATATATATATATATAAATGGTCCCATTTTGAAGAAATTTGGTACAAAAATCCAACTTGAAAGGTCAAGTTCGATAACCATCCGAGAAGAATGCTTAAGAATCCGAGTTCATATGCTTGCAGGTACTCGTTCTACAGGTTCCTTAACGTAGAAAAAATTGATACAACTACTTTTCCAAACTAATTCTCTGTTCGGGTATTCAGAAACGATTGATTCAGTTGAAACTTGTTCCAGATGTTTGACATCCATCTAATGTAAGGTATTTAAATTTTGGTTGCGTTCGGAGGTAAGTAAGTATTAGATTTAAAAATATTGTATTAATGGAGATGAAAAGTTTTCGGATCTTGGTATCTTTTCTAAAATATGACGGAAATGGTTGTGAACCATTAGATAGCTCTCTAAATTCTCTATAAAAAATATTCCTATTTAATTTACGATGGGGTGGTGTCAATCGGATAAATACGTGGTTAAAACTTCTAAATTGTTAGTTTCGTTCTTTTGAACGAGGTTTTGTCTCTGTTTACCTAACGTTTAAATTGTTTTAATTTTTTTAAATTGCATTTTACAGTAAAATGAGTATTTTAGTAAAACAAAGTAAGAAAATGAGAAACATTCTTATAGTGTTTCCAAGAGCGACCTTCCGAGTCATCTCCGCTTAGGATACAATATGTTTCCGGTTCTAGGGCTCAAAATCTTATATTTCTTCTCTTTGAGAGTTTATTTTATATTTTTCACGAAACATAAAAACCTACCAATAACTGCTTCTATTCTTTTACTACTGACATCAGGGTTATGAACGGAAAGGCGCAAAGATGACGCAGTTCCTGCGAGTCGGACTCTTTCGTATAAAAGTACCCTTTACAAGAGATCAAAATTCTCAAAATTATCCGCATTAAAACTGTCACCACTACAGAAATTGCTTCATTTGGGGATGGCTAGCTTACACGTCTCTTTTTCTTCTTCTTTTTAAATGACCCCCGTTAAAATTAACATATATATATATATATATATATATATATATATATATATATATATATATATATATATATTTATATATTATATATATATTGATTCAACTGAATCAATCGTTTCTGAATACCCGAACAGAAAATTAGTTTGGAAAAGTAGTTGTATCAATTTTTTCTACGTTAAGGAACCTGTAGAACGAGTACCTGCAAGCATATGAACTCGGATTCTTAAGCATTCTTCTCGGATGGTTATCGAACTTGACGTTTCAAGTTGGATTTTTGTACCAAATTTCTTCAAAATGGGACCATTTATATATTTATATACTCGCTGTTACCCGGAGTGCCATACTACACCTAATTTCGTAATAGAAGCAGCCAAATAAGTAATATTAAAATCTAATAACGCAATTCTGTAACTGTTCGGATTCACAGTTTCGAACCCGTGACCTCCGAAATGTGAGTCCTAGACGATTATAACCTAGCCCCCAAATCAAGACCTTTCATGTGTGCCAAGTTTGATCAAAATCGGTCGAACTTTGTGGATTTGTTTAAGGCACAAACATAAAGACAGACAGGTGGTAGACGTTTTCGACCAAGCCTATGACACTCATCGTATCAAGATCTACCTGTGTGCCAAGTTTGGTCAAAATCAGACGAACGGAGTGGATTTTTATAAGGAAAAAACATACTGACAGACAGCTGGTAGACGTTCTTGACCTAGCCTACAAGATTTCCCGGACCAAGACCTACCAGTATTCCATGTTTGTCAAAAACGGCCAAACGGTGTGGATTTGTACAAGGAACCAACAAACACGTGATTTTTATAAAAATATATATATATATATATATATATATATATATATATATATATATATATATATATAAATGTATTAACATTTATAGACAAAAGTTTGCAGCTCAGGAGATTATTATCAATACCTATAAGTTTACCTTTAATTTTGTAATCATAAGAAATGTTTCTTTTTTGACCTGAAATTATACATGTATGTATCACTTTTATATAGTTTTTTCTTTTGGTTATTTTTTACTTACAGACTTTTTTTGATTTAAGTTCCTGTTTCTTTCTTTGTCACTACATTTAGAAAATATTTAATTTAGTTGAGGAGCTAGTCTAAATAATTATTTAGAATTCTTTATTTATATATGTTGTTATTTCACCTTGTATATTGTAAGGAATTATGAATCGTATATACTTTTTTATTATTATAAGGGTCAACCCTTGCTATAAATACTTTTGTATTAAAAGCAATAAATATATCATATCATATCATATCATATATATATATTTTAAAAAAAATCAGTCCCGTAACAGGCCACGAGGGCCCTGAGGGGCAGATACTATAGAGGTATCTGATTCATGACCATACGGCACACTAGGGAGATATTGGGGTCAGTACTATGCTCCGGCCGCCTGATTTTCCCCTTGGCCGCTTCGACTGCAAGAGTCATTAGCACCCAAGGTACCCATTATTAAATTTATTAAAGGCTGGGTTGGCCTAGGGACGGTCAGGGAGGCCGAATTCAACCCATGAATGAAGACACTAGAAGAAAAAAATCTGTAGTGCCCAGTGCTCTACCACTGAGCTAACCTCGCCCCCATATATATATATATATATATATATATATATATATATATATATATATGTAAAGTGTGTTTATCTACTATATATTTGTCAAATATCACTCACTCACTCACTCACTCACTCACTCACTCACCCACTCACTCACTGACCTTTCATCGCCCAGCCCAAACCGCTTGACAGAAAAACTTGAAATTTTGCATGGACACTCCCTATAGACCGTAGACGCTCGCTAAGAAAGGATTTTTTGATATTCGAATTTTTAAGTATTTTTTGAGGGGTTTAAAGTTTTAGTTGGTTAGAGCAGCCGAGCCTAGGTAGAATGCGTTGCTAGGACAATAAGAGAACAGCTGTTACCGTACATTATCTATTTCATAGTATTATTTTTAATTGAGGTTAATTTCAACTATGATGGCAGTCCTTGAATTACTTGAAATAAACTTTGATCTTGTCCCTCATAGAATTTAAGCCCTGGTGATGGTCCATCCGAGGTAATAATATCCCGAACCACTTAACACAAAAATTTAAAAAGTTTGCACAGGCAATCCGTTTAGAATGTAAACACTCGCTAAGAAAGTTTTTTTTTTTTTATATTCAAATGTTTAAGTACTTTTAGGGGGGGGGGGGTTTGAATTATTAAGAAGTTCCTCATCGGCTCAAAAATGGTTAGATTTTGATAACATTTGGTACAAAAATCTTTCTTCTCATTTAAAACGTCAAGTTCATTGACCAGTTGAATCCGTTTACTGGAACATGGTTTTTGGAGCGAAATTTGTGCGAAAGATTCCTTAACGTAGGAAAACGAATGAAACCATTTTTTAAGCAAATTCTGAAGCCATTTACCAGAAAAATTCATAGAAATACTTTTCAAAACTAATTTTCTGTTTGGGTATTCAGAAACGCAGTATATAGAAAAAAAATTTGTATGAATGGTGATACAAAGTTTTCGGATGTCAGTATATTTTCTAAAATAGCTCGAAAACGGTTGGGAACTCGTATTAAGTGGAAGGCGGCTATTCAAAAGGTTACTAAATTCTCTACAATAAGATTCTGTTGTAATGTTCGGTGGGGCGATGTCAATCGAAGAGATAAGTGCTTAAAACTTCAAATTTGTTAGTTTTATGCTTTTCAACGTGGATTAGTCTCTGTTTACCTAACTTTTTAAGCGGTTGTTGTAGTTCCTGGGTAACTTTAAAGTCCGTGTAATAATAAGCTGTACAAAATTATGTAGTAGCGTTAATTTTGATAATATCTTATTAAACTCAATATAAAAAATACTTATCGGCCGTGGTGAAGCACGGGTATTCAGCTAGTATATGTATAAATTTGAACCATCGTTATGTTCGTGAGCTATGGGATCTGAATCGAGACATTTGCATCACTTCCGGATTGCGTAATGAGGTCAACCTTATAAGCCTGTTTCCTCCCTATGGAGGAAGGGAGGAACCGCGCTAAAAAGGTCTAAGTGTTAGTGGATTATGTGCATCGAATGCACTAAGATTGCAATCATGTGTAAAATGTTGTATAGCCTATCATTCGAACCTGTGGAGTTATTATTTTTAGCAAACTAATTATGAAATAAATTAATTAGTTATGTTTTTGCAAATACACTGCAGTTATTGTAATAATTGTGTAGTCTTTGTCTTATTTTTATATTTACCCTGGCGTTGTTGCACATTACCTCAGCACTGGTGGAATCTTCCCCGTACATATGGGGAAACATGCCACATTAAATTTCTTATTTATTTTCATAGTAAAATGTATACGTAACCAATTAAATATTCAAAAATAAAGTGAGCGAACGGGCGATCCACAGTGGGGCAAACGAGAAAAAAACAACAAAATGCAATGCCCATTTCTTGAGTTAATTTTTTATTCTTGATTCGTCAAAGAATGAAACCCTATTCGCTTGTTCCATTAAAAAAAAATAATAATAAATAAAAAAAAAATAAAAAATAAAATTGAACGCTGAAATTATCGTTTTTCTTGCTGCTGTATGATTATTCCTATTTCTTGTAACATTATTTTGAGCTTGTTAAACCACATTTGGTTTATCGGTGCTTTTCATCCTTAAAGTAGGCATGAAGACGAACTACTTACAAAAAAAATTAGATGTGCGGAAACCTCTCACACAGGTCAACAAATTTGAAACAAGCTTTCAGTAAAGCGCTTATCATAGCTTAATATGGCGGCAATTGATCTAGTATCGGAAAGGGTCAGAGAATATAATACTATAAGTTCATTTGCCCCTTTTTGCCCTTTTGGTAGTTATTTTGATTTATATGAAATGCTTCACATAATATTCGCGAGAATGAAAGTATTGAAAGCATTTGTAAAAATGTACAAGTAACAAACATGCATTTTGGTGAGATAAAAATATCAATTACACATGTTCTGATCTTCACCATGTTGGACGAGAAGGTAGCCCAAGCTCACAAACAGTGACTACATCATCAAGTAACTGCTTCGTTTGTAAAGCTCGTCCGTCAGAAATGAATGCTATAACAAAACATCAGTTGAAGCAATCAAATGAGGGATGCATCGCTTCGGCATACACGAATACAACTTATGGAATTCATCCTTCATCGCCTCTACAATTTGAATTTCAAAAAATGGAGAACCACAAAGCGAATTCAGGAAGAATTCATCAAAAAAACCTGGGATCCGTCTCGATTAAGTACGACAGGGATATGGTTCTTCAAATACAGGAAACACCTCCAGAAGACTTTTTGCTGATCCATCTTTGACAAAGATGGATGGCTGAGATTTTTACTCAGCGAGAAAACGGTCAACAAAAAGGTTTTTTTCTGATCATACCTATTAATAAAAAGTCCGACTCGCAGGAACTGCATCATCTTAGCGCGGTTCCGTTCTTATCCGAAGTGCGATTAGGAAAGGAATAGTAGCAGCTATCGGTAGGTTTTGATCTTTCGTTAAAAATATAAAATAAAATCTCAAAGAGAAGGAAGCATAAAGCGCCACATATGGAAACTGACAGTTTTCTAAGCGGATGGGACTCTCCCGTCATCGCGACGCTTACTCTAGGAAAACTCTATTACCAATATGATTCTTATTTTCTCAGCTTTAATGAAATACTCATTCCACCGTTAAATAAACTTAAAAAAATAAAGTGAAGTAAACAGTGACAAAAACCCGTTTAAAATAAGAAAACTAACACTTTCGTAGTTTTAAGCACTTACTTCTCCGACTGACATTGCCCCATCGAAATTTGCTTCAGAATCTTTTTTTTAGAGAATTTAGTAAGCTTTTGAATGGTTACATCGTACTTCCCACAATTTCTTAACTGTTTTGAAGATATTAAGGGGGGAAAATGGTGCTAATACCTACCGATAGCTGCTATATTCCTTCACTAATCGCACTTGAGATAAGAACGGAACCGCGCTAAGATGAAGCAGTTCCTGCGGGTCGGACTTTTTTTTTGTCAGGCAAATTAATGTGTTATGTTTATATTATAATATAAATATTATGTTTATAAGAAGAGCAAATCACTTTAATTGCGGTGTAAAATATTGTTGCTAGCTAAATCTAAGTATTATATAAGCTCATAAGGAAAAAATGGTGCTAATGACTCAGATTTCGATACACCATAAAAGAAAAAAAAAGTAAGGACAATATACAAAGATTCCGAATTATTTCATATCTGTTAATAATATATTTTATTCTAATCCCAATAACGCAACACTTATACACAAATAAACTTTTTTTAGGTATCTATTTAATACGTATAAAATAAGATTATAATGAGCAATCCGCTGTGGCATACACCAAGTACTACCACCGTGTGGAGTGCAACTAGTATAAACCGGTACGTCAGTACCACTGTGGTATGTAAACAGCGGCTTTTCTGATACTGGCAAAAATTAGAAATCCTACATTCCTACAGTTGTTTGGAGGCTTATCTTTATGACCCTAGAAAGGAACTTACAGATGACGAGGGTCCACTGGGCGATACCTGTACTGGGAATGCACTCCACCCTAAGCCTCCTAGCTCCTCACCTTTGAATTCATATGATTTCGTTCAATGAATTTAAAAAAAAAAATTAATAAATAGATAAAAACTTCTGAAAATAGGGAATACCAAAAACAATTCTAAAGAACGAAATCAACACCAGTACAGTATTCTAGATATTCATAGGGCATCTTCGAATTCCAAGGTACCGTTGAAACAAAATATTGTTTCTATATATACGTATCCTGTTTTATTGACTAATACATTTGACTACTATAAGCAATCACAAAAATAACGAGCAGTGAAAAAAAAAACTGTAGGAAACACACAAAAAGATTCGTTCAAATGAACGAAATTACCTATGTTTTAAGCACTTATTTCTCCAAATATGACCATCCCATCGCAAATGTCTTCAAAACATTTTTTGTAGAAAATTTAGTAACCTTTCGAATGGTAATCTTTTGCTTGCCAAGATTCAAAACCGTTTTCGTGATATTAATGAAAATATACGAAGTTCCCAAAACTTTTCATGTCTAAAAATGAAATATTTTATTTTAATCCTTCCTTTACTCCAAACGTAACCAAATTTTCAACATATTAGTTTTGATAAAATTCAAACATGCAGAAAATGTTTCAACTGAAGCCCATGATTCTAAGTACCAAAATCAAAGACAAAAAGAACAGTTCGAATAAGCGAAATCAATTACTTTAATGTTTTAAGCACTTATTTCTCCGATTGACATCGCCTAATCGAAACTTTCATTAGAACCTTTTTTGTGGAGCATTTAGTAAGCATTCTAATGGTAATCTTTTGTTTACCAAGATTCTCAACCTTTTTCGAGATATTAAGGAAAGTATATAAAGTTACCAAAACGTTTCATGTCCGTTCATAAAATATTTTATTCTAACCCTTCCTTAACTCCAAACGTAACATACCTTTCAACATATTAGTTTTAATGAAAGTAGAACATGCAGATAATGTTTCAACTGAATCCCGTGATTCTAAGTACCCAAACCAAAAACGGTATTCAAAAACTATTTTTCCAATTTTCTCAAAAACGGTTAAAGCTATCGCCTTGAAAATGGTTTCATTCGTTTTCCTAGCCCAAGAAGCCTATAAAAAGAGTACTTACAAGCTTATGAACTCAAAAACGTAAGCGTTACGATTTTTTCTGCGCGAATTTCGCCCCAAACGCCATCTTCCAGTGGGCGGATTTTGCTGGTTAACGAACTTGATCTTTCAAATTGGACGACTGATTTTTGTACCAAATTTCATCAAAATCGGACCATCAGGGAAGCCAGAAATGAGCGAACAGACAAATATATATATATATATATATATATATATATATATATATATATATAAATAAATATATACATATATATATATATATACAAATTTGAACCACCGTTATTTTCGGTCTCTAGGGGTTCTGAAACGCGAAATTTTCTTGTCGGCACTTCCGGATTGATTCATTGTATCAACCTTATAAGCGGGGTTCCTCCCTATGGGGGAGGGAGGAACCGCGCTAAAATGGAAAAGCAATATTAAAGCAGTATTCTACAACTAATTAGGTATAAAAAAATGTTAGTTCAAACGCGATTGAACACCTTCGGTTTTGGAGGTTTTTTCCCTCTCGGCACCACTGAGCGACGTGGCTTTCAGGTTCCAGCCTGTCGCTCATCGCTTAGCCCAGACATTACAATTCGTCTCGTCGCTCACCCCAGAAATTATATTTTGTGTGCTAAAAAAAAGGCTACAGCCTAAAAATCTTAACCGATTTCAATGCATTTTTTTAAAATGATAGCTAATAAAATTTAGAACAACTTTGTCAATTCACATTTATGGTTTTTGTTTCCCTTGTTTATTAAATTATGTGGAAACATGTTTATAACCATCCAATGTTTATAACCTTCCAATGCTTATAACCTTCTAATTACCTTTCTTATAAATAATGTTAAAATATGAATACTAATAAAAGAGTAAATTGGATGATAGTGAATGTGAGCTTTTAATTTCGTAAGTACAAACTATGGAATGTCAGACACAGTGATTTTAAAAATACAATCATAACCAAGAAACTATGAGAAGAGGTTGGAAACGCATTAAACATGCAAGGCATAGTATTTATATTAACTAAACATTTAAAATATTATTTGTTTTAATTAATATTTTAATTAAAACACGTACTCATATATTGGAGTATGCGATGACGGTGACTATAGGAAATTACCGCCCCGCCACTCTGTATCGTAGCCAGTGCCCCCTTCTGCTAAACGCTCTGTCGCTCTGTCGTTGTGTTGCTCATCGCTCATCGCTCGTATCGTACCCGAGGCCTTAGACGGACCTTTGCCTCCTTCACAATATTCCTTCAATCCTCCCAGTCCTTCATTCTTCCCCTCCAATTCACCACTCCCATCCACTTCAGATCCTCTTATACGTCAATTTTCCAACCTTTCCTCGGTCTTCCTTTTTTCCTTTTTCCAGGAAATTCCTCCCTAATTATCTTTTTCGTTGCTGTATCATCAGGCAGTATTTCCACGTGTCCTAGCCAGTTAATTCTAGTCTTAATAAAGCGCATTATATTCAGCGTACTTAAGTTCATCCAGCTCCTGATTTGTCCTTATTCTCAATTATCTTTTTGTACATAGGGGCCCAAAAGTTATCCTTATATATTTTTTCAAAAATCCTTAGACCTTTATGGTCAGCCACTTTCAGCGACCAGTCTCCGGCTGCATAAAACACAACTGGTCGCACTAGGGATTTGTATAATTTAAGTTTTGTTATCCTGGACAGGAGTGTCGATATAAAAAGCTTTAGCAAGCCAAAGTACGCTCTATTTCCTGACATGATTCTTCCTCTCACTCAGTGGCGGCTAAAGGGGTGGGCTTAGCCCCCCAGAATGAAAATTTACAATATTTTTAAATTAAGTTAGAAAAAAAAATTGTTTAGGCAAATTAATAGTAATAAGTTGTAATTAATGTATGTTCTTAGTTTATGAAATACTTCCTTAATGATTTCTAGGTGCCTCGTTATAAAAATTTGATCCTACACCCCAAGCCATGGCGGTAAGCCCATACTAAATTAGCCCCCCCCCCAGAAATGTTTGCCTAGAGCCGCCAATGCTCTCACTTCCTGGCTGATCAAGTTTTCACTATTGAACTGCACCCCAAGATACGTAAAGCTCTTCACTGCTTCAAAATTGTATTCCCGGAAGACAAAGCCTTCTATCTTCCTTCTTGAATCTGAGTTCAAGACTACCATACATTTTGTTTTTGCGCCGTTCATTATCAGTCCAACCTTCTGACATTCTGCAACCAATGTCGATAGAATCCCCACTATTGCCGCTTTGCTCCTACCTAGAATTTCAATGTCGTTTGAATATCCCAATATTTGTGTTGTTCGGCTAGCTAAATTTCCACCTGGCGTGATCCCTTTAACTGCATTATGTCGCGCCAAGTTAAATAGAATCGCTAAGGGGGCGTCTCCATGCCTTACTCCACGGTTAAATTGGAAGATTTCGCTAACCTGATAGTCAATTCGTAATTTTTTCTGTCATTAAACAACACGAACATGGGGGGAAAAGAGGTTTTGGCTGAAGAAAATAATTGATTATAGTATAAACTTACATAAAATGTATATGGAAACTTACGTATGATATTAACGAACTTATACAAAATACATACAGAAATGTTACTAATAAAAGAACTTATTCCTCCTCAGAATCACTTGATTGTAAACAAATATTATCATTTTTATTTAAAATTAAGTATGATAAAAAGAGGTCTCCCGTGGTCTAATGGTTAGCGCCTTGGATTCATAAGCGGGAGATAGTGGGTTCGATCCCCACCTCAGGCAGGAATTTTCTCATCTCAGGGCTCGTTGGTAAAATTCCTCTCTGTACCCTGGATGTCGGCGCTAATGACCTAGAAGTAGATGCGCCGTAAAAAAAAAAAAAAAAAAAAAAAAAAAAAAAAAAAAAAAAAAAAAAATAATATATATATATATATATATATATATATATATATATATGATAAAACTATTGCTTGATTAAAACCACATTTGTATGAATACGAAAAGCAGTTTATGTAAAGACACTGACATATAATACAATGAAAAATGCCTCAGAAATAAATCTTTAGTCTCTCCAATTATTTCAGTTTATTTCGGCATATTACTTGATTTACCAATAGAAACCAATTTCAAAATGGTGGAACTGATTTTTAATGTTATTTCCAGTCCACTAATTCTGGATTGCCAAAAAATCTGCGGGCGTTATTACCGCCGTTAGTGGAATCCAAAAAAAATTTTGGCATACATTCCAACATTTACACATATTTACAAATCGTCTAAATATTTAAAAAGTCCGACTCGCAGGAGCTGCACCATCTTAGCGCGGTTCCGTTCATATCCCTATTGTCATTTGAAAAGCTTAGATTAGAAACAGATAATATTTTCCTCGGCCTTTGTTCAAAAGGGTTTTATGGCTTTACCTGGTCGGGTCCGCCAGACCCTAGAATCCTCTTCTACCGATACTTCATTTCATACGTTTCAATGCGTTGGAAAATATCAAAATTTTTCACATATTCCTGTGTTCTTTTACTATAGTAATAATTCTACAAATAAAGTCAATTAAAAAATAAAATAAAAAACCAACAGCATGAAGGCAATTGAAAATATTCAAAAGACGTCATCGAATCTCTTTCTCTTGGCAAGCTATATTTCTAACAATGAATTGTTTTTCTAATTTTACGTAATCTGTTTTATTGTCAAATACATTATCCAACTATAAGCAATTAAAAAATAGCAAGGAATAAAAACAGACAAAAAGAACCGTTCGAATAAACGAAATCAATTACTTCAAAGTTTAAGCACTTATTGCTCCGATTGACATCACCTAATCAAAAATTGTTTCAGAATCTTTTTTGTAGAGAATTTATAAAGCTTTCAAATAATTTCTATCCACTTATCATGATTTCCCAACCTGGTACGAGGTATTAATGAAATTATGATTGATTAAATTCGAACATGCAGAAAATGTTTCAACTGTATCCCATAATTCTAAGTACCAAAATCAAAGACAAACAACCCTCCCCAGGAAGGACGCTAGGCAGATGAAAAGCTATATCTTGGAAATCCATATCTCTAACATTAAATTGTTTTTCTTATTTTTCTTAACCTGTTTTATTTTCAAACACATTATCCAACTATAAGCAATTAAAAAATAACAAGGAATAAAAAACAGACAAAAAGAACAGTTCGAATAAGCGAAATCAATTACTTTAAAGTTTTATGCTCTTATTTCTCCGATTGACATCGCCTAATCAAAACTTTCATTAGAACCTTTTTTTTAGAGCATTTAATAAGCTTTCTAATGGTATTCTTCCGTTTACCAAGATTCTCAACCTTTTTCGAGATATTAAAGAAAGTAAACTAAGTTCCCAAAACTTTTCATGTCTGTTCATAAAATATTTTATTCTAACCCTTCCTTAACTCCAACCAGAGTTGGGCAAATGTTAGCGGTCGCTAATATCTAATACCTTCTCGCTAATTTAGCGGTACTGATAAGAGCCTGCGCTAACGATTAGCGCATAGCGACGGCAAAGCACTAATCGCGAATTTATTCATGAAATGTTTAAATATCGTGATAGCTAATACCTTTAGCTATAGTTACAATATTTTGTCATCTCAACATTCACTTCCGGTCTGCTCTGAGCCGGGGGCATGCACCGCATATAACTTTAGGTAAAACTGAAGTTTAGCGTCCTCCTAACCGATTTCTTTCAAATTTTGTACAATATCGTATTTTGATGCAGTAAACACGAATCCGCTAAAAAAAAAAAAAGTTCACATTCAACTAGGAAAGAAGTTATTGAGCACTAAAGTTCACTGTTAGGAAGGTTAAAAAAGAAGGCGTAAACAGCGTATTTGTAAACACGTGCATGCGCAGATATGTAACATTGGGAAACAGAGAACTCTCGTTTGAAATGTTCATAAACCATTTATTCAAAAATATTGTCAATTATTAGGGCATCCTCACCCCTGGGTTTTGATATCTTCTTGAGCGAGCGTAGCGAGAGGAAACGCATAGCATGTATGCCTAACCGCGTCGTCCTAGACATTCTTCTTATCCTCCTAGACATCCTTCTTAGCTTTCTTCTTCTTCTTGAGACGCGATGTTCTGTGGACACAAATCCCCAATCGCACAGAAAAATGCCTTTAAGCGCTCTTCATATTTATGAGCACGTTTGAAAAGAATAATAAATTCGTGGAACTTTATTGCTAATTTTTTTATAAAATAAGAGTATGTTGACAATTAAAGTTCAGCAGGCGCAAATTAATAATAATTATAAAGGCATTAGCTAATTATTTAGGGATTTCTGTTATATAATACTTTTCATGAACGAAACAAGAAATGTGAAGAGTGTTTCATTATTTTAATGAAATAATAAATAACTGCTGCAGTGAATAAATAACTGCTGGTGAATTTAAATAATTGATGGTAAATTTCTATTAAACTTCTTTATTACGAACTTTTCCATAAGCGCGCATGCGCATGTTGACAAATTTAGTTGTTTACATTAGCTCTCATAACCCCCATAACAGCGAACTTTAGTGCTTAATAACTTCTTTCCTAGTTGAATGCGAACTTTTTTTTGAGCGGATTAGTGTTTAGTGCATCAAAATACGTTATTGTACAAAATTTGAAAGAAATCGGTTAGGAGGACGCTAAACTTCAGTTTTACCTAAAGTTATATGCGGTGCATGCCCCCAGCTCAGAGCAGACCGGAAGTGAACTTTGAGATGACAAAATGTAACTATAGCTAAAGCTATTAGCTATCACGATGATTAAACATTTCATGAATAAATTAGCGATTAGCGCTCTGCCGTCGCTATGCGCTAATCGTTAGCGCAGGCTCTTATCAGTACCGCTAAATTAGCGAGAAGGTATTAGATATTAGCGACCGCTAACGTTTGCCCAACTCTGACGTAACCAAAAGTTTAACATGTTAGTTTTGATGAAATTCAAACATGCAAAAAAATGTTTCAGCTGAATCCCATGATTCTAAGTAACCAAACCAAAAACTTGATTTAACAACTTTTTTCCGATTTTCTCAGAAACGGTTAAAGCTATCGCCTTAAAAATGGTTTCATTCGTTTTTCTAGCCCAAGAAGCCTATAAAACGAGTACTTACAAGCATATGAACTCAAAAACGTAAGCGTTACGATTTTTTTGCGCGCGAATTTCGCCCCAAACGCTATCTTCTAGTGGGCGGATTTTGCTGGTTAACGAACTTGACCTTTAAAATTAGACGAAAGATTTTTGTACCAAATTTCATCAGAATCGGACCATTAGGGAAGCCAGAAATGAGCAAACAGACAAGTATATATATATATATATATATATATATATATATATATATATATATATATATATATATATATATATATTTATATATATATATATATATATATATATATACAAATTTTAACCACCGTTATTTTCGGTCTCTAGGGGTTCTGAAACGCGAAATTTTCTAGTCGGCACTTCGGGATTGTTTCATGAGATCAACCTTATAAGCGGGGTTCCTCCCTATGAAGGGAGGGAGGAACCGCGCTAAAATCGTCGTCGTGAAGTTTAATGATTTTACTTAATTCCGAACCAATCTTCGTATATTGTTTTGAATTTTCCTGAACACCTGTAACAGTGGGCCCACTTTTATTGAATGTCCAGGCATAACATTCTCAATCAAATTTCTTATATTATCCTTAACATTATCCTAACAATTGGATGAATTATATTTTTGCACGATTCTATCAAATAAAGCATTGAATCTGGTGTTTGGTTACTTACAGCGCAAGAGGGGTCTCCCGTGGTCTAGTGGCTAGCGCGCTAGTTTCATAAGCGGGAGATTGTGGGTTCGATCCCCACCGGCGACAGGAATTTTCTCGTCTCAGGGCTTGCTGAGAAAATTCCTGGCTGCACCCTGGATGTCGGCGCTAATGGCCAAGATTTGTCGATGCGCCGTTAAAAAAAAAGAAAAAAAAAATTACAGCGCTAGACCTCGTATAGTTGTGCAATGGTGATTAAATCTAAAACTACAAAATCGCTGTAAGAAGCAGTCAAAAGCAGGTAAACTAGCTATCAAAATAATCGCGAAACAATGTACTATTTATGGTTAAATTGCGAAAAAACCGTTATTTTACGTTTTTTCTTGAATCAATTCCAAAGTTGAAAAAATTATGAGAATTTTTTACATAATTAAAATACCAAAAAATTACTCATTTTGGCCAAGATTAGTCAATCAACGAGTCGCCAAATAGGACTGACACTTAAACAAGTTAAAAGAAGAATGAAAATGTTCTAGTAATAAGATTGGAACAGCCAAAGTAAATATTTACTAACGGAACTAGTTTTAATATTTTTATTTCTATCAACAATTCAAGTTAATTCTTAGCTTTTAGTATTTGTTTTTATATTATAATTTTGACGTTTTCTTTTTTTCTAAGGTTCTAATTTTAGTGTTATCCTTCAAAACATTTTTTTTCCTTATTTTTGAACACTGCTCATTGTGCGCTGGTGGAAAACATCCTCATGCTGGAATCACATAAAAATGCAAAATTGTCTTAAATTGTCTTCAAGTGCATGAGGCAAATCACCAAGAAGTGTTGGGAGAATATATCTTATGATCTTATTGGTCACTAGTACGTATGGGTCCCGGTTAAAAAATATGGACCGATAACATGCTCCTGATGAGTCCATCACGAACGTTGATTTTCCAATAGGGCTGCCTATTGACACCCCGGGTCCATCTGGGGTTTTTATCCGCCCAGTGATGTGCATAATGACAAGCGGAGATCTGATTTAGTCATTATCTGCTAATCCTTAAACCACATCTTATTAATTCTATTCTTCCCTAGCAGGATAAATCATGTCAACAGGCCATAAGAAACACCAACGCCTTCATTATTTGTTATCTGAAATGTTGGCTCTTCTGCCAAAAGCCCCAATTTTTATTTATTTTCTTTTTTAGTTTACACTAAAGGGAATCATTAGGTTGAATGCTGAACTACCCCTCCCCCAAGAAAAATACTACTTCAATAAATTAAAGTGCCTTTTTTTTGGAATTTCAGATGAGGAATACATGCAAATATAAATGTATTTTAACAGAGAACTACTTGACGCATCGAGACCCCAATTGCATGGTTCTTCCTTTTTTACAGTACTTTTAAAAAATGTAATGCAAGATATGAGTAAAGAGGAAACCCTTCCCTTCAAAGGTCTATTTGAGCCATTAGAAGGGTTATTTTCTTATTTCTGAGGGCACCTTTTTATAGGTCTCAACGAGACCTACAACTTTGCTCCTTTGAAAAATTTGAATATCTCCAACAGTTTAGTAGTTATTTCTCTTGTGGCCCGCTTATCTGGGCCACCCTAAATATATATATAAGGGACCGCTTATCAGCAACTTCCGAGGAAAGTTGACGTTATCAAGAAATCTCTAAATTTACATCGGGTTAGTTCGTCAAAATCAATTTTGTTTGTCGGTATTTCATTTAAAATGAAAAATATCGGGAAGTAAAATCAAGTACAATTATTAAAATAAAGAAACTTCAAAAAAGGATTCAACATAAGATGTTACATTTTTGTTTCTGAGTTTGCTACGATAAAACTCATCGTGATGTACGCACTTAGCAATTGTTTTGTCGTTCACTCTATCCCAAGCTTTTGAAACCAATAATATAACATCATTTCCTGCTTTATATAATCTACGATTTTGAGGATTGGAAGTTTTCTACAAACATTTTATTACGCTCTCGTCCTTAGGCTATAACAAGGACGTAGTATTGGCAGGCAGAAACAGCAATTTTATTGACTTAAACTTCAGATCCGGATGTGCGGGACAATTATCCTACAGGAGTACCATTTTTTTCCTAGTTTTTTTCAGCTCTTCCTGCCATGCACAATCTCTTCATACAATTTAGAAGCCATCTAAGATTTTTGGTAACACATATTGCAGAGGAATATACTTAAAACGACGAGGATTTTTAATTTGCCATTTATAATACGTTTTCCTTGTTTGTCCCTCTAATATTGGCTGCAACTAACAAAGTTCTTTCTTTCTTCAGAAAGCTTCCCACCTGGACATTTTTCTCCAGAAAATATAAATTTTCTATCGGGGGCCAACCGACATAACAGGCTAGGTTCATCGCAATTGAAAATTACTTCGTCTATATAACCTTCTCGAATTTAGTGCAGTTGTCCTTCACTCTTGGAGGAACAAAGGAAATCTCGGCATAGATTTTCCTGAAAACAATATCATGGCGTACACGAAAACACTGGAGCCAAGATGTGCCGAATATCAAATATTTTTTTAATAGGCCTCAAATTTCTTGAGCCTTCTCAAGTAAAATGTGACAATGAATAGGTACACTGAGAATTCGTTGAATTTTAAACCACTTCAGCAAAGATCCATCTAAATAAGAATGCTTAGAACCTGCAATCATTTTTCAAGGAAATGAGTCGTCTTCAAAGCTGTTTCTGATTTTTTCCTGGTTAGCCCAAAGAGTTGTGGAATGGGAAACCTCGAATTATTCGGAAAGGCAATAATCAAACAATATTCGCCTTATCTTCAATACAGACACTAATAACATCCTTCTGTTCCCGGAACATCCCTTCTGTTCCCGAAATGAAACTAAGTTCCACGGAGTCCTAGGTCGGAGGTGTGGGAGAGCAGACCTCAGAAGAGGGAACAACATCCCGCCGTTGTAACCGGTTTGCCGCTATAAGCGATGCCGTTATAAGCATTTTTCACTGCATATATATATATATATATATATATATATATATATATATATATATATATATATATATACAAACATGCATACATACATAAAGCAAACGTTATTCTCATTTTTGATGCCATGTTATCTTAACAGACTCATTTTACAGCTGAAAGCATTTAAAAAAACATGGGAAAAGCAACAAGCATATTCGAGATATTTAGGTAAGCACACGAGTTCAAAAGTACTCGAGTCTGTGGATAACATATTTTCTTGTAATACTTCCTCTTCTCCAAACGTAACCAAAATTTATGCATCTTAATTTGGATGGATGCTAAACGTGCAAAAAAAATGTTCAATTCAATCCGTCGTTTTGGGGTACCCCAATAAGTATTTTAAAGATGAGAATCGAATAAAACAACTTTCATGGCGATGTCTATTGATTAAAAAATGCTTGGAGGGATCGTACCTCGTTCCAAGAATAGTTCGACAAGCAATTTGTGCCAAAAGGAAAGGCATTTAACAGAGAAAGTGGATTGCCTCCTTGAGCTTTACTTATAGACAATGTTCCGTCACATCCAGAAGAAATGCTACTTGTTTGCAATGATATCAAGGCTATTTTTCTCCCGCCAAATGTCACATCAATTTTTCAGCCAGTGGACCAAGGGTTTTTTTTTTTTTTTTGGCTGATGTTCCACACACTGACGCAGCCAGTGCCTATGATCTCGCTTTGCACTATGTTGGGCATCAATCCGATGTAATCTCATCAGATATGTTTATGAGGCGTTGCATGGTTGTATATAGGAGATAATTTCAGGGTGGGGCTGGGAGCATTTGGGGGATATGGAATGATAACAATCTAGGAGTTGAAATAGTTAGCCAACTAAAACACTATTAGACGCAAAAAAATTATTTTTCTGAACTAAGTGATCTTATATTAACTTATTTTTAAGGCTTTTATAAAAAATGTTTACCAATTAAATCAAAAATTCCGGGGGCAGGGCTGCAGCCCCTCCCCCTTATATACACCCATGCAGCGTTGGAGATACTTCTACCAAGCATGAAGGAACTTGTAAGGGGCCGAGATGGATGGGCCAAATTGCTTGAGGCCTCCCCACCCTGAGGGAGATATTGGGAGACCCCCGAAGGAAATGAGACAATGGGGGAATCCATTAAAACTAGAGTAGAGGTGTTATCACCTTACAAACACACGCAATAAACTGGACCAAAAAAGCCTACTCGACTAATATGCTGGAGGACCTGAGTTCCAAACTCGGGCAGGCACTACAGTTCTTCTAGTATTGTCCAAGGGTTAAATTCGGGGTCCGAGACCCCCAGGGGTACCCGCAAAGGGGTAAATCAGATACTTTTACAGTATCTGCCCCTGGGCCCATTTAGCCTATTACTGGACTCATTTTTATTATATATATATATATATATATATATATATATATATATATATATATACACATACTAATTTGAACGAGCAGTATTTTTGTAACCTCTGAATAGTATCTTAAGGTATATGTCATAATTGGGTTTCCTACCTGTGAAGAGAGAGTGGAAACACGCTTAAAATATGGGGGGAAGTGAATTTAGAGGGGGTGCAGGGAAACCACCCAGTCCACAAGGCATATGATCATCTGATTATAACTTCATCTTTCTAATGACATTTTCTAGTAAAGTACAGAGGATTGATTCATTTGATTGATTAAAATGTAATTATCTTTTCTTTGAAAATGAATTCTTTTTCACCATTTACATAAAAATTCATATTTCTCAAAAATTCTATGCACTTTACTATATTTTTCCCTCTTCTTTCCTACCACGTAGTTTTTTTTTCTAGATAAAAAAATTCCATCCTGCAGGTTAGCACACGTGTAAAACAGAAGTCTTTATTCGTCAGGTATTTGTTTTCAGATAATTTAAACAATTTCTTTTCTAAACTTTAGAACCTCTTTTAATCATAACAAATTTAAAAATATTGATTATTTATCTATATATATATATATATATATATATATATATATATATATATATATATATATTATATAAATCAAGTGACTATCTGTTTCTTCCTTATACAAATCCACACCGTTTGACCGATTTTGACCAAACTTGGAACACTAGTGGGTCTTGATCCGGAAACTCTCATAGGCTAGGTCAAAAACGTCTACCAGCTGTCTGTCTGTATGTTTGTTCCTTATACAAATCCATACCGTTTTACCAAACTTGGCACACAGGTAGGTCTTGATACGATTAGTGTCATAACCTAGGTCAAAAACGTCTACCAGCTGTCTGTCTGCATGTTTGTTCCTTATACAAATCCACACAGTTCGACTGATCTTGATCAAACTTGGCACACATGTAGGTCTTGATTCGGGGAGAGTCATAGGCTAGGTTAAAATCGTCTAGGACTCATAGTTAGGAGGTCACGGGTTCAAAACTATGAACCCAAATAGATGCAGATTTGCATTATTAGATTTGAATATTACTTATTTTGTTTCTAATTTATTTTTGCTTTTCTAGATCTAAAAAGTAGGTGTAGCATGCCAGGACAGGTAACAGCTAGTATTTTATAAATTGGAGAAAAAGACTTTGATATTGTTTACACAAGGTAGTCTTAAACAGAAATACAAATAAAAATGAATAATAAAACGTTTAGAAAAATTACTAATAATAACAACTTTTTGAATAAAATAATAATTTAAACAAAATATGAAATGTAGTAATTAAACATTCAGAAAACTAAAACCTTGATGGCGGCTGTCGATGGATGCCTTATTCGACAGTGACGCCTTATTCTAAATGGCGGGTTTCGACACCTGTTAATGCTCCCTCAATTCAGTCTGTGTCTGTCCCGCCACACTGAAATAACTTCTTACTTGTTTCTAGCCATTATAAAGGGGTTCTCTTCAAACCTGGTTGGCCCGTCACTGGATTTTTCAACGCACAACCGACTTTTTCTTACAAATCGCTATTATTCTGTTACGATGAAAAAACACTTCAGCCAGGGGAAACGACCTTACGTCATACAGGTTAGCCACCAACGTGTCAACTAACAACTAAAATTATTAAGAATTTTTAGGTGGCATAATAATTTCCAAGGTCTATAATAAGAAAATATTTGGGTAAGAAACCTCTGTGAAATTGGCACCCCACTTTCGAAAAAAATAAGACAATACTCAAAAAATTGCAAACGTTTTTAGTTGATTGTAGTGAAAAAAAAATTGTTTGTAGTTGAACCATTTTTCAGAAAGGGGTGGCAAAAAATTTCCGGCACCCGTCTTCAACCGATTGGAACCAAACCATTTTTATTCTACGTCAAATCGTTTGTAGTTGTTTGTAGTGAAAGAATTTTTCTTTGTAGTTGCCCAGAAAAAAAGTTAGAGCCGTTTTTTACATTTTCAAAATGACAACTTTTTCATTTTTAAGGGTGCGAGTTTTTTTATGGTCCCAATGCATTCGGCTGTAACTTTTTAACTATTAATGATTTGACATCGAATAAAAATGGTTTAGTTCCAATCGGGTGAGGGTTATTTTTTGGCTCCCCTGTTTCTCAAAAACGGTTCAACTACAAACGAAATTTTTTCACTACAAAGAACTATAAACGATTTGCAATTTTTTGAGTATATTGTCATATTTTTTTTTCGGAAGTGGGATGCCCGGTTCACAGAGGTGGGTTAGAAACAAGTTAAGAAAAATGCAAGAATAAAAATGAAAACACTTTTAATTTATGTTTAAACAATCAAAATTTAAAAATTAATATTTTACAAATACAAATTAAGGCATACAATTATAATAATTTATTTAATGAAATTTCTTATTTTAATATATTACATTTTAATCAAAAATATGTTATGCTTAATGTTAAGTATAAATCAGTAGAGATAAATATTATCCCCACGGTTATAAACTAACATAGCCAAATTTATTACAATAAAGTTAATATTTGCCGGAAAACATGTAACAGTGGAATGGCGTAAAAGGGACAATTATGCTTCAAATAACATATTGTACTCACCTACAAATGAATAAAAGATTCATTACATGAAAATTAAGAAAAGCAAAAAATGAGATTGTAAGAAAGTCCGACTCTCAAGAACTGTATCATTTTAGTATGTTTCTTAAATATCTATAACACAGATGTTTCAGTTGGGCATGATACCAATGGTTTGCCATTGAGAACTAACTATAAGCTTGCACATCATAACATGTAGGCATTACCATACAAAAACAACTAAGCTGGCTAAAAATATGATATAAGAGTATATGATAGCATTTTAGCATAAATATGCTTTAGCGATGACTAAAATGAAATAAAACGTTGCAAAAAAGTGTCCGCTGGCGTACGAAAAAGAAGACTGTATGTTATACAGTACATTACATAGGTTTGTCGGGTGGACCTAAAGCATATTTATATTCCTGAATTTGAGCAGAAGGCTCTAAACAAAATTTTATTGTCATAAAATACTGCCAAGTAGACCATAAAAATGAATCAACAAAAAGGACGATGAAACCTATTTTTATATTTCCACTTCAGTGAAATTGCTAGTAAAGTGATCCAGATAAGGAAGAACCAGAAGCCCAGGAACAAAAGCGTCTGAATACTAGTTCAGAGTAGATATTTGCACTAAGTAATTTTTAAGAAAACTTAACTAATGCATTTACAATTAATACAAAACACAGTAATAACATATTTTATGTAAAATCCAGGTGATGCTGAGTATTTTTTTTTTTTTTTTTTTTGGATCATATGGATTTTGGAACTTATTAATGACTAGTTGTCATTTCTTTCCTATAATCTAAATAATTATCTTAAATATATACGTATATATATATATCACAATCAATATAAATGCTGAAACTATTTAGGTTCACACCTAATTTATTTACCCATGCATTTATCAATTACAATAACCAAACTAATTAATATTAAATAATAAATAAAAATTAACTCCACAGGAGAAAACATTAATAAGGCATATTTATAAACAAGTGACCTGTCAAACTGAGGAATGATCGATTTTAATGCTCTGAAATCAGCTGTACAATGCTACTGTTGCCAATAAACTAGTTTAAACGTTCATTCTGATTAATAAGTTGGAATAATTCAATCAAGTTCACTATATATCATATATGACCTTTGGCTAAAATAAATAATTGAATCAATATAATTTTTTATTATATATTATTAATATCTTTTTCAGCAAAAGACCATTAGTTGAACAAAAATCAGAGAGTCCTCTTCCTAAGATAAAAGTTCTCATTTTTTTTATAACTAAATGGGAAAATATATAAAAATAAAGTGAAGACAAAAATTACGTTATTTAAGATAAAAATAGGTAGACTCATAATTGAACATATATAACTTCAGGCTAAATTAAAATCGATTGAGTAAGCTAAAACTTAATAAGGTGGCTATATAAAGATTAAGTATCTTTGATAAATAGTTTCTTTCCATTACGGCATTCAGTATGAAATATTCCAAGGATTCAAGAGAAGCTAAATATTACAATATAAAGCTTCAAATGGTTATTGGCAGAGAGATTTAGACTAAGCCAAGGAAGGAAAGCTTTAAAAAATCTTGAAAAAAAAATTCCTCCAGATTTGCTGCATAATTGGGGAGTCATTGCCGACGTTTAAGAAAATGCTTGATCCTTGTGAAAATTTCAAGGGCATATATTGTTTGGAACCAAAAAAAAAACCTATTTAAAATTACCTTTCAAGTACACAAGACTTCCCCATAAAATAAAATGCTTAGACATTTTTTTGCAAAAGCTACAAATTTTTAGAAAAATATTTGAAAAAAAAAACAACCAAAAGACCAAATAATCTCTAGATAAAAAAAAGTAATTTAATTTTTTTCAACCTCTTTTTACAATTAATGACCTGTTGTAATGAATTTGCTTTTATAAATTAACACAAATCAACTTAAAAATAGCCTATATTTTTGGTAACATTACATAATCTATTTTTCAGATCATGTACTGGCATATAAATAAAAAATGTAGCACCAGTTCAGGTGAAATTGTTTAATAAATTAAAAAAAAATACTGCAAGTAAAGATAAAAAATTCTTTTCAGCCTGGAAAATGAGAATGAATGAAAGAAATCATTGAGCAATTATTAAATGTACGTACTGAATTATTGTATATTGACCCAGTTTATTTCATAAAAATTTTTTGTTGATTAATGGCAGGAGTCATAGAGAGTAGACTTTTTGTTCTACGGCCTTTATACTCAAACTGTGCACAAACCCAAACAGAAGTCCTGAAGAGGTAACAAAAAAAAGACTATGGTACATTTAGTGCATATCCAACAGCAATAAGCAACTCCACTACACATTACGACCCATGCCATATATCGACAAATAATGAAATACAAAATATTAAAAAGTGAAAATTGCATAATAAAGTAACAATTGCATAATAAATACTTGTTTCACCTGACCTTAATTAAATTTTATTATAGTTTTTAATCATTAAAGTTCAGTATGAGCATGACTCATTGTGTTTTCCTTTGGATTAAAATCACTTGGATGTATATAAAGCCCTTCTGCCGCCTTCCAGTGTGAAGACATAGTTCTTGTTGTTCCAACAACTTCCATTTGCCCATTTATAGGCTGACCATATTGCTCACCACTGACGGAAAGGTATCTAACAACGAAAAAAAGATATCAAACAGAAAAATAAAGTTTTTTAAATATAAAATCATAATTTTTTAATTTAGGTTTACTGAATCAAATTCATTTATTTAAATGTTAACTTCCATTTATACATAACTCAGATTATGGGACAGGTTATGCACAGAATAACACCCTTTTCTAGCTTAGCTCTTTTCTGTCTTAACACTCCCGGCCACCAAGCCTCCTTAATTTAAATAAATTTGCACTTTTGTCTCAGTGGGTTCAGAACATTCTTGAGTCTAGAAGTAAGAGCTTAAAACAATTATTCTTTTAACTTACGAAATCAATTACTTTAAAGTTTTAAGCACTTATTTCTCTGATTGACATCACCTAATCAAAACTTTCTTCAGAACCTTTTTTGTAGAGCATTTAGTAAGCTTTCTAATGTTAATCTTTCGTTTACCAAGATTCTCAACGGTTTTCGAGATATTAAGGAAAATATACGAAGGAGGCCTAACAGATATTCATACGGCATCTGAGAATCCCAAGATTCCGTAAAAACAAAATATAGTTTCTAATTATACGTATCCTGTTTTATTGACAAATACATTTGACTACTATAAGCAATTACAAAAATAACGAGCAGTGAAAAAAAAACTGCGGGAAACACACAAATAGATCCGTTTAAATAAACGAAACTAACTAAGTTGTAAGCACTTATTTCTCCTAATATGACCATCCCATCAAAAATTTCTTCAAAACATTTTTTGTAGAGAATTTAGTAAGCTTTCGAACTTTTACATTTCACTTTCCACGATTTCCTAACCGTTTTCGAGATATTAATGAAAGTGGGGTCTCCCGTGGTCTAATGGCTAGCGCCTTGGATTCATAAGCGGGAGATGGTGGGTTCGATTCCCAACCTCCGGCAGGAATTTTATCATCCCACGGCTCGCTGGTAAAATTCCTCGCTGCACCCTGGACGTCGGCGCTAATGACCTAGGTGTAGATGCGCCGTAAAAAAAAAAAAAAAAAAAAAAAAAAAAAAAAAAAAAAAAAAAATTAATGAAAGTATACGAAGTTCCCAAAACTTTTCATGTATGTTAATAAAATATCTTATTCTAACCCTTCCTTATCTCCAAACGTAACCAAAATTTCAACATATTAGTTTTGATGAAATTCGAACATGTAGAAAATGTTTTAACTGAATCCTATGATTTTAAGTACCCAAACCAAAAACGTTATTCAACAACTATTTTTCCAATTTTCTCGAAAACGGTTAAAGCTATTGCCTTAAAAATGGTTTCATTCGTTTTCCTAGGCCCAGAAGCCTATAAAACGAGTACTTGCAAGCATATGAAGTAAGCGGAACAATTTTTTTCGCGCGACATTTGCTCCAAAAACCATGTTCCGGTAGGCAGATTCTGCTGGTTAACGAACTTGACCTTTCAAATTAGACGAAAGATTATTGTACCAAATTTCATCAAAATCGGACCATTCGTCTGGGATGTAGAGAGCGAACAGACAAATATATATATATATATATATGTTTGTGTGGAACGGCTTCTTTCTCCAGCGGTGTCGCTCCTCTCTCCATCGCCGTATATTAATATTAATAAGAAGCCGTTCCACACAAACATGTGATACCCAGCGATGCAATTTAAAACAAAAAAAAAATATATATATATATATATATATATATATATATATATATATATACATGATTGATTGGTGACGGCTTCTCTCTCCAGCGGTGTTCTTTCTCTTCTTTCTGCAATATTTCGTCGGGTCCATCTCCGACTTCTTCAGTCTGCTTGTGTCGTCCTCGGTGGTTGTCAAGGGAATGTCGTCCACCGAGGACGACACATGCAGCCTGAAGAAGTCGGAGATGAACCCAACGAAATATTGCAGAAAGGAGAGAAAGAACACCACTGGAGAGAGAAGCCGTCTCACCAATCAATCATTTCAACCCCAGCGAAGTAACTTAAAACAAATTATATATATATATATATATACAAATTTTAACCACCGTCATTTTCGGTCTCTAGGGGTTCTGAAACGCAAAATTTTCTACTCGGCACTTCCGGATTGTTTCATGAGATCAACCTTATAAGCGGGGCTCCTCCCTATGAAGGGAGGGAGGAACCGCGCTAAAACTATTTTATTATTATTATTTTTTGTAGATAAAGTTTTATTCTTTGTCCAATAAACTAAAAGATACATTATTTAATTTTTTTTTTTTTTTGTTTGGTATTTTAACCAATGCATATCAATTTTCTTTGAGAAGTTTATATTTATTTTCTTAGCATTTTTCATTAATATTTAAAATTAATGAAATGAGATATTTGTTTTCATGAGCTTGGTTGGCTGATGATCAGCCAATCATATACCTCTTCTATATAGAGGGTTAGCCCTTAGGCTGCTACGGACTAATATATCAGTCTGTTGGTTGCAGTGCCCCGGGTGCTACGGACTATTATATTAGTCCGGAGGGAGCAGTGCTCCGGACTATTATATTAGTCCGGCTTCTTTTGCGCTTGGCTGCTACGAGCTATTATATCAGTCCTTCTACTATTGCCATCTGTAGGCTGTTTATAGAAGCTGAAATGTCCTTCAAAGCCATTCACTTTAAAGGATTTCACTTTGGTCACTTTAGCTTCCAACTAACTACTTAGCCTACTTCTACGTATACCTCCTACCCCTCTTTCTTTACTGCCGAAAACTGCTGTTTTTCTTTACCTGGAATTTATTCTGCATATTTCTCTAGGTATATTTTGAGCTTTTCAAGCGAACAATTGTTTGTGTAAATATTTCTAAGAAAATTTATTCTGAACAAGAATTATTAGAACTTTTGACGGGTGTGAGGGAAAGTGAAGCGGAGTTTTCTTCGAATGTCGATGAGGGTTCTCATAATATATCCCAAAATGTTTCTGTTGGAGAAACACCTGGAAGAAGTGGAATGCAAAGTACAAGAGAAGCGGGAAGAGGGAAGCAGAACATGGGGCACTCCAGGCGCTAGGCTATCTCGCACCACAGTACCATCTAGCCCTACGTGTATTACGCAGCCTAAAGGTTAAGCATCCACCTTGTCCAAGTCAGTTCCATGAGAATGGTAACCAAGAAAGGTCCTTTTGGCTACTTAAGGCGATTGCAGCTGTACCAGATCCCATCCTACAAAAAGGAATATTTGTTCACAGCCTGGAGAGTTCAATCATTGCTTATTCTGCTATGGATTGGGAGTAAATATGGTATATTTTAAATATTCCATGTTCCTCCCTCTTATTTCCTTTCGGCCATTACCACTAGATGTTCCAGCATCATACAGCAGGTAAGCTCTTGTCTACTGCCTTCTAGATTGAGTCTTACCATTATTTATTTGAATTGTCCCTATAGAAATAGGGACAATTCAAAATCTTCATACATTAAAATACTCCAAATTTTCATTTTGGTGTTTGCTTACTTACTAACCACTTCTTTCAATTTTTTATAATATTTATATATTATTTCATTTTAAATATCATTGTGTTTCTTTCTTCATACATAGTCCTTAATTTTTTTAAGTTTAACATTTCTTAAAAAAAAAAATAATAATAATAATAAATTGATACTTGAAAATCTTTCTCACAATCTACTTACACAGAAGTATCAACGTGTCTGAACATAATATCATCATCTCGCTCCCAATGGTTTCCATCGCATATGATAGCCCAATGATCCCCACTATCGCCTTCTCCTAAAAAAATATCATTAATGTAATTATTTAAATTCACAAAAGAAATGAGCTGCTATACAAGAATATCGTGAGTTTTATGATTTATTTGAGAACAAAAAAGACAACTTAGATTTCAAAATAATAATCATTGGATGTTACACTGTAAAGAAATCAGCATCTTCATCAAGTTACACAACTAAAACTTCACATCTTAAATGTATTTGCAAATTAAAATAGCCTAAATTAGAAAAAATGGTTGTTCGTTAATGCTAATCATAAAATGTAAAATAATTTGGATAAGGTGTCAGGTAAATTAGAAAAAATAGCAAACGAATGTTCTCAAAACTGAGAAAGATTTAAAAACTTGAAGAGAAATTTAAACAAAAATACAAAACAATGTTAGCTGGTAAACTAGAAATAATAACAAGAGACAAATTAAAAAAAAAAAAAAAAAAAAAAAAAAAAAAAAAAAAAAAAAAAAAAAAAAACAGGAAGTAGCCTAATCATGTAGATGCTGAATGCCCTTTTGTTTAGGACACAATAGTCCATTGCCTCAGTCTTTTTCTGTGGTGACAGTTTCTAAGGTAAAGCTATTTTTATTCATTGATTTTGAAAAGCTTATAGACAGGATTAAAACAACACAATAGTCTATTAATTATAAATATGCACATAACGTTAAGGGGTTGTTTAAACACCCTTGACATTTTAAGAACAATAAGACTTTTTTCCCAGATAAATATTTTATATTTTAAGCAAGTTTTAAACATATATTATCGAAACTACTTTTTTTCAAACTGATATAAATGATCTACTCAACTGATTTTGTAAAATTTTAAAACATAAATTCTTTATAATATACATAAACGCCAGACATAGAATTTTTTTTTTATTGGATGCAATGTTCAAAAGGTATAAATTGTTTCAACTTAAAATTTCTGATGTTTTTTAAATTTCGCTAAGCTATGTCTTAGATGACTTAGCGTAGAAACATGCATACAGCAGAGCAGAGCGCAAGAATCAATTTCATGCAATCCAATGGGACAGCGGAGCGGAGTGCAGCATTTTATATTGGAACAATCTAGTTTGTTTTTTTGAGCGTTTAGGAGTGCGCTCCCACAGTAATGTTGTATATTGGGTGAAAATAAACCTTTTTTGGAAAATATAAACCTTAATTTTGGATTTCGATTGTATTGTTAGAACTAAATAAACCCTTTTCAATTAAGCAGATTGAGTTTTAGGCATATTATTGCATTGGTTTTTACCTAAAACCAATATTTTCGTCAGATCTTCCCTATTCATTAGATATTTTATTTTTAGTGCTAATATCTAAAAACAGATTTCGCTTGAAAAAAAAAACACATTCAAATCTGATAAAGCTCGTTATAAATAATAAAAATAAAAAACATTTCAAATTTTAGAAATATATATATATGTTCTTCCAATTAAAAATTCTCATTATTATATTAAAGAAATAGATTGTTTTCTAATTTTTACTTCTACTATATATATACATATATATATATATATATATATATATATATATATATATATATATATATATACATTTAAAAGTCATCCTACCCGTTATATCTCAACTGGCAAAATTTTTTGTAAACTGCTGATGGTGTAGTTGAATAGAGTATTGGATTTGCTTTAAAATGACACCAGAAGCAATCCTCTGGTGCCTGCATATAACCAGGCAAAAGAACCTTGGCTTATTAAATTGGTTGTGAACTCTTGTTCACGCTCATGTTTGTCTCTTATTTCATTTTATAAATTATTCTTGCTTCAGGACACATTAAGAGTATTATAATAATAATAATAATAAATGGCACAAAAGGTTTTTAAAACTTCACCAATTTTTTTCTTTTTTAAATGCAACAGAAAATAATGCAATTTAATTGAATTCTCAAATCGCCGGTACTTTTCCGGGCAAAATATTTTCTTTTCGATATAAAAAAAAAAATTAGGTGGATTTTTAAAAACCTTTTGTGCCGGTTTTTTGTTTATTATAATACCCTTAATGTGTTCTGGAAGCAAGAATAATTTATAAAATGAAATAAAAGACAAACATGAGCGTGAACAAGAGTTCACGTCCAATTTAATAAGCCATAATAATAACCATTTATAAGGGTATTATCCCTTACAATTGGAATTTGGCCTTAACCAAAATGAAAACTAGTTTTATAGATAACTTCCATCCCACAAAGACGAACTGACCCACTTACTTCAAGACAAAACCCACTTGACTGACCGACTACATTTCTATGATACAGGATATAGGACATACAGAATGGACCACCCAGACGGGACTGCTCACAGAGGTTCTGCCATTCTAATCAAATCCCTCATTTCCAACTATCCTGATCCTCCTACACCTATTGTCCTGGAATGTCTGCAGAGTACCACAGTTACCGTTCAATCCTGTTTCCATGTTCCAATAACTATTTCTTTTGCTTATTCCCCACCCAATAAATCAATCTCTCCTTCCGTCCTCAATTCCTTCTTCTCCTCTTTAGGCCCAAGATTTGGAATGCCAAACACCCCGAATTTGGATGTTAAACCTCCAACTCTCGAGGAAATCTTTTTTACCACACCATCTGAATATCATTTCTCCCCCCCCCCCATCCCATCCTACTGGCTCACTTCCAAATCCAAATCTGCAGACATGGTGGATTATTTCATTACAAATGGTGTCAGACATGTTCCTTTCCATATTTCCAACCTATTTGATTTATCTTCTCATCACTGCCCTATATTGCTTTCCTTAGCAGTCCACAAACATAAAACTGTAAGGCACCAGGACCCGATCTTATCACCCCCTTAATCCTAAAACACCTACCTAAAAAAGCTATCCTATTCCTAACCCATATATATAATGCAGTCCTTAGAACAACCTACTTTCCCAACTCCTTGAGTAATTTTTTCTGGAAACTAAGAATGTTGTTAACCTGAGGGGGGACGTTGACCGAGGAGATGTTTTTAACCCAGGACCGAGGAGATGTTCTTACCAAAACACATAAGAACCTCAACCAACCATATAAACCCGTGCGACCTGAACTCCCCTGTTCATAAACAACTTGC
Organism: Gonocerus acuteangulatus; assembly: GCA_946811695.1. Classification (NCBI taxonomy): domain Eukaryota; kingdom Metazoa; phylum Arthropoda; class Insecta; order Hemiptera; family Coreidae; genus Gonocerus; species Gonocerus acuteangulatus. The sequence goes on from OX328132.1 coordinate 18,665,559, forward strand.
AACAGCGAAACTTCATTTCCAGAAAAAATTACTCAATATAGAAATAGCCAATTTAAACTGTGATATTAAACATTTAGAAACATTGTTAGAGTCACACTTTAATATCTTAAGGGGGTTAGTTGACCAGGACCTGTTTAATGACATATCCAATTTTATTTCAAACATTTCTAATAGTTTAAAATCGAAGTTAAAAATAAATCTTTTCCAAAAATTTAATAAAACACGCCAGAATCACGTTCACCGCCCCATCGGTGACGAAAACTGGGTTAAAAACATCTCCTCGGTCAACGTCCCCCCTCAGGTTAACAACATTCTTAGTTTAGGAGAAAAGTTTTCTTTACCTCCTACACCAGGTATTGTTGTTCCGAAAATAATTACCGATGTAGAATACATACTACAAACCGTTCCTTGTAAAGAGGAAGACCAAACCCGCTCTAAAGTAGTTAACAGCATCACCAATTTTTTGCAAATTCCCTCTCCCAGCCACTCCCACCTTTCCACTGATTTTTACAAAGACCTAAAACACACCAAAAATTTCTTACGGACACATGAACAACATATAATTTGTACTAAATCCGACAAGGGAAACACGACCGTCATCATGGACAGAACAGAATACAACGAAAAAATGACCAACTTATTCAACGACACCAATACATATTTACCCATTCCTAAGGACATTACGAAAATACAAGAAAGAAAATTCAACGAACACATTCACAAACTTTTTAACTCTAACGAAATCGACAAATCCACTAAGTCCTTCTTAATTTCCCACAATTCCCTCCCACCGCGAGCCTATGGCCTCCCCAAAATCCACAAACCTGGAAATCCCCTTCGTCCCATCATTGCCAATATAGATTCTCCCTCTTCCAGCCTTAGTAAATTCCTTCTTCCCTCATTACAAATACTTAGCCATAATAATCCCTATGATATAACTAATTCCTTTGACCTTATTTCTAAATTATCCAACCTAACCATTCCCCACGGCCACATTTTAGTTTCTATTGATGCCACATCCTTATTCACTAACGTCCCATTAGCCAAAACGCTAGAAATAATCAAAAACCATTGGCCCACCCTACAACTCCATAGCCCTCTATCCTTTGATTTGTTTATAGAAAGTCTAAAACTGTGTGTTAACAGCGGTTTTTTTAAATATGATGGGAAATTCTATAAACAAATTGAAGGTCTAGCCATGGGCAATTGTCTTGCACCCGATTTATCCTCAATCCTTCTCAACGATCTTCTCAACTCCCTCGTCCCACAGTTTCCCCATGACATCTCATTCATCTGCAAATACGTAGATGATCTTTTGCTGATGATAAACCCTAACACACTAACAGACATACTTACCTGTTTCAATTCCTTTTACCCTAGGCTTCAATTCACCGTCGAAATAGAACAGGACAGACAGCTCCCATACTTGGACATCTTACTAATTAGACAGACTGACGGTACTATTATTACTGACTGGTACACAAAACCCACATACTCGGGACGGTTACTTAATTTTCATTCATCCCATCCTTACCACCTCAAGATTAATGTAGCCAGAAATCTCCTTCGCCGAGTCCTCTCCCTATCCCATGCTTCCTTCCACAATAAAAATATTAATATCGCCTCAGATATATTGGCACGCAACCAATTTCCCCCCAACCTCATAAAATCCCTTGTTAAAAAAGTAAAATCCCAACTTTCCAACACTATCTCTCCCAATTCTTCCCTAACTCCCAGTTCCCAAATGTTCCGATCTCTACCATTTACACCTGGACTGACTGATAAACTTACAAAGACAATTAAAAAATCCTACCCTTCCCTAAATTTTGGATTGAAAACTACCAACAAACTCAAAACCCTCTACACCAAACTCAAAGATCCCATCCCTTTTGAACATACCACCCGATGTGTTTACCAAGTCCCTTGCCAAACCCCTTCCTGTAATGGTGTATACATAGGAGAAACCATAAATGACATTCACTCACGTCTTACACAACATAAACGAACCATCACTAATAAAGAAATAGATAAATCTGCACTTGCAAAACACGCCATTACACAAAAACACACTTTTAACTTCGACGACACGAAAATTCTTTCTACACAACGAAACAAAAAAAGACTACAGATCTCGGAATGTGTACACATAAACTTAAACAAAAACAATATAAATTACAAAACTGACCAACAAGGCATTTCTCCTATGTACGCTAATATTTTCCAAATACTCTCCCGACCACCTACCTAGATTTTTACCTTGCCCCTTGGGTATCCTTCCATTAACACCTTTTTCTCCTTTCCTGTCATAAAATGTCATAAACATCTGTTTGATCCTTACCGCCCGTTTCCCCCACCTCTTGCTGTTTCCAGTTACATATACCCCTTGCAGATTCCTTTTTTCCTTAGACACTTTCACAATGGTTACTTAATTGCCAACCTTGGTCTTCCTCTGCCGCTCGGCATTTCCATTGGTATGTAGTATCTTATTTCTTTGTAAAATTAATTAATGTTACTATTAGCTACTATATTTGTCATTGGTATATAGTTTTCTTATTTCTTTGTAAAATCAATTAATGTTACTAATTACTATTAAAATCAATTACTGTACCTATTTTCTTTTTCATTCTACTCATTCTAAGAATTTAAGACGATATGTTCTGTTATAAGTTAAATTGTATCTATAGTTCTGTTACCTATCACAATTATAAATTTTTCTTGTTTGTTTCTGTATTAATTTCTTTTTTGTCATTTTAGCTGACGAAGGCTACCAATGAGTAGCCGAAACGTCCGAAATATAGATTTTTTTAAAACAAAAATCATATTGAGGTTTTTTTAGCCGAATCCCAACCATTCCATCTTTACTTATCATAGGTATATTATCTGAAAGGATAAGATTACTTACACAAATGTGAATTATTAAACAATCATTTAAGCCATTACATTAGGCTTTCAAGAAACTTCACATAATACTCATAAGAATGTGAATGTACACAAAAAATGTTAGTATTTCATCATTTATTCAGCACATATTTGCACAAAGAAGAAAAAATTATGAGTAAAAGAAAGGACGAATTTCCTGTTTCAATAGAAATTTAATAAATAAGAAAATATCAGCTGAATATATTCAAAGAATTGAGAATATTTTTAGAATATTATTAGTTTAAAAAAGTTCAGTGAGTCCCAAAAGCAAATTTATTATTTAATCTATCAAAGCAGGCATTAGCATTATCAAAACCATCTAAAAAGAATAATAATAACAATAATAAAACTGTACTAAAAGTCAACCCTTGAAATTACATTTAGTTTTAAAATTACAAAGGAAGAATATTTTTATTTTTTTATAATTATTTCGGTTAACTATAAAACCACGAAGGTCAATATGAATGAATTTCAAATGATCAATATAAAACAATTTAAATTTAACTATTTCAAGTAAAATATAGTCACAAAAATACATGTATGCAGATTTTACAGGAAGACATTTTCAGAGCCCTAACCTTTACAAGAAGCTATGGCCTTGAACATTTTTTTTATACTTCATATTTCAAATTGATGATATAAACATCATCTAAGCAATAAACAAAAAGTAAAAAATACCAGTAGATTTTAGATTTATATATATACACTTGTTTATACTTCATTGATTTAGGTTATTATTACTTCTAGATAACCTCCTTCTCCCTTTCAACAACTGATAGAACAAGTCATTCTGTCATAAAAATAAGAAAAGAACTTTATCTAAATATATATACATACCCAATATAAGAGACATCTCAACAATTTAAAATATTAATTCTTATACAAAAAAATACAAATAATTCGCTTATTGAAGAATTTGAACTCTTTTACATACCACTACTGCCAAAAGCAGAAACTTCTTGATAACCTGACAATGGAGATTGAAAGTGGTGGGAGTGGAGATTCTTTGATGTAGATAAATGTTCCAAACGAACTATATCACCACATTTTATTGGTTCCCTGTAAACATAAAATGATTGTACAAATAATACTTAAATAATGATGCACAGATATTTCAGGAAAAGTGGGAATCTCTCTCTCTCTCTCTCTCTCTCTCTCTCTCTCTCTCTCTCTCTCTCTCCCTCTCTCCCTCCCTCCCTCTCTCCCTGCCTCCCTCCCCTCCTGCTCTAAACTAAATTTAGCCACAGTGAAAAGTCTGATTGTCCTTTTAAAACCCTCTTGTTAAATAGATAAAATTTATAATATAATAGTAATGTGGTAACCCTGAATAGAACAATAAACCAAATGAATTGTGATTACAATGAATGAAAGGAGATGTTAAGTAAAACAGTAAGTTTAGTACAGTGGAAATATATATTAGACTAATGAAATAATTATTATTTGTTAATATATTTTAATTTTTATTTTTAAAAGAACTAAACAACGCTCAGGGAAGAAAACAGAAGCACCAGATTTATCCCATCAAACAAAGTAGAAAGAAATGTTTACTAAAATCATAAACAATTAAAATACAAACTTGAAGCAATACATTGCTGAGAAAAGAAAATTTTGTTTAATTCAAGAAATCTATCATATTGTTGTTACAACAATTTTGCAAACACAAAAAAAGAACAACATAAAATTAATTAAAAATATAATATAAAAGCAAATCACCAGAAAAGGTTTCCTGCCTTCAAAGGGTAAGAGGATGTTGTGAATGCACAAATAAAAATAATGCATATCAGGTTGGTGATAAGATGATGAATATTATTCCTTACCCTCGAGGACAAAGTTTCCTGGTCGGTGCTTTGATTATCCAGTGAGAATTAACATCCTCCATTTGCTCAATAGCTGTGACAGATTGCTGAGTACTCCCTTTGGCATACTTAACATCATGAGAATGAAGCCTAACATTATAATCAATGTTCTTCAACTTTACGACACTACCACATGTGACTAGCTCTCCTCTCTTAGCTGAAAAGAAAGATTGTTAGCAGCAATAAAAATGATCTGTTAATATTCAAATATGATATCTAACATAGACAGTGCTAAAAAAGAAGACATATTGTCGGCGTACAAATGAAACAAAGCTAGTCAACATTTCCAAGATCTTATTTATTTGTTTATTTTTTTGTCTAAGATTTTAATCTTGGTCTGATTTGGTAAAAATGCTTTTCTTACTAACCAAAAATACGACGGTTTCAGTAATGCCACTTGATGAAGAACTTTGGTGGTAAATGGACGAGTGTCCAACTCAAAATGCATGAGCTATAACAAACTGGATCAATCAACATTATCCAGGAAGATGGATTGGGTTATTTGGCCCTGTGCATTGGCCAGCCCAAAACTCTCATTTGACATCGCTTGATTTGGCGGGTAGGCTTAAGTCGGAAGTGCACAAATCCCAAATCATTTGTAGAAATGAGAGCAATCCATGATAAAATTTATAAGGGCTATATCAGCGGTCTTGATCAGATGCTGTCAGTGTGTTCTGCAAGGAAGAGGCCAGTTCCACCAACATTTATCATTTTTGAAGTAATTTATTTTTCTTCTTTTTTTTCAACACTTTAATTATTAAATCAAAATTTTGAAGGGGGAGTGTACAGGAATCCAAGATCTTCAGGTCTTCAAACAGGACATGTTGTACAATCTACATTTGTATTCCACTAAAGCCAATAATGTAATAGTAATGAAATACACAATCACAGGTGTGTTAAATAAGTCATTTGGCTGAAACTGCATGATTCATGACAAAAATAGAAAAGAGAACCCACCCTGGTGGAATGAATATCTTGAGAAAATGAGAAAGAATGTAAGGCGACTTTGAACAGGGCTAGGAAGTCAAATAAGCTGGGGCCAGTACAGAAGAAGCCTCAAGGACTGAAACCATGCCATTAGCAGAGCCAAAAGGAAATCATGAAGAGTCATTAAGGCCACTACACTTAATTTCCGTTCACAGAGGGCAGGACATATTAGACCGCAAATCAATGCCTTACAACTACAATAGAGAGGACACAGTAAAAATCAGGTGCTAACACATGGAGCATTTATTGACATAGAGGTTGCCTTTGATAGGAACTACAGCCAAGCTATAACCCGCTATGTGGCTTCGTAGGACTAGAATACTACCTTAATAAGTTCTGGGGGCCACTAGCTTAGAATCCAGGGTCGGTTTGAAGATAAAATTTCAATTGAAGTTGTTTAAGAAGAAAATACTAGAGCTTCCAAGAATTTGAGGGCTGCTGAATTCGAATCTGGGGTCCGTTCAATCTCATCAGATCAAGGTCAAGGTCATTTAAAGATCAATTTTTTTTTTGCGAAAAGTGAATTTCTGAGTGCAGATTCTGAAGGAATAGAAAACTTATGTGTTTTTTATCGACACCCCAAGTGTAAGTTTAAGATCACTTTATGTACCCTCCAGATCTTACACTTATTTACAGTTCCATAGGTCCTTTGTGTGCAGTTTGAATCTTCATTGCTTTTAGTGGTGACAGCGGAAAACGGCTTTTGGTTTGCCAGCAGAGGCCTGGGGTGAAGGCATGATGCTATCATGGCCACAAAATGAGGGAGTATGATGCAGGGTTACAGATGCCCAGTTTTCATCAATCCATCTAGCTGTAGTCCCATTCACAAATAAGAGTAAGTGATGGATTCAGGAGCAAAACATTTTACTATTGCTTTTATAGCCTGTTCAGATAAGCCCAGGAGTTCAATTGCGCATGCGTGAATGTCGGTGGGAATTTCTCCCAGCACTATCCCTTCAGTTCCGACCTTTGCGAAGCCTGTTAAACATCAAACACTTGACATGAATCACTATAAAAACTGATTATGTCTCATTTAAGACTAGGAAACGCTTTGAGAGGTTAAGTAAGGGAGACAGTGTTTAATATTTAGCAATAGTTAGCTAAAGGCTGAAAATGTTTTAAACTTCATAGTGATAAGGTTGTGACTGAGAGAATTTTTACTGTCAACTTTCTACCGGGAATATAGGCCAAGCCCTTTTTCTTCTGTCTAACCATCTATTTGATCAGGCAGCGTTTCAGTCTAAATTGTTTTTATCCTTAGCTTTAGTATGTAATAAATTATTGATAAACATTAAAAACTATCTCACTTGCCTGACCTCTCAAAGCCTTCCCTTGTCCTAAACAAGAGATAATCCGTTTTTATTGAGATTCACGTAGCTTGTAGTTCATTGAAATATTAATGCAAATAGCGGACTTGTCGGGAATAATTTCTGCAGAATATCGCGCATGCGGGATTGAAATATTCCATCTAACAGAATGGGCTATAGTAGTACTGCCAATGACACATCAAAAATTCTTTTCATAAATCTGAAGGAGAGCGTCCTCAGCACTGATTTTCTTCAAAGTTTGCACTATAACGTATTTTGATGCACTAAACACGAATCCGTTAAAAAAAAAAGTTGCTCTCAACTAGGAAAGAAGTTAATAAGCACTAAAGTTCACTGTTATGGAGGTTATAAAAGACAGGGTAAACAGCATATTTGTAAACACGCGCATGCCCAATAATCCTTAATGACGAAGTGTAATTGAAATTTAGACTCACCTGTGGTAGCTGACTTGTCGTAAACTGTCGCTTTTGGGCGTATGTGCTATGCGTTTCCGCTCGCTACGCTCGCTCAAGAAGGTATCAAACCCCTAGTCAATCCAACTCGCAGAAATTAATAGAATTCTATGCCCAGAAGTCATCCTAGGCATTCTTCCATCATAACCTTCATAACAGTAAACTTTTTTTAAAAATAACTTCTTTCCTAGTTGAGAGCAACTTTTTTTTTTTAACGGATTCGTGTTTAGTGCATCAAAATATACGTTATAGTGCAAACTTTGAAGAAAATCGGTGCTGAGGACGCTCTCCTTCAGATTTACCATTCTTTTATTTGAAGCACTTAGGCAATATGAAATAAAACGTTTTTTATCAGAATAAAAAAAATAATAATAATCACCATGAAAATAATGAGAATCCTGGGCAGTGAAAAAATAAATAATAAAACAAAATAAAAATGTAGGTCCAGGACTCCTTAAATAAAAATAACCTGACAACTATTTTACTATTTTATCTTTTTAAATAAAACCTGTTTTAGGATGTTGTGCCATATTGACATTGTCTGCATGAGACATAGTCAAAATGGCTTACATTATCTTACCCTATGGTTTGAATTCTCATAAGCCTGACCGAAAATATGTCTATTTCCAATGCCACAATAGCGACTAATTCAGATTTAATAAATACATTTTTGTTAAAGTAATAAATTCAATTATGATTTTTTTTTAATACAATTTTTACTTAACTCTAAGGCAAAAAGATATATAATAATATAAACGAAGCCCGTTTCCACGTAATAAGCGACAGACAAGTTTTTAAGGCATTACCTTAATTCATATGTTACATTTCTTGTGTATAAAAGTAACAATGCTAATGACATAGTAATCATTATGAATGCAATGAGGTTTGCTGGTGAATTGACTAATAAGCAGTGCGATGACAAATTCCTGTCTATCCAACAGTATTATGTTCTGAAGGCATACACTATTATCAATGGAGAAGTGTGAGCTGTAAAGACGGAACATGACTGATATTCAAGAACTTTCAACGGCATGTGCGAAAGGCCCCTGCGGAATAGAACGTTTTTTTGGCGAAGACAGGCCAGACTTTTGTATGAACTTACTGACTGAAATTATCTTCCCTATCACCAAGCATGATGATTGTTCTCCTACAATAAATATCCAGCACTAATTAATTGTCAATAAATAAATAAATATTAATTAACCCGTTGTTAATTAGTCTATGAATTTAACATTTATTAATAAAGACCTTACTGGATGTATTGTGTAATTTTCGAATAAAGATATATATATATAAAAAAAAATAATAAAGAATAAAAAAATATTTTGAATATGATTTTTCAAGCAAATTAACCATAATGTTGTTAGGAATAAACACATTTCCTAATTATTTTCCAGATGACATGCCGGCAATAACTACTTAATATAATTATATTATGTGAGAAGTTTGCCCAGAAGTTAGTCTTAAAAATTAAACCAAAATAGGATACATAAATAAGTCTTTCAACAATACATTATTGTTGACAAGCCCCTATAAAAAGACCAAAGAATAATAAATTGCACCACATGCATTAAAAGAACTATATAACACCGTATAAGAATCAAAAACTACTTCAATGGTGTTTATTATAAATTCAGGAATGTAAACATTGTTACCGGTACTTAAAAAGGGTAAATTTAACAATATAATACAAACCTTGAATGGCCGGGAAAAAATAAGTAAACACTAGGCAAGCAGAAACTGACGAGAGTAAAAAATAGGAGAGATCTTTCTTCATTTTGGCCACTATACGAAATAATCTCATCACATCAGACAACACATGAAAACTACAAGGAGTTTGAAATTCACCAATCATAAATGATAACGTAGTCTTAGTTGAATAGTCCTTCAACTCGATGTCTCTACTGAAGGATAGAGGTTGTCTAAGAATGACAGATGTAAATTTCGAATGCAAAAGTAAATATAACAATGACGTCATTTCATACCTAATTTAACTCACAAGGAAACTTCGCCAGACGTACCTCACCGATTTTTTTTTTTTGGGAAATGTTGTAGTTCTTAAAATAATATAACACTCGTATTTTTTAGTGCTAATTCGTCTATTTAAGAGGTGAAAATCTCTTAAACTTCAAAATACCAAAACAGTTTTTTTTTATATATCTCGAAACGTATAAAAATTTTATGAATGAATTCAACAGGAAATCTTTTCTCATAAAAATGCCCTTCTATGGGCATAACTTTTAGGGGCGCAACCACTATTTTGTTTAGGAGTAAAAGTGTATTTTTTTTTTTTTTTTTTTTTTTAATGTATTGAATCAGCTGGAGTATAAGAAATGATTTGGTCGAAGTGGATAAAGAACAAGACTGAATACGTTACCATTATTCCCGCTGAAACATAAACTTTAAATACGATGTTCAGGGAGATCAGCCAATTAGGTATTCTTGTCATTGAAGTCTAATTCTTTCTTGGACATGAATTACAAATCTTTCGATCGGTTACTTTCCATTTACTACGATTTGAAATCAGATCCATGTGGTATACTGGATATCGATTGCAAGGTATCGATCAGTGTAAGGAAACAGGGGATTACCTACCAACAGGAACGGGGAGATTCGTATGTTGCTTGCTCAGTGATGTATCATGCATTGTGTAATATTTTTTGTGATTAATAAAACCTATCAGTTAGACATAGTGTTTTTGTTTTAAAGATATTACAATCCCAAAAAAAACATAAATGTGAAATAGAGGCCAAGTTCCTCCCCCACAAAGAAACACTCCCTTCCCCAAAAAGCGAGAAATATCTCCTCCTAAAACCCCCAAAAAACGCCTTACCATCCTACACTCCAAAAAAAAGTATGTAAAGTGTTTAGTTTTTTCTCTAAATATAATTTCGGCACAAAAAAAACATTGCCAAGTTTAAGAATATACCTGGTTGAGGAAAGTGATATTTTAGTAACTGGATATAAGTATTTTTATTGTTGTTTTTAAAGGTCAGTTGAAGTGTCTTTACTGTTCTTAGTAAGTAATTACGAGGTCTTCTAAGTAATGAACTTGGACATTTCTTTCATGTATCATCTCTTGTATTGGCAAATATTTTTGGTTGAAAATATGGTACATCTAATACACCAACTCATACTACTTTTTTTGGAGTGTATTATGGTAAGGCGTTTTTTGGGGGTTTTAGGAGGAGATATTTCTCGCTTTTTGGGGAAGGGAGTGTTTCTTTGTGGGGGAGGAACTTGGCCTCTATTTCATATTTATGTTTTTTTTTGGGATCTCATTACTTTTTTCTCAGTATTAAATAAAATTTAGTTGCCACATACCTACTGGCTTTTTTACTTCATATAAAACCAGGGTCTTTGGATTCTGCATAAAGTTCTCCTTAATGCTTGATATTTGATACCTTTAATCAACCTACATACATCTAATCACTTGACTAGAAAAGTTAGAAGCTTTTCCAGATGACAGTACTCTAGAGGTCAAATTGATTGCACGCCTAACTAAACTATTACACTGTAAAACACAGGAACCTAATCCCGAGGATAAAGATCGCCACAAGGAAAGTGTAGAAGGCCTTCAAGAAAAAGAAAAGAACAAAGACGATACATTTTGGGTTTGTGATCCTAAACTTTGTAATTTAGATGACTTTGAAAAACTTAGTATCTGCTTTCAAGTATATTATGCATTTAACCCTTACGACTTTATTTAAAACATTTAAGAAAGAAGTCACACGTGTTGTTGTTAAGATGCATCGAAATGTTTCTTAAAACATCAAATATAGGTTCTCCTTACCAAGACGATTCATTTGATTCCCCACATGATGGGTTTCAGAAGGAATGATGGCTTTCCGACGGAACAAAAAGTACAAAACGTCATAGGTAATATGACTCTCCCGTATCAAGACCTACCTGCGTGCCAAGTTTGGTCAAAATAGGCCAAACAGTGTGAATTTGTGTAAGGAACAAACATGGAGACAGACAGCTGATACACGATTTTGGCCTAGCCTATGACACTACCCGGATAAAGACCTACCTGTGTACCATGTTTGGTCAAAATCGGTCAAATCTTGTGGATTTGTATAAGGAATAAAAAGTTAGGCAAACAGCTGATAGACGATATTGAACTAGCCTATGATTCTCCCCGTAACAAGACCCATCTGTGTCCCAAGTTTGGTCAAAATCGATCAAACGGTTCGGATTTATATAAGGAACAAACATACAGACAGACAGCTGGTGTACGATTTTTACCAAGCCTATATGCGCTTAAATGTTTCTTAAAACATCAAATATAGGTTCTTCATACCGAGACGATTCATTTGATACCCCACGTCATGGGTTTCGGACGAAATGATGGGTTTAAGAAGTAAGTACAAAACTAGCACGTCCCCACCCCGGAAGCAGCGTCAAACACAACTTTTCAGGATTTTTAGATTTTTTCCTTTAATAACACCTTAATATCTATCATCCTGCAAAATTTCAAGTCTCTAGCATCATGGGAAGTGCCTAATAATTTTGATGAGTGAGTGAGTGAGTGAGTTAGTCCTATAAATCCCGATTTTCGATCGCTTATATCTCAGAAACTATTCGATGTAGAATTATGAAAATTTCCAGTTTTACTTACATCCAGTAGTATAATACCTCTGTAAAATTTCATAACTTTATCTTTACTTGGTTGAAAGTTATGAGAGAGTAAAAATCGGCTCTAAGACCTCCTGTACTATACACACAGTATGCTTAGGCCGGAACTTGGCCTGGCGCACTACCGTGCGCCTAGATCTGAAATATTTAACAAGATGCATAAATATTTTAAAACGACGAGAACCTTAATTAAAAGCAACTATGCTTGACAAAACGATATATATTTTGGGTAAAACTGAAGGAGAGCGTCCCCAGGACCGTTTTTTTTTTTTTTTTTTTTTTTCACATTTTGCACTATAACGTATTTTGATGCACTAAACACGAATCCATTAAAAAAAAAAAAAAGTTGTTCTCAACTAGGAAAGAAGTTATTAAGCATTAAAGTTCACTGCTATGGAGGTTATAAAAGTTAGCCCAAACAGCGTATTAATAAACATGCATATTAATAAGAATGTCTAGGATGACTTTTGGGCAGACGTGCTATGCGTTTCCGCTCGCCCAAGAAGATATCAAAACTCTAGTCAATCCAATTCGCTGTTATGGTTAGAATTCCAATGTTATGGAGGTTATAAATAGTTTATCAACATTTCAAATGAGAGTTCTTCGTTTCCCAATGTTAGATGTCTGCGTATGCGCATGTTTACAAATACGCTGCTTACGCCAACTTTAACCTCAATAACAGTGAAGTTTAGTGCTTAATAACTTCTTTCCTAGTTGAGAGCAACTTTTTTCGTGCATCAAAATACGTTATAATACAAAATTTGAAAAAAAAAAAAAAAAAAAAAAAAAAAATCGGTGCTGAGGACGCTCTCCTTCAGTTTTACCATATATTTTTTTTGCTAGACCTCATCTAGGACATTAGCGTCCGGCTATATATAGGTTACTAGCCTTCCTAAAACTCCACTCTGCCACTTCCCATGGGCACGGAAATGAAAGATAAGTATTCCCTATAAAGGACTGGGAAGTCGCTTCATATAAATAGGAAAAGGATTTGACATAGGATTGCGCGGAAAGTTCGCAGATTGTGAAAATATGGTTCATCTGAAATCTTCGGATTTATAATGAATACAATGTTATTTTTGTTTATATACATTTATCCTCAATGAATTAACTGCATTAAAGGAATATTAAAAAAAAAAAAACAGACCTGGTACTGGTCTAAATGTCAATAACAATAAATATATTTGTTACTAATATATATAAAGTAACATTAAGTTCATTAAATGTGTTCTCTATTTACAGCTACAAAAGTCATTACATCATTTAGGAAAGCAAATGTTATATGTAGTAGGAATTTTGAATTAAAATTGCACGACCAGTCAAAATGACTGGTCTGGTAAATTTAGTGTTAAAGTCTCCACGAACTTTCCGTGCAACTCATTATATATAGTTTTTTTTTTTTTTTTTTTTTTTTTTTTTTTTTTTTTTTTTTTTTTTTTTTTTTTTTTGTATATGCCTTTAATTCACCCATAGAAATAACTCAGTAACACCTTCGAAATGATTCGTATAATGCCAATTTACGATGGATGTGAATTTTAAGGTGGTTATAAGAGGAGTTTGTATGCTTTTTGTTGTCTTTTTTATTAAGAAGATCCGAATTTGTGTTCTATGAATATTCAAATTATGACGAATCCTCCTAGGGTTGATAGAGATGAAATATTTGACAAAAATTAAGATCGAAATTCGTCCATTATTTGAAACAATTTGATTGTTTTTTTTTTTTGGTTTTGTTTTTTGTTTTTTTTTATAGGTAACTTTAGGAAAATAGCAGGGTTCGAAAATAATTGTTAACTTTTATTTAGCCAAAAGTATTTTGTAAACTTTTACTTTTATTTCCACTTAAAAAAAAAAAGCAAAAGTTCGAATATAACAATTTTCAAAAAAAGTTTTTTATAATGTTATTTTTCAAATTAAAAAATAAAAGTTTCAAAGTAATTTTTTCCGGTTAAAATACTTAGCAGGAAAAAGCTTAAAGGAATGAATTAAAGCTACTGATGTTTATTTTTGGTTTTGTATCAACAAATATATTTTAGTAAATAAACAAAAATAAAGTTTTAAACAAAGAACATATCACTTATTTCGAAGAATAAATTCAATTTCAATAACAATATATCCTGTAAGTTTGTGGAATTAAGATTATATCTATGTATAATCATTTATTGTTAGCCAGCGAAACCCTAAAATTCCCGATAAAAATACTGAAAACTTTTATTTCACATTTAAAAAAATAGAAGTACTGCATTAACTTTTATTTTCATGTATTTTATTTTATGAGTACCTAAATAACTTTTACTCTTAAAATTTTTTTTAACAGTTATTTTTTAACTTATAAAATAAAAGTTTTTTTAACAGTTAAATTTCAAAGTTTTCGATAAGAAAATAACTGTCTCGTTCCCTGGAAAATAGTATTAGTAATGCTTTGTCTGTGTTAGGTAATTGGTTAAAAATAAGCTTAAAAATGACGTCAGTTTACCTGTTATTCCTAAGGGTTTAAATCAGTTATATTCTTTTCCTCCTTAGTTCCCACTTCTATGGTATCCTTGTATCATTCGTTATCGCCCATCCCTAATTTCTTCAGTCGTATGAGTTTAGGTGAAATTTTTAACAAGTGTTTATTTGAAATATCCTATCTGAAGTAATGTCTCAAGAGAAAGAGTTCGCTAACTCTCTTCGTTTGTGTCAAATATACAAGTGGGATAGTTTCGATGGCTACGGCTTTAATTTACATGCCGAAAAAGGAAAACCTGGGCAATACATCGGTAAAGTTGACGAGGGTTCTCCTGCTGAGGCTGCTGGCTTGAAAGAACGGGATCGAATCATAGAAGTAAATTCTGTAAATATCGCTAATGAGAATCACAAACAAGTTGTACAAAGGATCAAAGCTCTCCCTGATGTCACAACATTGCTGGTTGTAGACCCTGAAGGTGACAGCTACTACCGCTCGAAAAATATTGTTTTAAAGAGCACACTTCCTTTTGTTGTACACTTGAAAAATCCCCCAGAGCCGACTAAAATAGCTTTTGACGACAATAAAAATTCTGAAGATTCCCAGTCTCAGAAGTCTACTAAAAGTGCTCAGTCTTCTGAAAATGAGGTAAATATTTATAATATATAATAGATAATTGTATTTTTCTGCAGGTCATACATCAAAGCGACTTACGGAGTTGGTGTTACCTAAGCACTAGCGACCTTAGATGTGATGAGCATTCAAAGTATATTTTCACACTACTCCACTACAAATAATGTAATACAGATCCATTAGAATGACAATGTGTAATTTGTTTCCTCGTTCCTGTCAACAACTTTATTCAAATATCTTTTCAAGACTATCAGTAAAATTACCAATTTGTTTTTAAGAAACAAGCTTTGAAGATTTCCAATTTCTCTTTATAGTCTCATATATTTATCATCCCATTTTGAAAATATATTCTCATTTTTGTACATAAAGAGACCTTGGAAGTACCATGTTCGGCCTAAAGCGTTAACTTCAGTCGATAGTTCTGGATTTCAACAAGCCAAGGTTCTTAAAATCGGTCAAAGAATATTTCTTCTTTACAGTCTACTGAACCAAAAAAACTGTCACCATAGATTTTGTGGTTGAATGTATTATACTATCATTTACTGACAAATATTATATTTTAAGCATTAATTCTGAAGATAAATGTCTGAACTTTTCAAAAATGTCTTTATGTAGTCGAATGGATATTTTCTTTATTTGTACTACTGTATTAAATCACTCTATAATTAAATGATTCATTTTAGAATCATAGTTGGGAAAGGAGGTAAATTAGTCCTTGAAAATATTATGGGCTACACCCATATTCATCTTTATGGATAAAATAAAATATTTTTCACAAACAGTACTGCTGTTCATACTAGACATTTTTTTGTAATACAACTGAATATTTCTTTAAATAGTAGGGCTTAAGATTTTTGATTTTTATTTACTTAAAGAAATTATTTTTATTGACTTGTTTGGTCTTAATAAATATAACATAAGCAGCTACTTAGTGAAAATCATCTAAATAACTTTCAACTAAGAAAATAATGTTAGTAAATTCATGCTAGGGGACACATTTTAAGTTTCTTATAACAGAAATCTAAATTTTTGCTCTTTATTTATTTCAAATTATTTCCCTACTAAATCTCAATCTTTGAATTTATTTTATTTTATTTTTTTGTATCTCTGAATATGAATTATGAAGATAAATACTTTGAAGGTTGTTAAAAGATATTCTGTGGAAAGTAAGTTGTTCAGCCACCTCGTGATCGAGTAACTATTCATGCCGGATTCTAACACTTGTGGGAGGTGATAGGTCATTCCGTCTCAAATCAACACACTTTTAAGTCATATTTTCCCTGACCATCTCAAATTATGTTGAAATTTGGTACATAGGTTGCCTTCATAAAGACTAAGAAAAACTCCAAATTACAACAAATTATTGATGTATTTTTTTTTAAATAAGCTTTGTAATTAAGATAATGAAATTGAAATTTGTTTAAAATATATGCAACAGTAAAATTTGTGTTTAATTTTATAATTATATACAATACGTAAAATTAGTCAAAAGCCGCCTTCGGTCTTAAATTAGTTTCACTAAGAACCCATTGCAATCCCATAATCAAACATTCTATATAAATTAGTAATGACATGACATTTTATATATAATTTTTTGAAAATGTTTAAAAATAAGGTTCTCAAAATATTTTAAGTCAAACTTTTATTTTTTGATTTTGAAAAAAATTATTATTTCATAACCTATCATGTGTTACATGCCATTTCAAAAGGCATATAAAGAGCTTAAAAGTGACACCTTCCCCATGTTTCTAACGTAAACAGGAGAGGAGTTATGACAATTTAAATGTTTTGCCACAGCGATATTTTGTCCGCTTTTCGAAAACTTTACGTGACGTTATTATAGGAACCATTTACCATAAAAATTTGCTATTTTTTTTTTTTGTGTTGTTCTTGACCCCTACTTTGGGTGTATCAATTTTGATTAATATCTGAAAGGGTGTGGTAAAATAGGTGTGTTGATTTGAGATGGCCTGACCCTGATGCGCTTACTGAAAAACTTCCCTGCATCCGCTATACATGTTTAGTAAGGGTGGCAACCTCTAAATATCCTGCCACTTATATATAAACAGAGTGTATCGCAAGTCAATTACAATACTCCAGGGGTGAAACTAGACAAAAAATGTAGTTCAGCACCACCAACCACACATTTCTATCTCATTCCGTTCTAGACATATGCCATTTAAAGGTTCTTTTGGAAAAAAAAAAAAAATAAATAAGTTTTTTGTAGTACAACTCAAATTTTCTCAGCTTGTACACATTTGGTTTCAACGTTTCATTATTTTTTTTTTAAATCTACATTAAATTTGCTTTAAGGGGTAATACTACCTTGTGCAATCAAAATCAAAGTCATTTTCTTGAATTTATAACTAACAAATAAATCAATATTTTTCATTTCTTTATATCTAACATTGTAGTGGGGTGAGTTAAAAAAAAAACAATTACCGTTTTATAGGTAAAAATTAAAATTTATTTTTCTTTTACTTACAAGGTTGATAATAATCAAAATATATATCATTGTGTTCTATGGTTTGACGCCTTCTGGTAGCCAGCTGTAGAATTCCTTGATGGTACCACTCTTCGGGTTTTGAATCGAAGAATCCACGAACCCCTTTTTCATCTTCATTCGAGTTGTTGAATGTTTTTCCACGAAAGAAATGAGCCATTGATCTGAAAAGATGGTAGTCTGATAGTGCTAGGTCTGGACTATATGCCAGGGGAGGGAGAAGCTCGATTCCATTCAAATTAGCTAGTTTTTGTTTTGTTAGGCGAGAGGAGTGGGGTGTGGCACTATCTTGTTGGAACAAGACTTGCTTCCTATTGACTAAAACTGGATACTGCGGAACCAAAAAATCATACATTTTCTGCAGTTGTTCTGAATAGAGCTCTGAATTTACAGAATGGCCTTCAGGTATGAACTTGTAGCGTATGACCCCTTCGTAGTTCCAAAATACTGAGAGCATCGTCTTTTATTCGAATTGCTCTTGCGGTTGAGCTACCTGAACATGGTCAAGCAATTGACCTGTTTTTTTAGGATTACACCAGTACACCCACTTTTCATCTTATGTGTCTATCCTTTCGATGTAATTCGATTTATTCACTGAAATGTTTTGGTAAAATTTGTCATACAACTTTCTTTTGAAGAAAAAAAAAAGGTCTGCTTATGCCTTTTTCTCATCTGGTTGTTGCATAATTTTTTCATAAGTGTCTCATTCAAACCGTAATATCAATTCAAAAAGTAGAAATTAATAAAAGCTTCTGGTTAGCGACAACGTTTGAAATGAAATTGAGAGATAATCTCAATATCTTCTCAATATAGTCTGAGTTGGAAAGCTGTTCAAATTTTACTACTTTTTTGAGATTCGGCAGGATTTGTTTTGGAAGAGTAGTGGTTTTCGAAACGTCGCTAATCAGAAGTTTTTATTAAATTCTACTTGTTGAATTGGTATTGCCATTTGAATGAGACACTTATGTACATTGGATGTGCATTAGCCTTAAGGGGTTATACTACCTAGTAACGTTTTTCTTATGGGCTAAAAGTCTTTCTTAATTAATCAAAAATGATTCCCAACAGTGTTGATGCGAAAAAAAAATGTTTCAATGGGCAAAAAATACAATTTTTCGAGTGAAGTCCCAATGACAAGTGAGCGCGATGCTGATTTGAAGATAATTGGTCAGTACTATGCTACGGCCGTCTGATATTTCCCTTTGCAGGTACCCATTAATTAATTAATTGATTACAGGCTGGGGAGCCTAAGGATGATCTGGGATCCCAAATCCAACCCTAGAACGACGACACTAGAATATAAAATCTATAGTGTGTTCATGGGTTTTGAACCTGGGTCCTCCAGTTCATTAGTCAAGTGAACTACCACAGGGCTAACCTAGCTCATTAGAAAAAATTAATGTTTCTTAAAAATCCTACGTACTTTACTAGATTTAACCTTCTTCTTTCGAAATAATTTAGTTTTTTGTTCTAGATTAAAAATTGCCGCCTGCAGACTATCGCCTGTGAAAAAAAAAGGGTTTAGGTTCGTCAGACACAGTGCCGCCATTTTTTTTTTCGAAGAATTGAAACTTTTTTTTTAACTTTAGCATCCCATTTAATGGGATGAGTCAGAAAAAATGACCCTTTTCTTTCTGTTTGAACTTTGCATCGTAATTCCTTTCTTATTTACATTTGGGAGCTAAGAATTGTGATAAGAAGTTCATGTTTGATCCCTTCTGAATCATTTGGTACACAGCTTGCCCTCTATCCGGGCTCAGTACTTCTTTAGCTTTTTGTTCAGAATGACAGTAAAGTACGAAATTCTAGTAAGTTTGCTTCATTATTGGAAACAGAAGTTTTCAGCAGCTGAGGCCACTCGTTTAAGGGTTGAATTTTAGGATGAAGACTCTTTGAATGGCAGGACAATGAGAAGTTGGTTCCAAAAATTTAATGAAGGTGATTTGATCCTTGAAAGGAAATCTGGATCAGGGCATGTTTCAGTAGTCAACCAGAACGCTCTGTGCACTGCTATTGAAGCCGATCCCACGAAAAGCACTCGTGAGTTGTCAGCTGAACTTGGCCACTCACACTCTACTGTGACTCGACACCCGCGAGAGTAAAAGTGAAATGTGCATGCTTACACCCCAGCAAGCCTAACGTCTTGTGGAAATTTGCGAGTTGCTTCTGTAAAATCCGACTGCTAATGGTTTCATCAAAAGGATAGACACATAAGATGAAAAGTGGGTGTACTGGTGTAATCCTAAAACAACAGGTCAATTGCTTGACCATGTTCAGGTAGCTCAACCGCAAGAGCAATTCGAATAAAAGACGATGCTCTCAGTATTTTGGAACTACGAAGGGGTCACACGCTACAAGTTCATACCTGAAGGCCATTCTATAAATTCAGAGCTCTATTCAGAACAACTGTAGAAAATGTATGATTTTTTGGTTCCGCAGTATCCAGTTTTAGTCAATAGGAAGCAAGTCTTGTTCCAACAAGATAGTGCCACACCCCACTCCTCTCGCCTAACAAAACAAAAACTAGCTAATTTGAATGGAATCGAGCTTCTCCCTCCCCTGGCATATAGTCCAGACCTAGCACTATCAGACTACCATCTTTTCAGATCAATGTCTCATTTCTTTCGTGGAAAAACATTCAACAATTCGAATGAAGATGAAAAAGGGGTTCGTGGATTCTTCGATTCAAAACCCGAAGAGTGGTACCATCAAGGAATTCTACAGCTGGCTTCCAGAAGGCGTCAAACCATAGAACACAATGATATATATTTTGATTATTATCAACCTTGTAAGTAAAAGAAAAATAAATTTGAATTTTTACCTATAAAACGGTAATTTTTTTTTTTTTTTTTTTACTCACCCCACTACAATGTTAGATATAAAGAAATGAAAAATATTGATTTATTTGTTAGTTATAAATTCAAGAAAATGACTTTGATTTTGATTGCAAAAGGTAGTATTACCCCTTAAAGCAAATTTAATGTAGATTTAAAAAAAAAAAATGAAACGTTGAAACCAAATGTGTACAAGCTGAGAAAATTTGAGTTGTACTACAAAAAACTTATTTTTTTTTTTCTTCAAAAGAAAGTTGTATGACGAATTTTACCAAACCATTTCAGTGAATAAAAACAAATAAAATTTTTTGTTTCCTTGGTTTTCCTAACCATTTGAATAATCTATCTTATTCCGTTCGTTATTTAATTATAATTAATTCAGATTCAGGTATTTATTGAGTCATAGTTGTTTAATTCTATTTGTACGATGTTATCATTATAATACCAATATTTTGATACTCATAAATGCTAATGCTGGCTGAGTTTCGACTGAATAGAAAATTACTGTTTTGTGGTTTCCTTCTACTACATCAGACTTTTAAATTTAATTATTAGGAATAAGTGTATTTAACTACTTCAATTTCCTTTAAATTTTAGTTCTACTTAGTGTTTTTACTAAAACATTAGTATTAATAGTTTTATTCTATTTATTTTGTTCCAGTCATGCTTGATCAACTCCAGTGGAAATGAAAATGAGAACAATGCAATTGATCTCAACAATCAGAATAATAGTCTCAACCTTAATATGACAGCAAAAGAATTAAGAGCTCAGTTGGCTGCCAAGAAGAAGTATGATCCAAAGAAAGACCATACAATTGATTTTAAGAAAAAGTATGATATTGTTCAAAAGTTATGATAGCAAGTCTTCATAATTGTTACCATATTTTTTTCCATGTACAAAGAAGGAGTTCTTCCATTACTATAAATTGTTATTTTTGCATGTATGTATATTTTGAAGTAAAATTCCTGGTTGATTTGTTACCAGGCTAAATTACTTCTAAGAAATGTATTATAACTGATATTTTAATAAAAAAGGGTAAAGGGAGAGATTTATATTTATATATATATATATTTTTAATGAATATATATATATATATATATACATATATATATATATATATATATATATATATATATATATATATATATATATATATATATATATATGTTTATGTATGTAAAAGAAAGGTAAGATATATTTTTAATTATAGTTTTGTAATAAATAATATTATATGATTTACAAAAAAAAAAGTATGTATACAGATATTAAAATTGCACTCTATATAGATATATATAGGTATTTTTTTTGTTTTGTGCTTATTTATTACCTTCCTCTCACTGTAACCAAGATTACTTCCTCAAACTTTCATGACCATCAATAAATCAAAATTTCAGTCACACTAATTTTTATAGGCTATAGATCAAAGGGTTAATTATTTCACAAAAATATAAAAAAATCATAAAATTGAGCTGACGCACTTAAAGTTGTAGATAAAATATAACTACATAGTTTTTCTAGGAGATTTTCTTCACAATTTACTTTATTGAAAGAATAGGTTTAAAGTCTTATAATAAATAAGGCCAGGTCTTTTAAATTTATTAGTCCTTTTCAGTTAGTTTTTTTTTTTTTTTTTTTTTTTTTGTGTGCACTTGATATTATGAGAATTTCTGGATATTGTACTTTCAAGGGCATTCAGTAAGGTTTCAAACTAAACTACTTTGTTCAATCAAACGACTGCTCTCATCTTTATATGTCTAGACACACTTGAAGATGAACATTGGCCTTTTTAAAAGTTGTTAACCTTTCCCTACTGATGACTGCTGTAGCAGTCGAGGTTTGCCATAACCAAGAACAGCTGGCTGCTCTAGTAGTCGAGAGTCACCAGGCCCCCAGACAGTACTCCTTCCCTAAGCCTGACTTCTCCAGCCATTTTATCTTGGAGATATCTAGCTAGGACTGGGGAAAGCTTTAGCTATTTTCTTTCTTTACTATTTGGCTGAAGAATTAACTTTTCGCAATGAGAGAGCTAGAGATACTCTGTGAGGCATGCGACATTTCGTGTTTCAAAAAAGGCTACAGCCTCTAAATCTTAACCGATTACAATGGATGCTTTTTTAAACGAACAACTTTGTCTGGCCAGATTTTTTATTTATGTTTCCCCTGTTTATTAAATTAAGTGTGAATAATTCTCACCCTTTTACAATTGAGCATAAAATAATATTTTATTTTTATCTAACTTAATATCAGCACTTATATCGTTGAAATTAAACATTCAAATACTGATTAGACTTGGAAAAATGAGACTGACATCTTCAAAACGTAAATTTATCCTTATTCAACAATGAGATTAATTGAAATAATATGATTTTTGAATGATTTTGAAAATATACTTCGATTTTTTTCAAGTCTAATCAGTATTTGAATGTTAAATTTCAATGATATAAGTACTGATATTAAGTTAGATAAAAAATAAAATATTATTTTATGCTCAATTGTAAAAGGTCAAGAATTATTCACACATAATTTAATAAACAGGGTAAACAAAAATCTTGCCAGACAAAGTTGTTCTAAATTTTATTAGCTTTCATTTAAAAAAAAACATCCATTGAAATCGGTTAAGATTTAGAGGCTGTAGCCTTTTTTTTAAACACGAAATCTCGTTTGGCCCCACTGTGCGCCGGGTGTCCTGTGCTAGTGTGAAGACATACTTTGTTTTCAGTTCTATTTTTTTTAACGGCCTGAATATTCAGAGCTAAAAAGAAAAAGCAATATAAATAATAAAATAAAACTTTTATAAAATTTGAAATTTTAGCAGAGGATATTATAGAAAAAGGTTCACACAAGTAGAGAGGAGAGGAAGAAATGCATCATAACTGGGGCCGGGGCAGGTAGTGAGTTTGCCGACCCAGAATATGCCACAAGGAAAGGGTTAACTGTTATGTGATACGAACATCTCCAGAGATGTGATGGGTGAACTAGATCTTCTTACACTGTAACTGTGAGATAAGATCATGGCTTTTCCGGTAAAGGCAGCCCTCATCGTTCCTTCTATACAATTTTTCATGTCTTACAGTTGTTTGAAAATACATTTTAGAGCGGTTCCTCCCTCCCCCTGAAGGGAGGAAACCCGCTTATGTGGTTGACCTCGTGATGCAATCCGGAAGTGCTGACTAGAACATTTTATGTTTCAGAATCCATAGATCTCGATAATATCGGGGGTTCAAATTTGTTTGTGTAAATGTATATATATATATATATATATATATATATATATATATATATATATATATATATATATATATATATATATATATATATAATATACATACATATATATATATATACATACAGTGACTCACAAAACCGTTGCAATGATATGTAAGTTAAGATATATTATAGAAAAAAAAAATTAAACCAGTATAATATTTACTCCTGCGGGTCAAAATAATTTAATTGGGACTAGGAAGTTTAATTCTAGAAGGATCTTGAGGGGATTAGTCATTGTTAACACTCTCAGGGGTACACTTTCTGTTGTTGGTTCATTGCAACAGTTTTGTGGCGGATGTGGAGTGAAGTTAAAGATGTAGAGTGTCAATTTAACTATGTATTATAGTTACTATCGAGCAAAACGGACAAAAAAATAACATTTAAGCCAGATAAATTTAAAAGAATGCAGATTAACTCAATTTTCTCTGACCTAAACAACAGTATTAGGCTTTTGATCAATGAAGGCCTTTCGATAAGACAAATTGCTGGTCGTGTTGGTTTGAATGTTTTTACAGTAATTAGATATGTTTTAAAAAATACTTGTTGATTGTTCTAAACATGTTGGAGGTCAACCAAGAAAAATTTCAGAAAGAAACAGCGAGTTACTGGTTCGACTGATTAGGATGGGTGAGTTTGTCATTAATGTACAAGGCCAGGTAAACATGGCAAGGGAAAAGGTCAAGAAGCCATTGTATAAAAAAAACAGCGGTAACTATGACAGGAATTTTGTCGTAACCATGAAAATTGAACAATTGCTGACTCGAGAAGAGTTGTGAGGCCAGCACAACAGCGAGGTATTCAAATTTTGTTAGCAAGAGCTATCATTGCAACAGTTTTGTGTTTCACTGTATATATATATATATATATATATATATTGTGGTGTTTTGGTTTGGCAAGAAAAAGAAAATTGAATATATTTAAAAGTTAATTATAGAAAAAGTTGATTTAGAAAAGTTTTTATTATATTTTCATTATATCTCAGGGTTCATTTAAAATTACCAAACTCACCACATACGGACTTATGAATAAAACCGTTTGAATAATTGAATTAATTTAATAAATTTCCTGAAAGAAAAGCATGAGAAATATATAATTAGAACCACTTCTTACCATCTGTCCTTTTATGTGTTGAGACCATATTAAATACCAGGAGAAAGGTTCATTATAAATAAAATAGAGTTGGAAATAATTGACTTATATTGAATAAAAGATATAATTTAAGATTTGGCATGGTGTGATATAAAAAAGAAAAATTGCTTGACTCACATAATTGTATCAATGTTGGGTTATTTAAGAAAAGTTAGAACATAATTAAAATATTAACTTATATATTAAAATATAAATATTGGCCATTACGAAATTTTAGATAGCTTTTGAATTTTAATTGAAGATTGGCAGTTATTGAGTTATACTCAGCTTATTTTACGGATGACGTTCTGGAAGTGAAGAGGCAGACTGGTTGTAGTTATGTTGAGGAGAATGATGGTCGGCTGCTAGATCATGGAGTGGTGTCTGGCCATCATGTGAAGATGAAGTGAGAGCTTGGTGTCGGCTGACCAGCTGGTTCTGCAGCGAGACCGTGTGCCCTTCGTCTCTGGCACTCGAATGGGGCGAGTGGTGGGGGAAGGCCCTTTTTATAGAGGCGTTACTCCCACCACACCAAAAGGGTGTTTGTCTTCAGCGATCACCATCTGGATGTTCAAAGGGCATCTTTTGGAAGCACCTCTATTCTTATCTTCCTGGGAAAATTGTATCTCTCGATGCCTTATCGCTCCTAGCCGAGACATTTGGACTCTTCTTTTATTTCACACTGCCTTTTTTAAAAAAAATAAATACTGCCAAACTAAGCACTGCCAATTGCTATCCCTTTTATTACTCTTTTATTTATTTAATTGGTTGACAAAAGATAATATTTGTGATGGACTTATGGAATATAACTTAATATAACTTAGCCTTTATTTTGAATAGGAATGCTACTCTTTGCTATGCCAGAAACTGACTCTTTCTAGAGCACCCCCTTATAGATCATTACAATATATATATATATATATATATATATATATATATATATATATATATATATATACAGTGAATCACAAAACCGTTGCAATGAGAGCTCTTGCTTACAAAATTATTTATGTATTGTTATAATTTAAATTAAAAGAATGATTTAAAATATTTTTAAATTAAATAATTGCACCACGTTGGGTCGACAAAATGTATAATATTTAATTTTAAAAACTCTTTATCTCAGGGGTCGGGTTCGAGTCCAGTAAAGTAGAACAGAGATAATTTTAAATAATAAAAAAAAAAAATAAATAAAAAACTCATGGATAAGCTATATCCAGGCATCTATATAAACAAGCATTACCTGATATAAAGCCAGCTTCGTATTAACTGCATATGACAGGATCTTCTTTACAACTGTATCTCCATTAACGGACTGAGCCTAGGCTTCATGAAAACTGACGACCATATGAGACTAGCTGTGCACTGAACTAGAGCTGCCTTAGGACTGACTGTAGCTTCTTTTGAACTGCACTACCGTATGAGACTGGACCTTCTTTTCTACTGAACTCAACTGTATGTGACTGGAGCTTTGTTTTAACAGACTGACTAACTTTCTTGGCAGGAGCGTCCTACCGGTATCCAATGCTACCTGTATAGACTGCTAGACAAATATAACAAATAATATTTGTTTATCCCAATGAATTTAACATATCAATGAGCTTTTTGATTATCTTAGAATTTTCTGTTAATTTTTCAAAATTTTAAATTTGTAATGTAAAATATCATTACAATATATATATATATATATATATATATATATATATATATATATATATATATATATACAGTGGAACATGGTTAATTCGAACTTCGATAATTCAAAATCGTCTTTATTTGAATATTTCTCTCGGTCCCAAGAATTGAGGACATAAACAATGTAAAAAAAATCGTGGTTAATTCGAATAAACTCTTGGATAATTCGAATTTTTTACAAGTCTGTACCGCCAATGGGAAGTGGACAGAGAGGCGGTCGATCTTAAATCTTGTCAAAATATTCGGGTAAGGCTGATAGTGAGGTACATATGTAGGGGTTCCAGGACAAGAAGCGCGGCGGTCTCATAGTCTAGTTCTTGGACTCAGGAGTTCTGCAAAGTGGTGGGTCACGCTTCCTTCCTTCCAGGGGTTGTAGTTACATACACCATCCTGTCGTTTTATCCTAGAATTCCCTCCCATCTTCATTTCTTATTCAGTTATAAGTCAGTCAGCGCCTAGATCTGTTTTATTGTTTGTTCCATGAATTTCTCGTGTACATTGGAGTTCAGTGAGTTGTTGATTCAAGATATCGAAGCCTAGAAGTTATAAGACTTTAACGTTGTCAGCGAGAATAGCTGCGATAAATGAAGTTGAAAGAGGAATAAAGAAAAAATCTGAAATTGCCAAGGACTTTGGAATTCCTAACACTTTACCAATTTACCTGAAAAATAAAGAAAAAAAGTCTTGCCCATGAAAGTGTTTTTTTTTTCAGAACGATAAACTTTTATTTTTACTTGTTTGATACATTATTTAATACTTATGTACATAATCATCAATTCATGAAATGTTTGTTTTCCATTAAATAAAATGTATTTATTTTTTAAATTAAAAAATGTAAAAATATGAAGTTCGATTTTTTAGCTCTTTATTTTCAAAAACTTTTGTAATTCGAACTGTTTTATCGGTCCCTAGGGGTTCGAATTATCCGACTTTTTTAAGTACCACATCACGTACAATGGGGTGTTAGTACCTATATATATCTATAAATATATAAAAATCACATGTATATTTGTTCCTTATACAAATCCACACAGTTTGACCAAACTTGGTACACAGGTAGGTCTTGATCCGGGAAGTCTTGTAGGCTAGGTCAAAAAGTCTACCAGCTGTCTGTCTGTTGGTTTGTTCCTTATACAAATCCACACCGTTCGACGGATATTGACCAAGCTTGGAGCACACGTAGGTCTTGATATGGGGAGTGTCAGAGGCTAGATCAAAAACGTCTACCAGCTGTCTGTCAGTATGTTTGTTCTTTATACAAATCCACACTGTTTGACTGATGTTCATCAAACTTGGCACACAGGTAGGTCTTAATACAGGGAGTGTCATAGGCTAGGTCAAAAACGTCTATCAGCTGTTTGTCTGTCTGTTTTTTCCTTATACAAATCCACACCGTTCGACCAATTTTTACCAAAGTTGGCATACAGGGAGTGTCATAGGCTAGGTCAAAATCGCCTAGGACTCACGGTTCGGTGGTCACAGGTTCGATATTACTTATTTGGTTTCTAATTTGTTTTGGATTTTCTAGATGCAGATAGTAGGTGTAGCATGGCACACCAGGTAACAGCTAGTATATATATATAGAGAGAGAGAGACATTTTTAAAACTAGGTATAGGTTGTAGTTCTGTCAAAGTATGACATGTGGTGTTCAATCAGTTCCTCTGTCATCATCTCTTTTCATTAGCCACCATGTAATCCTTCACTCGTTAGCCCTTGTATTAAAGAACAACAACTTTTTATGGTGCTAATGACCCTGGCAGTCGGACCAACTATAATTAAAATATAATTTTAAAACAGTAATGAACATTAATATTAATCAGAAATATCTCGTTCAAACTTATTAACCTGTAGTATTAACACTTATGAGTGCTGTGAGTTGACCTTCCCTAACAATCACAGGGTGCTGTAAGCCCTTAACACAATACTCGCCCCATTCTTTTCTGAGTGTCGTTTATTATGTTTCCCATCCCCCTTTTTTTTTTTATGGGCTGTGGAGCAGCAGGAGCTGAGTTAAAAATATTTACATTATTTAAAACTTACCATGAGTTCTCACACAGTTTCGAACTTTTTTATACATTTTTTTTAATTTAAAAATTTGTAGGTGTGTGGTACTGTTAAAAAAAGGGACATAAGTATGATGTTACATTGCAATCCTTGCAAAATATTTTGAAGGCCTTCTCGGAAAAAAAAAAGGAAGGATCAAAAGAGGTATGGAGAAAGGCCTGGTAGACAAAGTTAAAGGTCCTTTTTACTATATGTAGCTGAAGAGCTCGCTTTCCAGCTAGAAATAGTAAAAAAGACACCTAAATGAATTCTAGTGGTGAAACGGAACTATTAGTTCCTCTGATATTCCCTAGATAGAACCAAAAACAGAAGTTGTCAACAAGTCATCCACATTCGAGATTATAACTCAGAGCAGTGATGACTGCTGGACAAATCAATAGCACCTGGGGCATGTCTCACTCCAAACTTATTTCTTCTTGCCTTCTGGAAATTGAATAAGTAATAAATTGTAATGATAAAAGGCCTCAGCTCCACTCTTGTTGAGTTGACAGTAATTATAATAGGAGAAACAAAACAAAAATTGTTAAATATACCATGAGAAAAAGTAAATAAATAAAACATATGGCTTTATTATTTTTTCACTTCCTTTAATACTTTTTATTATAGTTTATATAGCTAGAAGATAGAGAAATGGTAGGGGTATGTTTTCGATTGTCTTGGGTTGCTAGCTAACTTTTAATAATGGTCTTATGCTTGGAGTGAGAAGAATGTCATGTCTTTAAATATAATAAATACTTCCTTTGTGGTAGACATAAAATAGTCATAACCAAAGTAAATCAAGTATTTCAGAAAAAAAAACATCATAAAATAAATAATTTAATAATAATAAATTTGGGGGTCTCCCGTGGTCTAGTGGCTAGCGCCTCGGATTCATAAGCGGGAGACAGTGGGTTCGATCCCCACCGGCGGCAGGAATTTTCTCATCCCACGGCTCGTTGGGAAAATTCCTCGTTACACCCTGTATGTCGGCGATAATGGCCTATTTGTCGATGCACCGTTAAAAAAAAAAAAAAAGGAAATAATAAATTTGATGTTTGGATAAAAGAGAGAGGGAGTGAAATGCAAGTTAAACCTGTTAACAAATGTATTTATGAAAAATAAAGCACATTTATGAACATTTACATAAAATGGTATAACTTTGGTCCATAGCAAAAATGTCAGATGTTCAATTCAAATTAATATTATTGTAAATAATAAAATCATTTTTCATACAGATATTTTTTCAGAGAACATTCAAACATTAAAAGTTGAAAATTAAATATATATATATATATATATATATATATATATATATGTGTGTGTGTGTATATATACACACACACACAAATGTATGTATAAATAAAAGCATGATATTTAAGATTTTATTATTGACAATGCTATTAATAACAATGCAAATTCTCTTTACCTGTCACTCCAATATTTATTGTTCTTGTTTGCAAGACACGCTAAAGATATTTGGACGCATGCAAGGAAAACTCATCTTATGTTTCTAGAAAACAAATAAATATTATGATATTTTGATTTTATACTTCTTTCTTTAATATTTCAAATAAAAAAATGATTGGCAAAGGCTGGTGTTTACACAGAACATGGCACTTAAAAACATTTTTGTTTGTTTATTACGTAGAGGCACTTCATTCCACAATGCCTTCTAGCAATATTTGTTAAGTAAATAAAAGTTGGCAATAATGAAATACAAAATTTACACTTGTAGACATTCTTACAATATAGCTAATTAATAAGACTTCTAAAGATAAATAGTCTAACAGAATATGTTTAATTGTAGCATACATATTACTTTATATTAATACACACTTGATTACATTGATGCAAGAAATTATAACTTTGAGTACAGATTTATAATTTATGAAATAGTTAAACATTTTGAACACCACACAAATATCAAAATAAATTAAAGCACTTAAAATATTTAAGGAATTAAATATGTTGATTATATAATCCATTTCAAAAAGTTCATGAAGTACATGGGTGAACATCTTGACCTAATAAGAACTTTTATATTAGAAACAATACCTACTAAAATGATATTTATGTCACAGAAACAAAGAATATAACTGATACTCATTCTCTATTATTATATTCGTATAATGCTCATATTATTCATAATATATATTTCATATAGTAAAGTTAAATATGTAACATTCTATATTAATTAGCCACATTGAACTTTTATAATTCATAAGTAAACATTTATTGCAAAATGTATTCATAAATTATAATAAATATATCAATTAGAGCAAACAGTAAATATTCGTATATAAACATTTAATTATCTCTCATATTCTCTTGAATAGGTTCAACTCAAATTTGTAGTATTAACAACTAAAAATCACAACAATTTTACATTTGCCCTTAATCAAAGTATGTTTGTCTACTGCCTCTGAACTTGTTAGAGCTAGTAAAAGTACATATGCATGTTTATATATAGACATAGATACATATACATTATATATATTTTTATGAATGATAGATCTGTAATATAGTAGATTGATAAAACAGAATCATATTGTTCTTTCATATATATATATATATATATATATACTATTTGTGATTTAACACAAGCATAACTTCAGATGTCCTGAAATAGCTCAGATTTCTATAAATTATGGATCCAAAAAGCATAATTTATTAAGATCATGGGATACCGCAAACAAAGCAGATTGAAGTTCAGGTGTTCCAAGACCTCTGTTAATGTTTAAAAATCTCTGATATAAAAATTAAAATGGCATTTCTCCTTTTCAGGAATCTCAAATGAAAAATTTAAAGCCAAAGAATAAATATTGCTTGTTGTTAATGTTAGGAACTATCAACTTGATCGATAAGTTACTAATTACAACAAACTGTTATAATATATTACTAAGCTTTACCCAGACAGGTTTAAGACTATTCAAATCATTTATTATGTTAAAATGTTGCATGTAACAATATTTAAATAATTGAATACTTTCTAATTTTTCATTTAATGATATTAAACAAATGGTTCTTCAATTTTTGAAATGAACAGAGATTTATAAAATGAATGTTTCATTGTTTCGTTATACAGATAGTTTTTAATAAGATAATATGAGCTTTTAAATGTTTAAGAATTTGATAAAACTGACAACATTGGATACAGCATCACGAGGAACTGATAAAAACAATTTAAGAATAGGTTACTTAGTTATTAAAAGCACTAAACTAATATACCTAATAAACCGTTAACTGAATATTATAAACATCACAATATACTAGCTTCTGCTTGCATTTGGCAGCATAGTCAGTGAAAGCAACAAATAATGGTAGGGAAGGTAAACAAAAAAAAAATGTATACTTTTAATATAAATATCATTTGTTTTTCCTCAGAAAAACGCAGGGTAAAATCATAGCAGGAAACAAACAACCATCTATTATTGATAACTCTATAATAACTAAAATGTTCAATATTACAGAGACCAGGGCTAATGAGGATGGAGAGTCCTTTATATCCCCTGGACTTTCAAAATTATAGTATGATATGACATTGCTGGGGAAATGTAGAAATTTTCCAATCACTACTATAGGGTTTAGTGTCAGCTATTGCAGACACTTAGATACAAAATATAACGCCACAATTTTTCTACTTGGCAAATTTTCTTGAGTAATTAGATATCTCTAAGAGATATAACCTTTCTGTCCTGAATGAACAAAAAAATAAAATAAAATAAAAGTGGTTTTTATACGTGACCGAATCCGCAGTTGAAAGAAATTGATTTGATATATTCCCAATAATCACCTTATCTTCATGTTAAACAAAAATAAAATGTGAAAAATCAAAATAATATATATTTTATTTCTGATCCCGTTATCTATCATCAAATATTTTTTTGTTATGCTAAAATTAAATTGTCTATTAAACAATGATTAAATAAAATATATACAATTAAATCATGTATTTTCAAATAAAATTTGACAAATAATAGGTAAACATATGAAATGAATAACATATATATATATATATATATATATATATATATATATATATATATATATATATATATACAGATATACTACATAGAAATTATTTCAATATCAATAACCCAAAATCTCAACTTTCTTTTTTGTAGGAGGAAACTCAATAAATAAAAGTCAAAATGACAAAAGTTAATTTATTAAAACGACTCTACATGTTTTGCATATCGATGTAACTAACAACAACTATGTAGATTATCCTTAGTCATAGTGTGGCCCAGGCAGAGGAAGGTTCATAAAAATCTCTTGTAAACTTCGTCATTGAGTGATTTCATCTCCTTATACATTCCGGCATATATCACCAGCGGTCCGGTTTTTTAAACCACAAATTTTCCCTGGCATTACTGCCGGCTTCCTTAGGTTGTACACAATGCTTGACCGTTCGCTGAAAGCAAAATGTAGTTGGTGCTTGGATGCCCCTTTATATCTGGCCTCTGAGGCCTTTTTATATCTGGCCTGCTAATCCCTTCAGGGTCAAAGTCGCTCTTGCCAAGGACAGTATCCACACCCTAGGTAATTTCCACCCATCATCATTTATTATGTTTATTTGTTATTGAAATTATCAGGCCTCTTCCAAATTTTTATAGCTTCCCATATCAAACAGTGATCGAGGTGTCCCTCACCCTTGTCTCGACCTGTTCTAAGGATATCTACTCGCCACACTGCAGCCCATGACTTACATCCGAAATTCTGGTATGGCCATACTTGTAGTCAGCAAAGTTTTGCGCAATCCTGGTGAACACCTTCTTTCCTGTCACTCCCACATACACCTTGCCACAGTTACATAGAAATAGATAAACCCCTTTGTCCTGCAGCCACTGCCTATCCTTTGTAGAGCTCAGGACCTCACCAACCTTATCAAAGGGCCTGTAGGCACATCTGATACCCCACTTGACAAAGAGCCTACCAACCCTTTCAAAAACACCACCAGAGGCAGATACCCAACAATTGGTTAATCGATGAGCTCGCTCCTCCACTTCCTGTGGCCAATCTTTACACTGGTCCTTAGTGCAGCCTTTACTCTCGCTGCTGCGCCACCTCTTGGCATGTAGCAATAGACTTCTCAAGAGCCCCTTCTTCTGAACAGGATAATGATTAGATTGAGCATTCAGTTAAAGCCCAGTATCCATTGGTTCACAGTAGACCATACCGTGACATGCTGATAATCATGGCATCCCCAAGAAAGGAAGCCTCCAATCACTCCTCCACAGTAAACATAATAGAAGGGTTGAAAGGTTTAAGGTTTGCTACGAATTCTCCTAAATCCTTACGTTTGATATGGGAAGCTATCAAAATTCGGAAGAGGCCTGATAATTTCAATAATGATGATGGATAGAAATGACCTAGGGTGTTGATATCAGCCTAGATAAAAGCAGGTAGAGGTGGTCAGGACTTAGACCCTGAAAGGATTAACAGGCAGGTGCCCGATATAAAAAGGCCACGGATCCAAGCACCAATGACATTTTGCTTTCAGCTAACAAACAAGCATCATGTACCACCCGAGGAAGCCGGCTGTAGTGCCGGAGAAAAGGTGTGGTTTAAGAAACCACAGCACTGCTTATATATGCCAGAATGTTGATGGGGGTTTTGTAAACATGTAGAGGCATTTAAATGAATTGACTAATGCGTTAATTTTGACTTTTATTTATAGACCTCCCATCAACAGAAAAACAATTATATATGGTTGGTCTAATAAAACTTAAAAATCTAACTAGTGAATTTGGATTTCTTCATAATTTGAATTTAAAGAGAAACATAACGTATATTTAATGTGGCTTATAAGATTTTAATTTGTAAAAATTACCCTGTGAATAAATTCAATTAAGTTCAGGATTGTTTTTGAAAAGATAAGGAGATATATGAGAAAAGTTTGTTTCTCATACAAAAACAACACCATTAATAATCATGATCTTTACAAAGAAACAAAAAAAAATTGAAATCAGAAAACTTGAATTTGGAAGAAAACCGCATTTAGATGATTGTGCCATCCTACACATCTTATTGCCCATTAAAAAAGCTGAGCATGTAGACTGTAGCATTCAGGGCGATCAGAAATATATCATTACCCATAGTCATGATAATAAATTTTATAATGAAATATAATTCTGTATGAAATGTAATCTATTATCCAAAGCATTATGATTTACAAAATTTGAATCTTAGGGAAATCTAAATTCAACTTTGTTCCTAATTTAAAATAAAAAGTTATTTTATTTTCAAAGGTGACCCAACATCTGAACAATTTTTGTGTTAGATAGGAAGATGATCAATAATTTTAACTTCTTTCCACTATATACATACTTTATTGAAACAGTTATACTAGTATAGTAGTATTGTATCCACTGATATCTCTTCTGGAACATTAAATCACTTAAAAACTAGAAGTACAGCCAAACCATACGAAGGCTAACTTTCTGCTACAAGGGCCAGATCATGACTGCACTCATGTATATGACCTGAGAAACAGCGGCATAGTTGTTAAAATTAGCCCATAAATTAAAATCAATTTCTGGAAGAATAATATTATTCATATCAAATAAAAACTCTGAGGTTAGGAAAATAAAGTCCAAAAGTACAGTCTCAAAATCAGGAATTTAAAACTCTTGATATAAACTTTTTTTTTTTTCTTCAAATCTGGACCAATTAAAAAAATATATAATTAGAATATTTTGTATATCTTTTTTAATTTTTTTGATAACCATATTTTCTTGAATCTTACATGTAGTGTTATTTTTTGTTTACAAATCTATAACTCTACCATTTTTAAAGTCAAATACATGTTTATTATTCATGGATTAAATTATTTTTTTCTTATCAAGTTCACCAACATTTTATACCAGGTGTTTTATTCTCTTTTTTAGTATTTACGAGGAGTATTCAATATTATTGTACAACAATTCAATTATTAAAAACAACAAAACAAATTTTATTATAAAGCGGTGATGTAAGCCCTCCTTAAATAAGAAACAAATTCAATTTCACAAAAATTAGGGTTTAGAGCAAGAAAAAATGCTACAAAATACAAGAAAATATGCAGATAATAATAAAAAAAATATGAAAACATTGTAAACAATAAACTGTTATAAAACACTTAAATAATATATTTTTTAAATTTAATTTAATTAATTCCGGTTATCGATTTTGATTTCCATAATCATTTGATTATAACAGCTTAGTTCCTGGCCAAGTTGTAGATGCGCCATAAAAAAAAAAAAAATAAATAAAAAAAAAACAGCTTAGAGTTAGCCATGGTAATATTTTAGTCAAGACATGTCGTTGGCAGCAGAAGATTCACCTGCCTAAAGTTAGGCTGTAGAGCTAGTTCTTAACGGGTTTAGGCTCTCATAGGAGCTGGGTCAATAAAGTGTTAAACAAAATATTAATTATTGGCCTGCCTAATAAACAAAAAAATTGTAACAGTTAACTATCATCGCTATAAGAAAACATTGAATTTATGAATGGATGAAAATCAACTATGACTAAAGAATTTTAATTGTATTCTAGTTGATAAGAGGAATTTTAACAACAGCCATAGCCACTAGAAATTTATTAAAAAGCAATATCTTTAATGTTAACAATATTTTTTTCAACTATATAATTAACAAAACCCAAAACATTGATGGATATAAACAAGTAGATAATAGGATCACTTACTAGGACAGTTTGATAAGCCTAAGAATATCAATCAATAAAATATTAAAGGTATTTGGACATGGATGAAATTATGATTTCCTGTTCGTAATTTGATTCCATTAGTAATTTATATTGATATCTTTCCCTTTCAGACAAAGCATAATGAAGATATAATAATTCATTAAGTACTTTGATAATAGCAACTTTCTTAATGGCCTTTTCAGTAAAATATAATTAATAAGTCAATGTCCATTCCAGAATCAAGTTCTTATTCTTAGATTATTTTGAACATTTACAAAACATTTTTTTCTACGTTAGTTCTACATCTAGGAACTTTTAATCATTAGAAACAGATGTTTTACTAGTAAAGCTTTTACTTTTAAATTAAAGTAAGAAAAAACACAATATTGAGCCTTATTTTTTTTCTTTTAATATACAATAACCTCTGCCAGCTGTTATAAATGTTGTCAAAAACGAATTAATTTTTTTTGTAAATAATTAATTTCATTCAAACGAAAAGTGTAAATTTTCATCAGTTATCGTAGAAAAAAAGTTGTGCAATATATACAACTTAATTTTTAAAAGTCAACAATATTTGTCTTGTATACTACATCATATGATACAATGAACAATGTAGATCTAAATTCTGACAGAAAAAAAAATTATCCTTTACACTAAGAGAATTTATAATTCATAATTGTTCTGATGTTTGTTTCAGAATAATTATGATTGTGAATTTTAAGTATTTTATTCATACATTTTTCTTTAACCAATGTTTCCCAATGCAAAGAGCATGTGATGTAATCTGTACAAAGCAGGATACCATAAGAGAACGTATTAGCAAAAATGTCTTAATTCCTTAGAAGAGGATATGTAGAATAAGTATCAATTAATAGAAAAATCTAGTGCTTCTTTCATAAATCTCTTATTTTCCGAGAGTTGGGACTCAATTATAGGCACATTTGTCCACAGACAAATACATTGCTTATTATTATCAAAATTTTATAGATATAAATCTAAAAATCCAAAAATTAATGTAGGTAAACTTCGATATCTGATAAGATATTTATACAATTTAGTCTATTTACATGAAGTCAATGAAAGTGGTACTTCTATTTCTAAATTCTCTCTAGAATTATTTAATTAAGTGTAGTACCAAAGCATTGCCATGTCTCTATTATTTGTAGAGGTTATTATGTTTTAGCTTAAAGTTTGCATATAATTTTTTTAGATCTCAAATAGACAATAAGATTGATAACTTAGAAATACTATTTTTACCTGGAAAGGAAAAACCTCCAAGAGGACAAATAAAATATAGCTAAAAGAATTATTATTATTAGGCTGATTTCATTAAAAAAAAAAAAAAAGAAAAAAAATAGTTAAGACTTGCTGTAGATTACTTTTTAATATCAAAAACACATTTAGTAGTTATAGTTTAAGGATTTAAGCAAAATAGTGAACTTCAACTAAAACAAGAAGAAATTGTTTGGAAACCGTAATGCATCTAAATAAAAGATTCTTCAATTTATATTAATTATTTTGGGAGAAAAAATAAACATTCATACTTTGATTAAAGGCATCACTTGTTTAATGTTAATACATTTTTTTTTTTTTTTTTTTTTTTTTTTAACTTATCTTAAGTCAATCTGGGTCTAGTAATTGCATAGACTATGAGCTCGTACTCATCTTCTCTCATCCATATACTAATACCATTTAAGCAAAAATTGGTAAAAATAAAATTAAAAAATGCAAAAGTATTTATCAACTTATTTATTCCCTGAACAATTAATGTTGAAAGAATAAACAAGGAAACAATCTTGTACTATCTATAGGAACTTCACATGGGTTGCTATTAAGAAACTAGGGTAGGCACATGCAGAATTATTGTTTAATAGAAGAGTATGATTGAATTGAGATTTTTCAAGACAATCTAACACTAAAAAAAAAATGGATAGATCACGTCAATAATCAGGCAGGAAGAAAATTAAATAAAAATGTTTAAATTATTTAAAATTTACCATATGAGAAACTTGAATAAAAATTAAAGCTGAATATTTTCAATATAGTCATGAAATAAAAAGAAAGAAACCAAATGCCACAAAATCTTATTAGACAATTGCTCATCTAAACACACACAAACAAATAAGAGACATACTTCATTATTAATGTAAATAGGGAGAAGGTTAGTGGTTTCAGAGAAAGGAGAGTTAAATTCCATTATTAGAATAACATAAGTACTCCTATTCAGGATTGTGTATTGACAAGTATTCTAAAGGCTTGAATTAGATTATACTACTATCCAGCCCTTTAGGTGTTTTCATACAGTAATAACATCAAAAGATTATTATTAGCGTGCATAATTATTTATACACTAGTGTTTCCATAAATAAAAAATCAGCTTGTAATTTAATGAATCAATACAAAAATGATAACTTAGGACAATCAGAACTCAGCTGAATATCAACCTTTCCTTATTTGCAGTTAAAAAATGTATAAAAGCATAATAAAAAATACGTAAATTGTTCTCAATACAATACATTTAGAGAAACAAGATTTAAATGACAGGAAAATATAAGGTATCAAAAAGCTTAGCCCAGACCTAAAAAAAAGTAGAGAATAAAGTGGATGTCTTTTATATTACTTTTTTTTTCTTATATTGCTAGATATAATACATACCTCCTTCTAATAAATAAAAAAAGTTCAGTTTTACTTTCTTGATAAAAAATAAGAAAACAATAAAATTGAATGAGGAAACAAAATGAAGTATGAAGGAAACAATCATAAGAAAGTTTAGAAACACAGTAATTCCAAGCATATTTAAACTAATGTAATTCTGGAAGCCATTGCAATTAAAATATTAAATTATCTTCCTGTACATCCGAAATAATTTGGAATTCCAATGATTCATTTATTGGTCAAATTAAGAATGACGTAATAGGTTGAAGGTAAAAATAAATAAATCTTTCAACTTCTTTCCCGATAGAATGGAACATTTATAGAAAATAATGTATCATTAAAAAAAAAAAATGTTTTATATATGAAAATAAATTCAAATTTAGTTAGGAATATAAAACTGAAATATTAAAAATAAAACGTTTCATTCACCTTCCACCCATTATACATTGATATTATTTTATTTTTAAATAACTTGAGTTGAGGACCAAAGGAAAAATTCATTGATTTCATAATCTTATTAGACTTACTGGAACAAGCAAAGAGACAATCTCTTAATATTAATTTTTTTTGTGTGTGTTTAACAGTGTATGAACATTTGGGCTATTAACGCCGGTTAATAGCCCAAATGTTGATTAATAAAATCCAGTTAATAACTTAATATTAATAAAATCCTGTTTAGAGAACAAACATTTAAGTGGATGATCTCTTACCTTATGGTTAACAACCAATACCATACACGTCTTTAAATATTTTTTACTCACTCATAGAGAGTTGAAGTAGATATATCTGAAGTTCCAAAAGATTTCTTTGAGCTCTCTATGATGTTCAAATAAAGTTTGTATCAATTATGTACGTTGTTTGAGTGAGTGAGTTTACATATACGTGCATACACACACATATACATATATATATACATATATATATATATACACATATATATATATACATATATATATACATACATATATATATATATATATATATACAAGTATATATATATATATATATATATATATATACATATATATATACATATATATATATATACATATATATATATACATATATATATATACATATATATATATATATAT
Source organism: Gonocerus acuteangulatus (assembly GCA_946811695.1). Taxonomy (NCBI): domain Eukaryota; kingdom Metazoa; phylum Arthropoda; class Insecta; order Hemiptera; family Coreidae; genus Gonocerus; species Gonocerus acuteangulatus. The sequence goes on from OX328132.1 coordinate 18,705,722, forward strand.
ATATATATATATATATATATATATACAATTACAAATACAATTCACTCGGAGCAAGTTAATGGGTTTCCTCCAAAGAAGACATTTCATTGGGATGACCAAATGAGTAGTGATTTTTTTTTTAATGATAATTTTATAGGGTGGACTTTACAATCATAGATGAGGGAAAAAGTGCTGACGAGGCAGCAGAGATCATGGTTCGACAATTATATTTCAAATGGTCTTCTTGATATTCCTCAATAAATCTTTGTAACAAAATGAATATTAACCGTTAACCACAGGCTTGGGGTCCTATAGACCGCTCATGGAAAAGATGCCTTGATTCTCAGTAGATCTAGTTGGCTGAGGCCAGCCTTTCCATCCTACAGTTGTCTTCTATTTCCCATAGTGCACGTGCCATTAGAGGTTAAGTTCTGCTTGCAGTCCCCCTGACCGCATGCCTGTGAATTCATCACTTTGTGAATTCAACTAATTACTTTTAAATTGCATTACTTCTCAGTATTCTGTTATTTTTTTATTTTTTATTTTTTTTTTATATAAATATCAAGTGTTTATTTTATATAACAGTTATGTTGGATCAAAACTGTCCAGGAACCTCAAGAATTTACACCGATGATCCAAGGTTTGCTGAAACTGTATTGGAATGGTTTCAAGCTGAAGAAAATAAGAGTGACATTTCTAATATCATAATTGTTGTCTATATTCTGTTATTTATTCGTATTTTTATTTTAAAACTTTCGGAAAGTAGACAAGTTTATAAAAAAAAAACTCAATCCCCGGAAGACCTGCCAATCATGCCTCAAAGCAAACAAAACTAAAACTGCCTATCAGTGTTACCTCAGGGCCACACCAATTTGTCTACAAAATTGTTCTGTCCCAGTTTGTAAAAACTATTCAGGTCAAGACATCGATAAAACGATGTAAAAGGATGAAGAGGAACACTTCCCCCCCCCCTTTTTTTGCGATTTTTTTTTTAATGAGTTATCAAATTTTTAAGAATATGAATTTTCTCTTCAATACTCTTATCATGGTTATTTTAAAGTTTTTCACATACTTTGTTACCATAAAAAAATGTTTTTAAAAAAATATGTTTTTATTGTTATTTGTGGAACAGCTGATTTTCATTGATTTTATTTTTTATATTATATTATATAAATTATATTGTTTATTTTGTCGGTTTAATTATTTTATATGCATCTGTGGGTCTTTAAATTACAATTAAATTTTATGATACTTAATATTTTTCAAACATTAGTTGTACAAAGGATGTTGATTGAAAAGTTCATTAAAATATAGAAAAAAAAGTTTTTTTTATTATTTTATCAATTTTTGAAAAATCTTTTGTCTTCTTTTACATTTGTCATGCCTGTAATTGAATTACAAAACTCCATGCCAGTGGTTAATGGTTAATAAAATTAATAATTTGAAAATAATTAAAAACTATAGCATAAGTAGTCGGACAAGGCATATCAAAATAATTATAAAGATAAAAAAAAACAAAGGTCAAGCCTAAAATTTATTTGTATTCAAAAGATTCAGCAGGTCTTATCTTTCATGGGTTAAATAATGAGTCTATTCTTGTAACTTAATAGACAGGATGAAAATGAAAACTGAAGGCAGGCTGAATGATGGTAAAAAATGAAGAAAAAAAAAGTTCGGAATATGAATAACCTTACTATAATGATTTCAACATCTCTGATGGTGAATCAAATGAGATTGACCCCAGTCATTATTGGTAAAACATAATTTTTTGTTCTTTAATTAATGACCTTCCTTATTTTTAACAATATTAAGATGACTAAAGAAAGTCACCAAAACAATGCATTCTAATTCATTCTATAAACCAGTTATTTGTATTGAAATCAACATCTTCTGTATACTTTTTTGAGGTTATCAGCAGAACATTATGTTATTATATAATTGAGTGATATAATAAACATTTGATTCTTTCATTAGCCTTAAGAATTAGAAAATGTAGGCAGTTAACTTTTGTTAATATGTTTTTAATGCTAGTTTAAAACTATTTACGCATATTTACAGAGTAGTTTGAGAATATTAATGGCTTCATTGAATTTTACCCTTATTATATATATATATATATATATATATATATATATATATATATATATATATATATATAAAGTTTTGTTTCATTTTGCAAAGAAGCTTTCTGTATTTTTATGTTATTTTATTAACACAAGAAGAAAAGATAATTGTGAACATATTTTTTTTCTCTGCTGCTCTTGAAGTCTTCTATCATCTCACTGATGTGTGTAATACACCCCATGTAAGTATGTATGCAAGTGTATATGTGTGTATATATATATATATATATATATATATATATATATATATATATACACACTTGCAAATAAGATGTACTTTGGAAAATAAAACAATAAGAAAGTATATTTAAATAACTGACTTTGATAGTTCCTAAATGATCAGAAACGCTATTTTCCTATATTTAAAAAACTGGCCATTAATATAAACATCAAAACTTTTTCAGGAGTCTGTTCAGTTAACCATTAGATGATAAGTCCTAAAGAAGGTTCGATAGAAAATAAATCTTTATAAAGCTCTCCACATTAGCAGCAATAAAGGCTAATGAAACACGCTAAAACATCAGCATATAAAAAACTTATACTTGTTTTTATTACAACAAAAATCTCACTGATACCCAGTAATCTACTAGCGAAGACATTTTCCTAATTTGGTGAATCATTAAATAATGAGTTATCTTCTTTCCTAGAATATCAACTTGTTTTCACCAACGGCAATAGCCATTTTGACATTACCAGTTCCCGTAAATCACTGAAGATAAAGAACATTGGAAGGCCAATACTTGGATGAGTGATTACAAGGTAAAACCACTTTCCCATAGCATAATTAAAGAAGGGTAACCTATAGAGAACCTGTAAAATATCCTGTAAAAAAAGTAAAGTCAACATTTTTCCTATTATCTAAATTGTTCTACATAAAAGAAAAATAAAATGATGAGGTAAAAATAATAAATAAAATGGTTATAAATGTTTAAATAGAGAAATTGCTTTTGAAAAATTTCTCATAGGTTATAATGAGGGAACTCATTATATATTTGTGACCATACCATTAATTGATGGAATAAATCCAAATATGTTTTGAATTACTTCATTAAAAATGCACTTCTACATCATACATTTTCTCTTCTAACCATACGCTACAAAATAAAACTACATTAGTTTATCATAGAACAAGTTTCTTAAAAAAATACTAGGATAATACAAAACTAATAGAGGCTTCAAAGAAAAGGCTCCAAAATATATTCCCTTTCTACTGTTCCCATTTATTTAAGTTATTTCAAAATGCAATATACTCATTAAAACCTCACAATGAAAGAGTCATTCCAATCATTAGGAAATCTAATGGACAACTGATCTTCTAAGACATGGCACTTACTATTAAAAATTAAACTTTCCAAAGCACATCTATAACATCATTTCAACTTCTACATCAAAATGATATTTTCAGAATAACTCAAAATGAAATGATCATTTGAATATTGAGCAAAAGAAGCACATTTTCCAAGAATAATTATGTAATACAAAATTAGTGCACAGTATTCAATATTGGTGGCACAAATTTTCTTAAAGTGTTCGAAAATTGATCTAATTTGCGGGAGAACCATTTCTTTTACTATCATCTAAATACCAAGAAATTAAACAAATGAGAAGTATTTAAAAGTCTGGTTAATGGCCTTTTTCAGTTCCTATCTTGATATTTGAGATTGTTTATTAAACTTTAGGATTGCTTTATATCAGGTACTTATGAATTGTGGCAAACATTTTCAAGAGATAGCCACTTGAAATATGAAAGGCACTGTATTATTTTTCAGTTTTGTCTTTTTTAAAAAACAATAGTTTAACATGTATTTCACTAGTAACCTCTGGTATTCTAATGTATGCAATACAACTGTTTTTGAAAATTTAAAAGAAAGGCAGTGTCCATAACAATATTTAAATCTTTGAAAGTCATGGAATAAACAATTATTTAAATTGATGAAGGAGCCTTTTCAGCTTCTTATGAAAGGCCTTATAAGTTATAGAAGCATTTAACACACTTTCTAATAACTCGTAATAATATAACTGAATAATATGTATGTATGTGTCGTAAAATGTCATGAAATTTGAATTGGATAATTAAATAATAAGTTACTGGAATAGCTTTAAAAGATGCAATTTCTTAACTCCAATTGGAATGAAGACATCTGAACCAGAAGGTAATACAAATCATTATAAACCTGTATATTTATTGTTGTTAAAGCGGAAATATTTTCAAAATATTCAAATATAAATGTTGAAAAATGTCTCCTTGTAATGTGAGATATTTAATGTTTCTGATATTTTAATTCCTTCACTAATGAAGCCTATGTCTAGTGGAATATAATTTCATTAGAGAAAGCGGGTCAAAAAAAAGTTTAAAATTTAGATCCTTTTTTATGATTTTCCATGGAGCAGTATAATGCAGATAGCAAAAATTGCAACTGAAAAAATGAATTTCTTGTTCAATAAAAATCATTAAAATCTTGCTTACATAGTAAACAAAAATTTCAATAAGACATTTCAAGATTCACAATATTTTAATAAATAAATAAATAATGTTACATGAAGCACATTATACATTAAATGAAAATAAATGTAGGAATGAAAAATTATATTAAAAAATCCAATACTAAAATTAAAACATTCAATTGCTTATGATGTATAATATTTCTACCTCAGATAAAAAAAGAAAAGAAAAGAGAACACTAATAGGATACAGCTACCAGACATTTCTCCTTGAGATAGCAATCTAGGGATTATTATTTGCAAGCCACTGCATCCATAACCTAAATTCTGAAAATGATCACAGTTCCTAAATTAACATGCAACTACTATAATATCACAATGTTTCTGAACGATCGATCTATTGTTTCATTTGACTCAGGTAATTTATAAAAATGAATTAAGCTATAATTACTAATTTAGCTACTTATAATTATATATGATCACTGTATATACATTATTTTACTGGGACTAAAATTAAAACTATAACTACAAAATTAGGAAAAGTTTAATTGTTTTGTAATCAGGTACCAAACCAATTGAATAAGTCCATTTAATCACAACATTTGAGACACTGACTTTAAATAAATAAAATAACTGGAAGTCAAACAAACCCAGACTATGATGAAGAGGAGCTAAGATTCTGGTATGTTTCTACATGATCATCATGGAGTTGAGTCTCCTGAGTTTCATTAAGCATGTTTGGCTTTATATCTTTAAAGTTTTTCGTTTCTACATTAGTATTTTCTCCTCGCCTTATAAGGACAGTATCTTTTTTAGGAGGTACAACAGGTTTATTTGGTGGCACAGGAGGTGGTACTCCTCGTGAACCTGGCTGTTTTTTGTCAGTGCCGTTAGAAGGTCCTACAGCTGGCAAGGTGCGCTGATGAGAAGAAGGAACTGTTGATTTAGTGTTCGAACTGGGAACAAGGCTGGGAGTAGGAGCCCGTTTTTCAACCTGAAAGACATTTCTGTTAATAACGATAACTTAATTTATTTTACCCATTAAAACTTATATATTGGATTGATGCATAAATTCAGGACAATACATTGGCAACAATACATTGTGAATGTTTATTGTTATCTATCGTTTTAACATAATTGGAGTTTGTTTGATGTAAAACACAGGATTCTTTGATGGCGAACATATTATTTTTACATATTTCATAAAAAACAAGTAAGGAATGTCAAGTTGAGACAGTTGAGCATTTCCAACACATTTTACTTTTTGAGTTTAACCGAGGATCTGGTGCAGTAGGAGGTACGTGAACACTAGGTGAAGTGTTCAGGAATGAAGCAATTGATGGAAGAACAGCACAAATGGTTTTTCGGCTTTGGAGCAGGGCGATTTGACTTGTATGATGAGCCACATTCTTGAAGATCTTCATATTTTGTTGAAAATCGCTCGAATGAATAATTCAATGAGAATCCATGTCAAACATGCGTCACTGAATGATTGTGGCTGTAAGTTACAGTATGTGTGAGTAACAGAAAAAAAAATAAAATGTAGGATCCACACGAACTTATGAATCAGTCCAACAGTTAATAATTAGATCTATAGTTTATATATAGAGGGTGTCCCCAATTTGAATGACAAAACTTTAGGAGCGTATAGGGGACCAAAAAACTAAGACAAAAAGTCCTTTTTTGCTTTCAAGATTTGCTTGTTTTTGCTTCGCTTTGGAGAAAATCGCAAAAAAAGAAACAAAACAAGTTTTCATGTTTGTACTTACTTATTTACATTTTTAATCAAAATAAATTGTCATTGCAAATTGTTTCAAGAAACCACTTACTAAAAGTCAATCTTTTGACAATGATATAGTTTTTGTGAACGGTTTCCGCAAGAGTAATGCTTTAGAAGCTGTCTGAGAGTTTATTATATATAACAAAAATATAACTCTAAATTACCATAATTGGGTGGCTACTAGTGTAGAGATAACATGAAATTAACTATTTCCAGAAAAAAAAATGTCATAAATTTAAATCAATAAAAAGTAACACATGTTCACTGCATGATACGACAAAAATGGTCATCCATCTTATTGTTAACTATATAAATATAGTTTAATTGAACAAAATGAAAATTACATCTCGGTTGGATGATAAAAAGGAAATATCTATGAATCAACACAAATTAATTTTTGAAATGGAAACATTTTAAACAATTTTTACAAATTTGAAATGAAGCATCAGTAAGAAAATTTATTTTCATTACTTCTTCTTGCACATTTGACCATAATTATTAGTTGATAATATTTTTACTAGGCAATAGAGTCTATTAAAGGAGAGGCACACATCCCTTATGTTTGGTATTCAAATAAACCTGCCTTGTATCTGTCTTCATAAATACCTCGCCTTGTGAGTCAAACCTACATGCGCCATCTAGATTCATGAGATGAAGCTACTAGACATCAGCTGTTCACTTATCCTTGGGAGCTCAGTGAGTTGAGACCTATTGTTTTTAAGTGTTCAATGTGTCTGGAGATATGTGATTCGCATCCACAAACATCCAGTTCATGTGATTTGCGAACAAATACCTTATTTAAAACTACTTTGTCATGACATATTCAAGTTGTAAAATGTCAAGTAATAACTTTTGTAAAATGGAAAAAATACGATATTTAAATAGACCCACTTTCTAAAAGAAGACTTTCAATAATTACTTATAATGTAAACCTAATTCATTAAAAATGATCAAAAACGTACCTTTGCAGGAAGTGGTGATTGTACTTGAGAGCAGTAAGCTACATTGCGAATACCATGACCAGGTGAAATACTCCTAGCGACTCCAGTGGCTGAGAAAGACACAACTAGTTAAACATTTTATGGATTAAATCATAATTTTATAGATTTTTGAAAAACTATAAGAGTTGGGAAAGACTAACAAAAGATAAAACAGACAGGGTTGGGCAAAATTTAGCGAGCACTAAAAGCTGATACCTCAGTGCTAATTTAGCGATACTGTGTAAACCCAGTGCTAATAATTAGCGCTTAGCGACACCAGGACGCTAATCACTAATTTATTTATGAAATGTTTTAATATTCGTGTAGTTAATTAGCTTTAGCTATTGTTACATTAGCTATAGCTACATTTTGACATCTCAAAGTTCACTTCCAGTTGCTGTGTAACTTCCAGGGGCATTCCAGCTTACTCCTGTTCCTCTTCCGCTTCACTCTAGTGAACTTCCGATCGCACCTGGGTCACTCTGGATCACTTCCCGTCGAGTCATGTCACTCCTGTTCCACTTGGCTAGCTCCGGGTCGATCTGGCTCCATTCCGGTCACTCGTGGACACTGGCACACTTTCCGTCCACCCTATCCCTTTCTTAATGTGTCACTTCCGGTCTCACTCCATCACTTCTGAGACACTACTCAAACTTCCGGTTTCTCAAACAGGCTTCTGTGTCACGATATTCATCCCTGGGTCGTTACCGGGTGAATCTAAGGCAACTATTAACCACTTCTGGGTTCTCAAAATTGCTTCCAGGTCACAAAATTCATCCCTGAGTTGTTTCCGGGTGAATCTGGGCAACTTTTGACAACTTCCGGATTCTCAAAATGGCTTCTGGGTTACAAAATTCATCCCAGGACCGTATCTGGGTGAATCTGGGCAACTATGACCACATCTGGTTTCACTTACGGGTTCTCAAAATGGCTTCCGGGTCACAAAAATCATCCCTGGACTGTTTCCGGGTGAATTTGGGCAACTTTTGCTCACTTCCGGTTTCACTTCTGGGTTTTCAAAATTGCTTCCGGGTCACGAAATTCTCCCCTGGATCGTTCCCGGGTTAATCTGGGCAGCTTTTAGCCACTTCCGGTGCTCAAAATGGCTTCTGGGTCACGATATTCATCTATGTGCACCTTCTGGGTTAATCTGAGTCACTGCTGGTTCATTTCCGGTCTATCATGAGATCCCGGAAGGCCCACGGGTACTTCCGGAAACGACCCAGGGATGAAAAAGAGTGACCCAGAAATAAATGTGAGGGACCGGAAGTAATCTAGAAGAGAATTGGAATTACCCAAATTTGGCTCGGATCCACCCGGTTACATCTAAGTGAGAAATTTTGAGAGACCGGAAGTAACCTAGATTAAGAAGGGTTAGAGTGCGCCATTGTCCGTGAGTGACCGGAAGTGAGTAAGATCAAACAGGAGTTACCCAGCGAGAGGCATGAGTCGACCGGAAGTAATCCAGATTGACATAGATGTGATCGGAAATCATCTAGATAGAAGCGGGAGTGAAATAGGAGTGAGGTAGAATGCCCTTGGAAGTTGCTGAGAGCAGATCAGAAGGGAACTTTGAGATGACAAAATGTTGTAACTATAGTTAAAGGTATTAGCTATCACGATATTTAAACATTTCATAAATAAATTAGCGATTAGCGCCCTGCCGTCGCTAAGAGCTAATTATTAGTGCTGGGTTTATATGGTATCGCTAAATTAGCGTTGAGGTATCAGCTTTTAGCGTTCGCAAATTTTTGCCCAACCCTGAAAACAGACTAATTAAGTTCAAAGACTGAGTGAATAAAGCAGGAATTCATCAATACCGGTTATAGTTGCAATTTGATTTGAATTAATGTAGACAGAAAATAATAACAACAATTAATTTAAATTTAGAATCATAAAATTCTTAAAATCCACACTTACTTGGGCCAGATACTGGAACGCTGGACACAGTAGCAGTTGGTTGAATAACCTTAGCAACACTACTGCCCATTGGGGAATTTGCTTGCAACGATGGCGCCACTGCTGTTACCATACCTTCCCTGCCTAGCATAAACCAAATTTCATTAGATTCTGTCATTAATAAAATAATCAAACATACAGTTAATGAATAGTCTTTGAAAAACAGTGAAGCTCACTCTTCATTTTAGCTCTGCTAAAAGGACGTCATGAAATAAATTCTGAAATACCACTTCAGTAGAGTTTTCTTACCTCAGTATTGCTTCTTTTGTATCTTTCCTGCCACTTTCAAGCCCAATTTGATAAAAGCCATCCGACTCAAAATTGATAAAAGAGGAACAACTAAAAGGGTATTTTCAGAAGACAGAGGAGGACAGAGAGTGACTAAAGTGGTCCAATGCGGCCGTAAAAGCACAATAATAATATATATATATATAAGATAAATATCAATATTTAAATTGATGACAAAACAATTGTCTTTTTATTAGCGCGGTTCCTCCCTCCCTCCATAAGAAGGAAGCCCGCTTATGAGGTTGATCTTACGACACAATCCGGAAGTGCCAACTAGAAAATTTCTCGTTTCAGACCCCATGGATCACGAAAATATAGGTGGTTCAAATTTGTATGTATGTATATATATAAGGGAAGGTGTTGTACCTCTGACCATATTGTACCTTTGACCACCGAGCCTGTGGCGGCATGTAGCAACATTTTATAAATTTTGGTGTGATTAATGTTTAGCTCCTGCTCCTTCACTAGAGGGCTTCTAAAACCTACTTTTGATTATGCAAGTCAAAGAGGATTCTTGAAAAAAATACACATCCATTTCTACCATAAAAATGTAAGTAATTTATCGATGACGTTTTGCGTCATAATATTTTTGTGTTATGTCTATTTAGATGGAAATCATTAGACAAAGTAGCTATTCCAATAAGAAATATGGTGTAGCTTCTGAAATTGATTTATCTTAACCCTAAAATTTATAGCATGCTTTTTAATTTGCACTACCATGGTGTTGTACCTCTGACCACGATTAGTTGTTGTTCCTTTGACCAGGTCAAAGGTAAAACACCCCTGAGTGATTTTTTCATAATTCAACTTTTATGTTCTTCTGCTACAACTTTTTTTTAAATTAATTAATATTGGTTGCTTCAATTGTCCAAAGAATTTAAAAAATAATAAATTAAATAAGTTAAAACTGACTTTATCAATCCTCAGAGTAGCAGTTCTAATTTTTAGTTTGAGTATTCAGAAACGATTAATTCTGTTGAAACTTGTTCCGGACGTTTAATATTCATCTAATCTAAGATAGATAAATTTTGGTTCTGTTTGGAGTAAAGTAAATACTAGAAAGAAAAAATTTCATTAACAGGCATGAAAAGTTTTGGGATTTTCTAAAATATCTCGAAAACAGTTGGGAAATCGTGGTAAGTGGAAGGTGACCATTCGAAAGCTTATTAAAGTTCCTACAAAAAAGGTTCAAATGTAATTTTCGATGAGGCGATGTCTGCTGCTACTCCTTTGCTAATGACACTAGAGATATGAACGGAACCTCGCTAAGATGACGCAGTTCCTGCGAGTTGGACTTTTTACAATAAGCATGCTGTTTCGCCTTATTCTGAGTGGTGACCCATAATGCAGCACATCAACATTTATAGAAAATTCTGCTATGCAATGTAAACTTTAGAATTTAGGTTTTCTCAGGTTTTATCTTGACATCTGTCTCACTGACAATAATCAAATTGGTTTTGATTTCAATTCATTTTTTAGTTTCAGAGAGAATTTGCTATAAATTCTTGACTATAGTACCAACTCAAAAAATAAAACTGCATAGTTATTAAACTTTTGGACAGAGCTTTATATATTAACAGTAAAGTTTCACTTTTTATGATGAAATATATTTAAAAAAAAACAAAGAAGTGATATTTGAAAACCGTCCTGAATTGTAAATTTAATAGGATATGCTTAAGAAACTTTTTAAGCATAGGCTAAAGGGGAGCTGAAAATGTCATATTATTTTAAAGTAAAGCTTGCAATTATAATTGGAGACTATGGATAGATAAATAGTATAATAAATAGTGAAATTCAAACTGTCATATTTACAAATTAATGAACAGATGAAGTTTATAAAAGAGTTAAAATACAAAAATATAATGAATAAAATAATAAACCTGTTGAAGCTGGAAGTCTGGAAACATGAGAATAAGGAGGTCTACCATAAAATTGGTTCATTACGTCAAGTTTATGATATTCTACTATCTGCTTTACTAATAGTTCATTTTCATTACGAGATTGTTCTAATTCTGCCTCCAGTTCTTTAACCCTAGAAAATTATTTTATAATTGGAAAATGCAAAATGAAATATTTAGAGTTTCAGGCTTAACTCTTTATTTTGGAGTAACTCATTTTAAACACTGAAGATAAAAAGAAAAAGAAAAGTTTATAGTATTATAATTATTTATTTATAGAAATAATTATTAGAATACTTGAATTTTGTTCAAGAGTTAAAGAGGCAGAAGGATGTAACCTTTGTCAAATAACTATACATTTAGCCCCTAAAGAGGCATAGATTAGTTTCAGTATAAATCAAGATATATTTTGTATAAAAGTTTCTAATTTTAAATTTAAGTAAATAAATTACAACATATGTTACAAATAAAAACAGATCACTTTTTCAAAAATGATTTTCACTTTGATCAAAGATAATGGTGTCATCGCATCGAGGCTAAACCAATTCAATAAGACCTTAACATTAAACATTAAATTGACATAGACATTAACATTAAATTCAATGTACTGTCAAGACACTGTAAATTATCTGTATAAACATAAATAGAACATTAAATCAAGAAACTTCACTGTAAAACATTTATTCCTAGTATTCTAATTACACCCAAAATTGGACATTTGTTTTAATTTGGGCATCTCTATAAATTTCTTTGATCACGACAATCAAGAGACTCTCAAACACCATAAAAAATAATTATTTTTTTCATTATAGTGGATGCCTTAAAATATGGATAGTACCAAAGTTATGGCATTTTAAAACATACCGTTTTTCTTCACGCTGCAAATTTGCTTTAAGTATTTGACTTTCTGTGTCAAACTGAGCAAGTTGCTTTTCAAGCTCAGCTTCCATTTGAAGAGATTTTTTGCTTTCTTCCTCCAAGCCTTCTGCCATAGAATCTATTCTGCTTTTTTCTTCACTAAGAATCTAAAATTAAATTAAAAAAAAAAAAAATTAAATCAAACAAATCTAAATGAAATATATCTACAGTATTTAAATAATTTAATTAAATGTATACATTACAATACATTGAATTGCTTTTTTTTTATTATTATTTTTTAATGTTTGTATGTATCTTTATTTGTCAATTATACAATACATGAAGTATTTTTTATAATTCTTTTGTTCATGAATTGATGTCATGAAGTATCAATGGGAAAAAAGCCCATTGGCCAAAACCTATTAGTTTGAAATTTTAACACAGGATACATTTTGTTTTTGTGTGGCTATTTACAATATTTACATTTTTTTATATAATTATTTATTCTTTATATATGGCCCAGGTCAAAAGAATAGTACTCCAATTTTCTTTGTACTATTTTATTTTTTGTACGCCCTACATGTTTCGTGGCCTTTAGGCCACCTCCTCAGGGGCCATTACATCCCCGTGTGTGGTTAGCTCGCCACCCATACTAATACTCATACATTTTTTATATTTATATTTTTTTACATGGTTCGATTATAGTAGGTCTCTGGGCCATTTGCGAATAAGGTGGTGGTGAGGGTTACAGGGAATGGAGGATGAGGATAACTTATTGATTAGGGGATTGTAGTGACCATGCAAACGGGAGTGGAAGTTAAGGTATCGGGTTTTTGACAGGGTTTGTGCAAAGGGAATTTCTAGGTTGTTTTGGATAGTGAAGTTTGAAACATAAAAGGGAGCATTAACTACTTTGCGGATTATTTAGGATTGGAGAGATTGGATTCGGAGGATATTGGATTGCTTGGCACAGCCCCAAACTTCCAAGCCATACGTCCAGGTGGGCTGAAGTATTGTAGTGTATATCCGTCTCTTGTTCTGTAAAGATAATTTGGAGCGAGAATCTAGTAGTCTATTTAGTAGTCTAAAACGTCTGTTTGTTTCCTGTCTTTTCTTTTTTTATGTGTTGGCTCCAGGTAAGTCGTTTGTCTAGGGTAAGTCCGAGGCAGGTAACTTGAGCTTTTATCACAGATTTCACTCTGGTAAAGACTGATGGAAGGGCATTTGGATCTTTGAAGAGTGAATGATATGTGGGAGGATTTTTCAGGATTTACTTTAATCTGCCATTTTGTGAACCATGGTTCAAGCAGTTGGAGAGGGGATTGAAGGTGTTTGGACACAAATATAGGATCTGGATTGGATGAGAGGATGGCTATATCGTCAGCAAAAGTAAAGAGGCCTGTGGATATTGAATTGTTAAATACTTATTTATGTCTTTAAAGAAAAAAAAAAAAAAAAAAAAAAAAAACAGATAGGAAATTCTGACTTGAGAGAAGTATCCTGAAAAGAAGAAAGCTTGTACAGAGTTGGAACGAGGACCAATTATCTTTCTTGTGTCTGCAGTACAAGCACGATTTTATTGGGTATTCATCACTTTATTTTTAACTTTTTTCAGTGGCCAGCACTAAGATAGATTAGAAGGAAAATGTGCTTCAATGATTTCAGGATTAAAATTATAGAAAGCATCAAGTAGTTCTTCTTGTGGAAGGTTCTCTCCTGCAAGTTGAGGCTGTAAGCCTTTGTATTTACAACATATTCACCCAAAGAAGTGCTAAAAAGATGTAAAACATGTAGGGAAAAGAATAAATAAACAAGTGAAATTTGAATTGATATTGGCCTTAATTTCTCTATGTTGTTTATGGAATTTTTGGTTCCAATTTTCGATGGGGGCATATGTCTGTTCCTCTGATTTCTTTGTTAAGCAAGCCATTGCCCGACATAGCCAAATGTAATAGTTAAATGCCAAAGGAAACATCCTAAAAGAATTCAGGCCCTTCGAGAAAGTATAGAAAACATACAACTTTTCAATACTCATTTCCCTTTTCGGACTATCCCTAACATTCTTTCTTTAAAACTAGAAGAAAAATAATTCAAAATTTATTAGATATTAAAATCTGATACAATATTAATATACTTTTTAAACTATTCTCTTCTAATACCAGATACAAAAACAAATATCTGCTTACTTGAGCTAGATCTTCAGACCTTTTTCTTTCTTCGATATATTTCATTATTATTTTTTTTCTTTCTGCAAGAAGGAGCAAAACAATTTGTTTTTGTCGGTTTTTATCTTCATCTGAAACATCTGAGATTTTTTTTAAGTCTTTTTCCAACCTCTTCTTGGCCTGTCGCTCAACTTCTAAATCCTGAAATATAGAAGAAAAAATTACTACATTGATTCTGTATTGAGCAAATCATCTCAGTAATGGCGCTTGAACATTAAATAAATAAATGATTCTAAGTTGTGAAAAAATAACCCCGTCTTGGTATGTCGCTTAAATTCTAAATCCTGAAATGACTACATATGAAAAAATGACTACATTGATTCTGTATTGAAAAAAAAAAAAAAAAAAAAAAAAAAAAAAAAAAAAAAAAAAACTTACGAATAAATCTCACCTAACATAAATTCTACTGGAGAAAAATTCTTTAACACGTTCGGGACAGAGATATGTGTTCTGGGGGCCCGGGGTTATGGCATGTTCGACAGCAGATGGCTTCGCTTTCTTTCTATTCCCACTACCCCTGGCCTTGTCCTATACCCTTTGTACTTGGTTTGAGACTTCATTGTGACTAGATTTCAGTTGGTCAAGTGGCACCTTGGACTTTTTTTCTGAAAAATTTTGTTCACTGATTTTCTTCAAACCTTCATAGTCAGGAGAGAAACAGCAAAATAAAATTATAGACGGACCACCTTCCTAACGATACTCATCCTAAAAATACTTGTGTATCCTCACACAGTCCTCCAAAAACTTTCCCTTTGAAAAATTAACCAACCGTGCTTGCCCTACACTGAGCCCCACTCAGTCCTGCTATCCCTTCCACACTACCCTTTGATTCCAACAACTTCTACTTCTTCTATATAACTCCCGAAGATCTTCTAACCTCAGTTCCTAAATCCCGAACCAGTTAAACTATGGTCCAGACAATGCTCCCGTTAAAACTAATTAAAGCCTGTTTTCCCGCAATCCTTCCCATCTTTCTCCACATACACAACTTGTCCCTTCAAAACTCGATTTTTTCCTCTCAATGGTTAACAGCCTTGGTCTCCCCCTTAACAAAATTTCAAACCTATGCTCTCCAAAAGATTTCCGTCCTACCTATCTTTTATCCAATCTTTCAAAATCTTTAGACAGTTTGGCCCAATCCCAATTATCCAACCACTTTGAACAGAATCGTCTATTTACTCTTTCCAGTCTGGCTTCTGTCCATCATACTTTACCCAATCAGTGCTCCTAAAAATCCCCCCAAGACATTTAAACTGCCATAACTAACCAACAACTCACTTTCTTCATTCTTATAGATTCGTTCAAAGAATTTGATACCGTTGTCTATCAAATCCTTCCCACCAAACTCCAATCCCATTCCTTGTCCAACAGTGCCAATCGATCCTAACATGTGGTCATGCCGAACAACAATCCCTCTTCCTCTTTCCCGAGGTGTGCCCCAAGGCTCCTTATCTCCAACTTTGTTTTCTGTATACATAAGTGATCTTCCTGTTCAAGTGTGGGCAGCAGCTAGTAAGCTTTCCCTGAATCTGGATAAATCCATAGCCATTGTAATAGGCTTCCAATCCCTCAAAAGTTCCACCTACCCTTTTCCTGCCCTTTACTTCAACAGCAAACTTATAAAATATTGTAAATCAGTTAAAAACCTGGTGTTAATTACCTCAAAGGTTGACATGCCTTAAGCCCAAACAAAAAAAAATAATATATATGTCTTCTATACTTGATCAAACCCTTTCTTGAAAAAATCATATTTCCCAAATTTCCCGTTGATCCATATTTATCCTCAGATAGCTCAACCTCCCCCGCCACCTCCCCCAACAAATACCCATCAACTCCTTGTAACTTCACTCTTAATCCCCAAGTTGGACTATGGTTGTTTGCTGTACAGTGTAATTTCTGGTGATCTTGAGGCCAAACTCAAACACCTCTTGAACAGTTACATTCGCTTTATCCTTAGGATCCCAAGAGACTCCCATACATTGTATTTATACCATGAGTTAAAGGGACTATTTACTGCTTATCATTGCCAGCACTTCCTTGGCTCAGTCGTTTACCAAGTCGTTCAATCTCGATGACCGTCTTATATATTTCAACTTCTTAAATTTAAATCCTCTGTCACTCCCATAACACCCGCTCTCGTCCTTCTGATATTTATATTCCTTCTCAACATGCAGCTTTATTCCTGTTGCAGAATTCCTTACCCCTGTTCATCCACCATGCTACCAACCTAGAAACCATTAAATCCCAACTCTTCCTCCACTTTTTATCCCTGCAAGTTTCAACTGCACCAAGTTCAAGCTGTACCAATTAATAATAATTCTGTATTTCAAATTTTTTTTAACCTGATTCTGTAAATTCAAAATTATTCCTAAGGGACAGGTGTCCCAGAATGAGAATACAATTTTTTATTTCATTTCAAATTCCCTAATGGGCAGAAAGCAGGGATTAAGATAAGCAAATTAAATGGAGCCCAAATTTAATAAATATTTTATTCAAATATTTAAGGTAAACATCTTGGTGGCTTTTTTAGCAATGGTAAAGTGGGGAAGGTATTCATTTATCTTCTTTCACTCAGTCCTATTTATTTATGGCAATACAACCCTTTATGAAAAAAAAACCTACCAGAGTCATTCCTTTCTTATCTAAATTCTTTTGAGGTTACAATCCAAGTTGTAACATTGTATAATATCACCCTCATTGAGATTCAACGAAAAGTTGTAAGTGAATGAAAGATGTCTTCTTTTAATGGCTTTATTCCTTCTAGATAACAATTAATCATTGAAACTGGCAAGTATGAACAATAAAGCCTTTTATTCAGGAGGTGGGACTTCTGTCTACATCATAAATTCACAAAGTCACCTCTGTTGGCCATGACTATCCCTCTTGATTGCACTGAACAGTAAAATTATTATTATGATTATTATTTATTGATGATGGTGCTCTAGGACCCTACTCCTCTGTTGCAAGCTGATGCAGATGCAGCTAACAGTAAAAGATATGAAATTTTCCAAGGAACAGGATATAAGAAATAAATCATATATACCTGTTTTAAACGAGACCTTTCTTTTTCTAGACCATATGTAATGTCATCCCCTTGGGCTGTATCGTGCTCATGTTTCTTTTTCTCAAGAATAAGTTCTTCTATGACCTGTAGAAAACAATAATTTAATAAAGGCATTCCTAGACATGAAAAGACCCTTTAATTTAAACTAAATTATGAGAACTTCTGTGATACAAGAACGCATATATAATATGCATGTAATATATGATGGGAAATTCTGTGATGCATATATTATATTCATCACAGAAATTATCATACAGCTCCAGAAGAAGAAACCTGAATTAGGTTTTGATTTGTGACTATATATCTATACTCTTTCTCCACCATGAAACTTTACGTGAGCTCCATATCATTTGATATATTACATGCTTTTCTGTGCAGAATAAGTCTGCGCAAGAACAAATTATATGCAAAAATGAATTAAAATAAAAGAAAAATAAATCTGCAAAAAAAGCATAATAAATAATTTACTTAAGTATTATAGAAATTGGAGAATAATAATAAATTAAACAAACAAAAATAAGTTCAACTGTAAAATAATGTGTAGCGAAATCTACTTTTCTCCTCCTTATTCTCCATTGTTATTATTATATTGTTGAAATATGTAGACAAGACAAAGTTCTTATATTCTCTTTGCGATGTTAAAATATATTTTCTTCAGTCCTACGCCAGTTTTACCAATTTAAATTGATGACTTTAATAAGAAGTCTTAGTCTATCATGTATATATATATATATATATATATATATATATATATATATAGACATATATATATATATATATATATATATATATATATATATAAAAACAAAAATATCTGAATTCTGAATGCTCCCAGTAGCATTCAGTCCACAGTATTGACACTTTTAATATACCTTGAAATTTACTTTACCTAGAATACATAGATTTCCATAATATAAAATTATTAATTACCTTCCGATGCCTGATTTCAGCATCTTTTAATATTTTAGCCATTCGAATCTGAGACTTTCGAAGCTGTGCCGCTAGATTTTCTAAATAATTTCTCTGTTGTTCAATGTAATGCATGTCATTTTGTTCAACAGAACGACTAGGAGCAGCAAAGCCATCTCTATGCAATGCCGAAATGGGATCAGAGAGACAAGATGTTTTATATTGTCCTTGGCTTAGCATATACTTCATTTTTTCACACTAGAACAAAAAGAAATAATAACAAAGCTTAATAGGGTCGATTATGTCTAAATACGTTTTAGAGTAACTGTTTGATTCTGAATCTCTTTCTCTACCCCCCCCCCCTACCAGTCCTAACCCTTTCCCCGTCCCTCCTTTACTCCTTTTTAAGCAAGCAATGAAAGAGCAAATTATAAAGAGTTGAAAACTAATGGGCAAACAGTCCTGCTTCACTTGAGGTAAGAAGAAAAAATAAATGAAAGAGCTATTTATACAGTGTGTCCTGCATTAAGATGTCATAACTTAAGGGGCTTATTCTGCACCTTATTTGTAC
Organism: Gonocerus acuteangulatus; assembly: GCA_946811695.1. Classification (NCBI taxonomy): domain Eukaryota; kingdom Metazoa; phylum Arthropoda; class Insecta; order Hemiptera; family Coreidae; genus Gonocerus; species Gonocerus acuteangulatus. Next base: position 18,724,798 of record OX328132.1, read on the forward strand.
ATAAGAGACACAGAAATGAGCATCCTGTCTCAATATGTAGCAAAGCTACTCAAACTTTTGTCTATTTTCAAAACATTTGTTTTTTTTTTTTGTTTTTTTTAATGAAAAACTGTGTTTATGGGATTTCTGAATGATGTATCCTAAATTACCATCACATTTTTAGAATTTACATTAAATTTCCATACATGACAAATACATTCTCCTACTAGAATCAATTTAAAAAAAAAAAACACGAAATAAAAACAGACAAAAAGAACCGTTTAAATCAACGAAATCAAATACTTCAAAGTTTTAAGCACTTATTTCTCCGATTGACATCGCCTAATCAAAACTTTCTTTAGAACCTTTATTGTGAACCATTTAGTAAGCTTTCGAATGGTAACCTTCCGTTTAGCAAGATTCCCAACCATTTTCGAGATATTAACAAAAATATACGAGGTTCCCAAAACTTTTTGTGTTTATGAATAAAATATTTTTTTGTAGTCCTTACTTAACTCCAGATGTAACCAACATTTAAACACCTTTGTTAATATGAATTTTAAAGACGCAGAAAATATTTTAACTTAATCCGATGATTCTATGTACCCTAACCCAAAACATTATTTGACAAATCTTTTTCCATTTTTCTCAATAACGGTTAATGCTATCGCCTTAAAAATCTTTTCATTCGTTTTCCTAGGCCAAGAAGTCTATAAAACGAGTACTTACAAGCATATGATGTTAGCATAACGATTTTTTTTGTGCCATCTCCAATTACCATGTTCCGGTGGACAGATTAAGCTGGTTAACGAACTTGACCTTTCAAATTAGACGAAAGATTTTTGTACCAAATTTCATCAAAATCGGACTCTTTTTGAGACATAGAAAGAGCTACAGCTATGTTGGTTGGTAAGGGAATGTTGTTCCCTTACCAAGCAGCAAGGATGAGTGACGGCGAGAAGAAGCTGGAGAGGAATCCGGTAAAATATAGCGATGACAGGAGGAGCAAGACCGCTGGAGACAGATGCCGAAACAACAACATATTTAATTCCCAGCGAAGTAGCTTGAAAAATAGCATATATATATACAGTGGAGTCTCACTTATACGAAACATTCATTTATACGAAGAATTTTTGGTTCCCTGGCGGAACTCCATTTAATCCTGTGTAATGAATCATTCACTTATACGATATTCAGTTGTACACTATATCCACTTATACGAAAGCTAATTTGTTCCCCTGCTGTAAATACTATTCAGTTATACGAAGAAACAACAGCTTTTCCACGAAATGTTTACAGACTTACCAGTGACTTACCCCCACCAGTCTCTCTCTCACTCATCTCAGTTCTTTCTAGTAATTCTAGTAATCCTAGTAGCCGTGTTCTATACACTCACAGCACATGCCGGTGATTCATCCCCCTCTACTCACTCGTTTTTTTACTTCTCTATAGTAGTCGTTCTAGTAGCCCTGTGTTCTATTGTCCTTTCATTTTTTAAGAACAAGAACAAAGGTGTTGCTTGAAGACAAAACAAAAATACTGAAAGAAGTTGATGACAACCCCAACGAAACAAAAACAGACATAACTAAACGGTTGAAATTACCTTTGTCAACCCTTGCGAAAGGAAAGGAACCCTTTATCGGTAAGAGGAAAGGAATCGTGGAGAAATTCGTAATATTAAACTTGAAAATATAATAATGTACAACGCTATCTAACAAAAAAATATGTACAAACAATAAAATTGTGACTTTTAGCGCGGTTCCTCCCTCCCCCATAGGGAGGAACCCCGCTTATAAGGTTGATACAATGAAACAATCCGGAAGTGCCGACTAGAAAATTTCGCGTTTCAGAACCCCTAGAGACCGAAAATAACGGTGGTTAAAATTTGTATATATATATATATATATGTATATATTTATATATATATATTTGTCTGTTCGCGGATTTCTGGCTTCCCTGATGGTCCGATTTTGATGAAATTTGTTACAAAAATCTGTCGTCCAATTTGAAAGATCAAGTTCGTTAACCAGCAAAATCCGCCCACTGGAAGATGGCGTTTGGGGCGAAATTCGCGCAAAAAAAATCGTAACGCTTACGTTTTTGAGTTCATAAGCTTGTAAGTACTCGTTTTATAGGCTTCTTTGGCTAGTAAAACGAATGAAACCATTTTCAAGGCGATAGCTTTAACCGTTTTTGAGAAAATTGGAAAAATACTTTTTGAATACCGTTTTTGGTTTGGGTACTTAGAATCATGGGATTCAGTTGAAACATTTTCTGCATGTTTTACTATCATTAAAACTAATATGTTGAAATTTTGGTTACGTTTGGAGTTAAGGAAGGGTTAGAATAAAATATTTTATTAACAGACATAAAAAGTTTTGGTAACTCTGTATATTTTCCTTAATATCTCGAAAAAGGTTGAGAATCTTGGCAAACGAAAGAATACCATTAGAAAGCTTACTAAATGCTCTACAAAAAAGGTTCTGATGAAAGTTTTGATTAGGCGATGTCAATCGGAGAAATAAGTGCTTAAAACATTAAAGTAATGGATTTTGCTTATTCGTACTGTTCTTTTTGTCTGTTTTTATTCCTTGTTATTTTTTAATTGCTTATATTTGGATAATGTATTTTACAATAAAACAGATTAGGCAAAATAAGAAAAACAATTCATTGTTAGAAACATAGCTTGCCAAGAGAAAAAGATTCGATGACGTCTTTTGAATATTTTCAATTGCCTTTATGCTGTTGGCTTTTTTATTTTATTTTTTAATTGATTTTATCTGTAGAATTATTACTATAGTAAAAGAACACAGGAATATGTGAAAATTTTTGATATTTTCCAATTCATTGAAACGTATGAAATGAAGTATCGCTAGAAGAGGTTTCTAGGGTCTTGCGGACCCGACCCCAGGTATAGCCATAAAACCCTTTGAACAAAGGCCGAGGAAAATATCATCTGTTTCTATTCTATGCTTTTCAAATAAGAATAGGGATATGAACAAGAACCGGGGTCTCCCGTGGTCTAATGGCTAGCGCCTTGGATTCATAAGCGGGAGATGGTGGGTTCGATTCCCAACCTCCGGCAGGAATTTTATCATCCCACGGCTCGCTGGTAAAATTCCTCGCTAAACCCTAGATGTCGGCGCTAATGACCTAGATGTAGATGAGCCGTAAAAAAAAAAAAAAAAAAAAAAGAAAAAAAAAGAACTGGAACCGCGCTAAGATGACGCAGTTCCTGCGAGTCGGACTTTTTTTTATGAAGAATTGATTCTATTTTAAAATAGCCACGAAAAATAGTATTATTCAGTTATACGAAATATTCTCTTATACGAAACAGTTTCGATACGAAAAGACACCATACATATATTCTAATGTATTTCGACATGCTGAATCCGAATCCGGAGTCCGTTTCACCCCATCATGTCAGGTTTAAGGGTATTTGAAGTAGAAATTTCGTATGAAGTCATTAAAGAAGAAATAACTAAAGATTCCATGGTTTTGAGGGTCGCTGAATTTGAATCGGAAGTCTGTTTCACCCAATCGGCGCAAAGTCAAAGTCATTTCAAGGACAAATATGTTTATTTTGCACAAAATTAATTTTTGACTGCAGATTCTGAAAGAACAGAAAATTTTACGACCAGATACGTGTTTTATTTTATTTTTTTCTATTATAGTCCTCAAGATCATTTCAAGGTCACTGTATGTTCCAATACAAAATGCAAAAATACAATTATGTGGCTTCATTGAACTAGAACACTGCGTTAATTTTTTCTGAGGGTCACTAACTTTGAATCCGGGGTCAGTTTGAAGGTCATATCAAGGTCAAATTTGTTTGTTTGCAAAAACTAAATTTCAACTTATTTCGATTTTTTTCTTTTATATAGTGAAAACATCATTCTGCAATTAATATCAGGCTGTACCGTATGAAATGTCAGTTTTTTTTACTTTGTGATTTAATCCTTTCCCTTTTTTATTTCATTATTTACAAACAACATTGTTATTCATATAGAATTAAAGCTCTTTTATTCCTATTATTTAATCAGTAACTTGCGTACTGTGTTGTGAGAACGATCCTCTGAGAAAAAAATAAAACTTAAATTATGACTTTAACGGAAATCCGTATTATTTTTTGTTATGAATTTAAGTTCGGTCATAGCGCTGCTGAGGCGTGTATGAACATTAAAATAGCGTTCGGGGAGGGAACTGTGAATGAACGAACTGTTTACTGGTGGTTTTCCAGGTTTCGAAGTGGAAATTTTGACCTTGACAACGAGGAGCGAGGAAGGCCAGAAACCAAGCTTGAAGATAACCACCCGAAAGAAAGGGTTGAAGCTTGTCCCTCAAAAAGCACTAGGGAATATGCCAAAGAACTCGGAGTAGGAGCCACGACAGTTTCAAGACATTTGAAGGAAATCGGCAAGTCCAAAACTGACATTTCATATGGTACAGCCTGATACATGTTATATAAGGTACCCAGCTCATATTTTGGTGTTCGACCTTTAATTCGAAGTATTCTTCGTAAACAGTCTTCAAGCAGTTAGATAAGTTTCTTCGGAATTGTGGAAGTAACATAAATGGTTTGAACTTTTATTACAATTGTGAGAAGTAGATTGTGTTCTTGTAATAGTATACTCTGCAAGTTTCCCAACAACTTAGAGCTGCAGTCACTTGACAAAGATGATTGTAGGCCTGCTTGCTCACCCTGACAAACCACCAATACTGGGCATGCGGAACCCTGCATCGTACTCTCTCATGTGCTGGCCATGACAGTATCCCGCCTTCAGCCCAGGGCTCTGGTGGCAAACAAAGCCAAAGAAAGTAGTTTTCTGCCGTCACCATGTGGAGGTGCCCTGGGTTCCAGTACACGCAGAATTGAATAAATGATATGGTCCTAATCATCACGTTGAAAGCATTGCCATTTTTGCATGATTCTATTTCAAAATGATAAATGTCATTATACGCAAATGAATCTTCAATGAAGGCACTAACAACAATGAAAATTCAAACTACATATAAAGAACCTATGGAACTGTAAGATCTGGAGGTTACATAAAGTGATCTTAAACTTACAATTGAGGTATTAATAAAGAAACAGATGGGATGAAACGGACCCCAGGTGTGAATTCAGCGACCCCAAATCCTTCGAAGCTCTAGTTTTTTTCTTCTTAACCCTTTAACGGACACATTTCGCTAGCTCTGCTAGAATGTTTTTAATTTACATTTGGGGATCTGGGGGTGGGGGAATCGTTTACTAAATATGAACCCAGGATATTAAAAAAAATTGTATTCATGAAAATGGGGTAGGCCGCATACTCAACCCTTGATCATTCCAGGCATCGGGAATCCCCTGATAGGCAATGCCTGCGATACACGCCGCCGAGCCGATTCCGAGTCGCAAAGAACTCAAAAATGAAAAGGGTTCATTCGATGGCGTTAATGACCTTCAAAAACGCTATCATGGGGCAAATTTTGTAGAGGAGGTCAAACTCAGGCTCTCTACGTTTAGGTTGGAGGGAGTTGTCATTTAGATGTAAATTGCTTAGTTTTCATAAAGAGTGATTATTTATTTATCAAAAAGGGAAGACTTCTTGATACCAAAAGTAAAGTGAAGAGAATTTCTTTTTTATTGAATAGGGAAGTAAATAACTACATGAAAACAGAAGAAAAAATCTGCAACCTTTTGTTGAATAATTCGAAATCTTTTATTTATTATTGCTTTCCTCTACACTTTGATTTTGCTGGATAATCTATAATAATAGTATAGTACTAGCTCACAATATCATTTCAGAAACCATTGAAAAGAAAATTTCATAACGAATGCCAACCAAAAAAAGGATTTTTTCCTTCCGGAGCCTCATGAAAATAAGGTACTTATGAGACGAATCCATGAATAACATGTAGGCGATATACTTATTTCAATTAAAATCAATTGATTCCTAATCTAGAATGTATAAAAGAATTATGAATTACTTTGAAAAGATTTCTGGAGAAGATGAGTAATCCAGAGAGCCAATAATGCATGTCTAACACTGACCGGGTGGTGAGCGGGGACGGGCAAGGGCTGAATATTCGATCACCTCCGTATACTTCGCCTCTTCGGGCCTGAGAGCTCCCAATATTATTTTTTGGCATGTCCTGGCATCCAGCGGGATGCTTTGGAACCAGTCCCACCTCACTTGGGTAATTTTTGAATTTCAGCGAGCAGAGGCCGTGTAATCGGTCCTTGCCCATTAAGGGGTTAAACGACTTCATTCAAAATTTGACGTTCAAACTGACCCCGGGTTGAAAGTTAGCGACCCCCAGAACTTAATAACGTAGTTAATAGTTCTATGAAGCCACATAATTGTATTTTTGCATATTGTATAGGAACATAAAGTGACCTTGAGGACTATAATAGAAAAAATAAATAAAACACGTTCTTTCAGAATCTGCAGTCAAAAATTCATTTTGTGCAAAATAATCAGATTTGTCCTTGAAATGACCTTGATTTTGTGCCAATGGAGTGAAATAGACCTCGGATTCTAATTCAGTGACCCTCAAAACCATGGAAGCTCAAGTTATTTCTTCTTAAAAGACTATACAATCTTTGAATTTCAAATGCCCTTAACCCTGATGCGATGGGGTAAAACGGACTTCGGATTCAGCATGTCGAAATACATAAGAATATATGTATGGTGTCTTTGGGGGAAAAAAAAAACATTTTTTTTTTGAGTGCCTGTTTAATTTAGTAACAAATTATCAGCACAGTGAAATTTATTTTATGACTATTAACGTAACGAATAAATCAATTTCTCAAATGAATAACTAACAGAACAAATGAAATGAAGTCAAATTTGAATTCTGTAAATCATTCAGTCAAATAGATAGATATTCTTATCAAGTTTTCTTCTTCATCGTCCCCAGTCTAATCTAGGCGCACGGTAGTGCGCCAGGCCAAGTTCTGGCCTACACACGCTGTGTGTATATTACACAAGGTATTAGAGCCGATTTTTACCCTCTCATAACTTTGAACCAGTGAAAGATTAACTTATGAAATTTTACACACGTATTATACGAATAGATGTGAGTAAAATTGGAAAGTTTTATAATTCTACATGGAATAGTTTCTGTGATGTAGGCGATGGAAAATCGCAATTTATAGGACTCACTCGCTCATCAAAATTATTAGGCACTTCCCAAGAAGCTAGAGACTTGAAATTTTGCAGGATGAAAGACATGAGGGTGTTATTAAAGGGAAAAAAAAACATCAAAAATCCTGAAAAGTTGTGTTTAACTTCACTTCCATGGGGGACAGGGTCTGTTTTGTATTTCGTTTTTTTTTTTTTTTTTTTTTTTTAATTATAAGTGCTCTGACTGCCAAGGTCATTAACACCATATTTTGTACTTGTTCTTTCTTTGGAAACCCATCATGTAGGGTATCAAATGAATCGTCATGGTATGGAATATATATTTCATATTTTAAGGAACATTTAGATGCCTCTTAACATTTTTATATACATGCCTATTATTTACCTATGTACCTACATCAATAAGGCGACATTAGTTAGACTTGAAATTAATAAATCTCAGGCAAGGACACAAGGACATTTCTAAATAATGATCAGACTAAAAGGCATTACCTGTCTATATCTATATATATAAAAATCACGTGTCTGTCTGTTTGTATGTTTTTCTGTTTGTTCCTTATACAAATCTACACTGTTTGACCGATTTTGACCAAACTAGGCACACAGGTAGGTCTTGATACGGGAAATCTCCTAGGCTAGGTCAAAATAGTCAAATTCCAAAATTTGGTCAAAAGGTCAAAAGTTTTGTTCAAGAAAAATTGGCTACACTGAACCATTCAGATTGTGATGGCCATTTTGAATCGACAGCCATTTTGAATAATGTCTTAAATTTATTTGTTGATGTTCCTGATAATTAGAATAACTCGAACTCATTGATGACTTTACATCATTATATAATCATGTAATGCAGTTTATTTCAATTTTATTTCAACAGTCACTGTCTAACTAAGGAGTGCTGGCCTTTCATTGATAAGTGTCAGGCCCTGGTGCTGGCCTCTGTCAGTTTTTTTTTCAGAACTGCTGTGGTGCTGGCCTCTGTTGGCTGTCTCATGAACTACATCTAGACAGATATAAACATATTCACACCGTTTGACCGATTTTGACGTAACTTGGTATACAGGTAGATTTCGATACGGGGAGAGTCAAAGGCAGAAAGTAGATGTAGCATTGCACGCCAGGTAACAGCTAGTATTTATATAAAAATCAGCTGTTTGTCTGCTTGCCTGTTTGCTCCTAATACAAATCCACACCGTTTGACCGATTTTGACGTAACTTGGCACACAGGTAGGTCTTGATGCGTGAAGTGCTATAGGCTAGGTCAAAATCGTCTATCAGCAGTCCACCTCTGTGAACTTGGCACCCCACTATCGAAAACAAATATGACGATAGACTCAAAAAATTGCAAATCTTTTGTAGTGAAAAAAAATTCATTTGTAGTTGCACCGTTTTTGAAAACGGGGGGGGGGGGGGGCAAAAAATACCCCCCACCCCACTTCAACCGATTGAAACCAAACAATTTTTATTTGACGTCAAATCGTTTGTAGTTGTTTGTAGTGAAAGAATTTTCGTTTGTAGTTGCCCAGAAAAAAAGTTACAGCCGTTTTTTGAATTTTCAAAATCGCAACTTTTTCATTTTTAGGGGTGGGAGTTTTTTTATAGTCCCAATGCATTCTAAATCATTTCTGGTTGATAGCAGTGAAAGAATTTTTGTTTGTAGTTGCACAGAAATAACGTTACAGCCGTTTTTTGAATTTTCAAAATCGCAACTTTTTCATTTTTAGGGGTGGGAGTTTTTTTTATAGTCCCAATGCATTCTAAATCGTTTGCAGTTGTTATTAGTGAAAAAAATGTTGTTTGTAGTTAACCAGAAGAAAAGTTACAGACGTTTTTTGAATTTTAAAAATCGCGACTTTTTCATTTTTAGGGGTGCGTGTTTTTTTATGGCCCCAATGCATTCGAATTCGCTTGTAGTTGATAGTATTGAATGAATTTTTGTTTGTAGTTGCACAGAAAAAAAGCTATGGACTTTTTTGAATTTTCAAAATGGCAACATTTTCAATGTTACAATTCAATACGTCTTTATTGCTAGTTGTGAATTTCGAATGCATTGGGACCATCAAAAAACTCGAACCCCTAATAATGAAAAAGCTTTTACGTACAAGGCTTGGTTTCAGTGATAACTAGGAATTTGTCTACAAAAGGGCGATATTTGTCAGTTTTTTGCGTTTTACGCGCAAACGGTGCATCGGATCAAAAGATGTCTCGGAATAAATTAGTCTTAAAATTAAATTTTCTATCAGAATTCGTCATTAAAAATTCCTGCTGCCATTGGAATCTCAAGAGTTATATGCGCTGGAGAAAAACTGGAGAATGTTACAAAGTCAACTAAACCTTCAAAAGAAATCTCATGCAACATAACTATGACCTACCAAGTTTCATTTCGAAATTCCAACAACTCTAGGAGGAAAAGGGGGTGGACACATATGCTGGGACACCCTGTATATTGGACATGTGCTAAATCAAAAATTGTACAATATAATCGGTTGAATTGAATAACTGTGTTTGGATTTAACGAATTACACAACAAACAACTGATTTTGCAATAAAACACTGAACTTAATGTACATTTAAAATTAAATTCTAATCAATTAATAATTTTTATGATCTCACAAAAAAAAAAAAATAAATAAATAAAAAAAAAAATGTTAATTAGTATTAAATCCAAAATATCAAATTATTTAAAGGGCGAGTATTCATTGATTTCATTTCAAAATCAAATTAATTAAATTAAAAAGCCATGAATTTTTATTTAAATGAATGCATAAATGAAAATAAACCTAACATGTTGCCTTAAAATTATGATTTATACATTTAAAAAATAAAACAAAACTATAAAAATACCTTCAATGTAGCAATAACAACATCTCTGGCTTGTAATTCACCTTCAAGGCAACTTAAAAGTTTCAGTAGGTCAGCTTTGCAAAGTTCCATTTTTGGGTTTCTCTAAAAGTATAAACAAAAAAATAAAATAATGTATTTGATTAAAAAACAAAAAATATTTCTTACTCGCTATATATTGCTAAAACTATGTTATTTTATAATTAAAGGGTTTGAGTGAATAACGGTCAATGTTACATTTTGACGAAATAGTCATCTTTTTACTAAATAACATTCAACGTAGCTTAGATGAAATGTTTCTGGAGTAAATTAATCCAGAAACCACTTCTATAATAGTTTGACGGACATAATGGAATATGTTAATTTCAAGCAAAAAATATGCTATCCTGAGTAAGGGCCTGGCTTTAATTGATTTGAAAAAAAAAAAAAAAAAAAAAAAAAAAAAAAATAGACATTCACCGTTATTCAACCTAATCCTTCATTTAATTTAAGAAAATATTTTTCATTTTGAATTTCTGAAAATACTTAAATCCATCTCTCTAATGAGGACAATAACGTCATTTAAGTAAAGAAAAAAAAGGGGGTTGTCAATATTGATAATCTATTATTATTAAATTTTAACGTCCATTTATTAATAACTACGAATTTTAGGATCGGTTATCTATGGTTACAACCCTTTTCTAGCCAGGATAGGGCTGATGACTTTTCTTTTTTCTAAAGAAAAGCCATCACCCCTAGTGGGAATCGAACCCACGACCCTTTGGCACGGAGTGATATGTGCTCAGCATTAACGCTCACGGCCACCGGGCCTCCTATTGATAATCTGTAACATATATAAATGCATACCACCAGCTAAATATTCGACCATCCAGAACAAGTTGACTAACATATAAAATAAAAACTTAGTTGAATAACTCCTAATCTCTTAAAGCTGGAAAAGATCAATATCTTGAAACTTTTTCAGAAATGAGAAATGACTAATTTCTTTTATATAGTTGGGAACTAAATTGAACAACAATTTACAACTGGCAAATTAAAATAAGTGGCATTAATAATTTTCAAATTTTATGAAAACCTCTGCTATAAAGTTCAAGATGATAATTTTTTAGGATCATTACAGTGTAAGTTAACTGTAGATAACTTTTTAAAAGCTTTTGTTATTATTGCTTGTTTCAACTTCTAATTGGTTAATAGTTACTGTTTTAATTTTTTTTTAAATTATAATATAGTTATATAATACAAAGACGAGGGATGAAACCTAATTAATACAAATACAACTAATAAAACACAATCTATAATGGTCAAACAATTTGAATATGCTTTTTTATATTTTAGAAAAAAGTAAAGTAGATTGCAAAGATGATGCAGTTCCTGATGATCAGATTAAATAGGTCTACAGTTGCATTCACATTCATTAAAATGAATAATTCCTGTTTTAATTAAAAAAATAGCAAACATACAGAAAAAGAAAGGGTCCAACTAAAATATCCCTATTATTAACAACAAAAGCCCTAATTAACAACAATTTCATCATAAATATCTTTGGAGTTTTGATACAAGTGAAATATGGAAAGATATTTATTTTTCCATTTCTATGGATTTATTATTAAGAATAACAATAAATACATTAAACAGTAATGTAAGAGGCGTTAATATAATGGATCAGTATTATTAACACCATATATTGTGAGTAAAAGACTAATAATGTATGGTGTTATAAAATTATAATTAACTTCATTACCTGAGGATAACAAAAACATTCAATAGAAAAGCTACTGCAAGAATCAAAAGTAAGTATAATCTGATTTAATAAACACCATTTTGTTCATATTATTTGAAGGGAATATAAATGTTTCAATTCATAATGTTACTTTGATAATTTATTTTGAATCAAAAATTTTACTTACTAATTCTATAAATTTGATCATAAAAATGATGGGGAGCAGATAAAGTTATGACTCACCATACGTATAAGTCAGATGGAGAGAGAGTGGGGAGAGGGCAGGAACTCATAAAAAGTCTCCATCCTATAATGGCTCACAGTTCCAAGACACAGCAAGGATTAAATGGTATGTAAACCACCATGGTGTGTAAATCACTAATGAGGTTTTACAAAAATCTTTCTTATTTATATTTTTATTGTTGCTATATAATCATAGGGTAAAAGTGATAACAATTCATAAAGCTAGGGTGATTTACCAGGACAATAGGTTTATAATTCCAGGTAAATTATCACAAAATCATAAAACATCATTATGATCAGTTATCTTCAAAATTATTATTTTTTTTTTTTTTTACGGCGCATCTACATTCAAAATTAATTATATCAAATTAAGTTACTATTTTTCAAACTGCTTTGACAAAATGACAATACAAAATAAATAATACTAATAATAAAGAACATTAAAATTTTAAATCAGATTCACACTCCAATTGTTTATATTTAATTTTGAATCACTTCAAATCATAAAAAACCAAACAAAATTATTTATTTTACATTTAAAACTTCCTCTGTTCCAAGCATCATAACACTTGTTTGTTTTGAAATACTTTTATCAATATGACATTGGGGAGAGTTTCATACTCCTCTAACTTTGACACTTGAAGTTCTTTTATTTGATCTGACATTATTATGAGCCCATGATCGAAGCTCTAATTGGTGATTACTTTTAAATAACTTTTAGTAGAATAGTTTTAAACAAAGCGTGTAAAAGGTGACCAAGGCAAGCCCATCTGCTGTCAAGTTCTAATATCATTACTGTCTCTACTTAACAAAAGCAGGTATCAAATAATAATAATTTCTGAAATAAATTGACATATTATATTATATGTATATCAAAAGTTAATAACATTAGTAAAAAATAAAATAATATTTGCAAACACAATAAAAATGTTTGTAGTATATTTCTCAAACATTACCAAGATACTACTAATCTGATACTTCTTCTATTCAATTCTTAATAAATAAGAGGTCCAACTTTAATGAGTTTCACAAATATTGCGTGACAAGTGTCTTCCTTTAAAATACATTTTTAAATAATCAAATAAGACATTCATTCAATTTCGGAAATGATGTATGGGCAGAACAATTTTATGACAATTACGCAGCTCTAATAAGCTCCAAATACAACAAACAAATGAACAGTGAATAAATTGTCAAGCTGACATCATATTATTTATACTGCACCAATAATTGTTTTACTGAATTCATGAAATTACACAGATTGAAGTTTTTAACAATAATAAATTGCATATTATATAGTGGATTGTTTAAAAAATCTGTCCCTTCTTAGGGTACGTGGGGCTCATTGGGGCAGATAGGGTATCTTGTTCTTGACAGAACGGGAGACTCGGGAGGTAGTATGGTCATGATTAAGCTTCAGCCACCTGATTTTCACCTTAGCACATAATCATTTGTATGTGTCTAGGGGCCGGCACCTACTTAAATAGTGATTTAAATGGATGCTTGGTTTTGTTAAGTAAAGACAAAACATTAGAAGTTAAGGACATGTGGACTTCCCTCACTCCATTTTTATGCAGCCATCTTCTAAAAATAGCTACAAAAATAAAGCAAAGCTGGTTCTATTTTTAGATTAGACAATGGGAGGGGTTACAATCATAGTCTCATACTTCAAAATAGTTCACCAATATGGAATTGGGGATTTTGATTCCATACATTAATATCCTTTAATATCTACATATGATTGTAAGTTTTTACCATGGCAATTTTATTTCAAGTAAACGTTTTTGCAAAATATGAGAGTTTTTGTAGAAAAAAAAATTTGACGTAACTGTCCCTCTCAGATAACAATAGCTTCATTAATCGATGTTTACCATGTTAGATGATTACTTGAAAGCGTATTCAGGCCATCTTGAGATAACGCAGGCCTTTAAAGTGAAATTATACATAACTGTAATATTGAAATCAATCGTTGTTTATTATTATTGTATACTTTATCAAATTTGTCTTCGGTTTATACGCAATGAAGGAACTAACAATTTAATTCTAACAATGGTTACTTAATTGCCAACCTTGGTCTTCCTCTGCCGCTCGGCATTTCCATTGCTGACGAAGGCTACCAATGAGTAGCCGAAACGTCCGAAATATAGATTTTTTTAAAACAAAATCATATTGAGGTTTATTTAGCCGAATCCCAACCATTCCATCTTTACTTAACAATTTAACTTCGTTCATATATATTAAATCAGTATTTGAATTAAATATTTAAAAAAACAAAACAAAAACATTTCTACGCTGTTTCTTCTAAACTTTGTTAATATTGAAATTTCTCTACATAAGCAAGAAATGTGATAAATAAATAAAATGCAAAATTGTGAAGACAATAAAGCAATGACCCCAAGCTTAAGTTTATTACAACTAATTTTAACAACTAAAACAAGTCGAAATTCTATATTCGGTAAAGAGCAAACATAAAAATTAAATACATACGAATATGAATTCCTTACAATAATTTATATGATCGCACATTTATTTATGAACAAATAATAATCAAATTATTGAAATAACTATATAACTTAAAAGATGTAATAAAAAAACTGTATAGGACAAACACTTTATACATGAAACCACTGAACGATTTGATTGATAAAGCAACACTAGAGTTTTTATTTTTATTGATGGCAAAAGATTTAAATTCAGCAGTAACTTAACCAAATACATTCTTACATTTATAAAATAAATATGAAGTAAAAAAATTAAGCAGCCCATTTACCTTTAATGTGTTGCTTGAAGTTTTGTCACTATTCTCAAATTTTATTTTGTCTGCAGCACCATTTTCTTCAACTAATTTTATACACTGATCCTCAGTAACAATTTTCATCAAAGACATATTAAAAAATATGAAAAAACAGCTTCTATTAGGAGAATATATTTATAAGTCATGTCAAGACAATGCAGGATTTTATTTATTTTTCCTAGATTTGTTTTAACTTTTATAATTTAAATTACAGTTAGGAAGTTAATTTTATATTGACATAATTGTCATAAAAACAATAATGGAATAAAAGAAAAGGTGTAATTAATTCCCATGGTTTGATTTTTTTTCTAATATATTTCTTAAAAAATAAAGTCATTTAGCTACACTTCATAGACTTCACGTAAAAACAAGGCGACAGTACATGTCAACGTTAAATACAAATACAATTCGGAGATAAGCAAATTAATGAACAACTAGCACACAAGATATAACTAACTTAAACAAAACCAATAATACAGGCCCAGTTGTGTATAAGGGTAGTACTATAGTCACTTCGTATAATATGAAGTTATACCAACAGAAAACATGGAGGTCGTTTTGTCTTGACTTGCCTTCAGAAATCTTTAGCTCAGGCTCTCTGACGTCATATGCGGGTGAAAAAAGTCCGTCTCGGAGGATCTGCGTCATAAAAGTGCGTTGCCATGACGTCCATATCCCAAACTCCATCCCTAACCATCCCCAGTCTCATTTGAAAAGCTTCGAATAAATATAGTTAATATTTAGTGAAATAATAATAGTTAGCAGATAGCTTGGGCTTTCTATTCCCACTACTCCAAGCCTTGTCCTGCACCCTCCGTATTTGGCATGGGACCACATTACGTCATTCCCTGTTAGGTTTGCGGGTCTGGTATCGTATAACGCCGCTGTCGTGGCGTATTTGACACTTAACTAAATTGTAATTAATCTACTAAAATTACATCATTTCAAAAGTTGTTGCAAACATGTTTGCAGAAATAACTATACAAAAGGAAGACTAGGGACCGATGGAAATTTTTTTCGAAGCCATCAGTCTTGAAAGTGTTAAGGAAAACTCTAAAACAAACACGTTTCAAATTTACTTAGTTAGCTTGATGTGCAAATATATATATATATATATATATATATATATATATATATATATATATATTTTTACATATGAGGGCGAGGTTAGCACAGTGGTAGAGCACTGGACTCACATGCTGGAGTACCTGTGTTCAAATCCCGAGCACGCACTAACGATTTTTATCTTCACGTGTCTTCGTTCATGGGTTAGATTCGGCCTCCCTCGCCGTCCCTAGGCCAACCCAGCCTTTAATTACAAATTAGTTCAATGCCTGACAATTTATGTGGCTGCTAGACCTCTAAAAGACAAATATGTGTGTGTGTGTATATATATATATATATATATATATATATATATACACACACACACACACTCACTAACAAGAGTCTCTGCATACCCTGAAGCAATTTTTTCCATTGTACAGAAAAAAATGTATGAACAGAATTTATTAGAGAATTGGATATAATTGTTAATTAAATTAGGTCCGTATACATTTTTTTATACAAATTAACTAAATTAATTAATTTGAATCATTTTTTTTAATTAATTAATTTGAATTCAATATCTTTTAATTGCTTTGTTATTTCTAATCACATCCCACAAAATATTTTACATTGAGTAGAGTTTTTATTCTTTATTTTAAACTTGGCTTTCTGCCAACCCAACACATCCCACAGAGGCTCTATTGGATTCAGTTCAAGGGACAGGAGAGGTGTTTTGAGTTGCTGTGGAGCATTGTTGAGGAACCAATCCTGAACTCTTTATGCTGAATGTGTGGAAGCGTTATCCTGTTGGATAATAAACGCTCATTGCTCAAACTTTGCTGCAAATTTGCTTTTAAATTTTCTATACAAGCCTGCTGATCTATTACTCCATCCATAAATTGTATATTCCCACCTCCTGAAGCACTACTACTGTCCCAATTAGGTTCCTTCTCAAGACGTCTTTTTATTTATTTTCTTTAACTTCTTTCCCTTCCATCCGACCCACAAATGTTAAACTTACTTTCGTCTGTAAATAGAACACCAGAACAATAATGGTTTATATAAGTACTCTTTAGCAAATTGAAGTCTCATTGCCCGGTAAAATGGCTTGCACCTAGGCGTATGTCGATTATATCCTGCATTTTTCGGAACCCTCCTTATACTCTGTAAAAACACCTCGATATTATAATCAGCCTTTACCATATCCGCTAAATTTGAAGCACTGGTGTGTAATTATTTGGCTGCACTTATTACAATTGCCCTCGGCCTATAAATACCAGCGGCCAGTTCAGTCTCTATTTTCAACAGAATCCAGTTCTTCCTGCCTTATTCGGACGAACCTCACCGTAGTATAACCTTTATTGACGGTTTGTCACATTTTTCTGTACACCTGGCCACGTCTTCCCAAATTTATAATTTGTTCAAACATCGTAGTTGAAAATTCCATTTAAAAAAAATCAATATCTGGTTTGGCACTGAGTTGTCAAGATTAGCTTGGGAATATTAGGGGTAGAATGCGGTCTGTACAAATCCCCTTGTCTTTGATAATTTCCCTATGTGCAGAGATTTTTGGCTATTCAATAATTTGACTTTTTAGGTATTTCTCTAAACAAATTAAAACGAAAATAAATGATATTATATTTAATTTTCGTTTATTAAAGTACTTTAAATTGTGTTACAAAAAGTGTGAATTTTATTTCCAATATCTGGTGGAATGCCTCTTTTTTTGCGCAATGGAAAATTGCATACGAGTGAGCAGAGACTTTTGTTACTAAGTGTATATGTATATATATATCCCGTTGAGTTTTGAGGCCCTCAATTCGCCCATTCCCCATTACGGTCAATTTGCAAAAAATTTCAAGGGTGACAATTGAAATGGAAACGGTTACAATTGAAATAAAAAGGGTGACAATTGAGTTGTAAAGCGTTACATTTGTTTTGGAAAGGGTTACATTTGAATTGAAAAGGGTGACATTTGATTTGTAAAAGGTTACAGTTGACTTGGAAAAGGTTCAAATAGACTTGGAAATGCTATATATAGTGCCATTATGTCGACCTCATGAGCGGGTTTCCTCGCTATGCACTGCGGAGGAAACTCGTTTTAAGTCCAATTCGCAGGAACTCTTTTGTGTTAGGTTGCTTTCATATAGAGCTTCTGGTGCGATTTGGAAAGCTTAGAATAGAAAAACTTAATGTTTCGCTATCAGCCAAAAGAAATCAACATTTCAGTAATTTCAAGCATCGTTTTTTCCGACTAAGGTGTTCATATCAAACTTTACGTTATTAATATTTTTTTGGAAATCGATTGGGCTTTTGAATAATATCGAGCAGCACATAGAGCCCTCTCTTCGTCCACATTACCAAACTCGCTAGCCCCTTGTCTGAACCCTTTTATTATTATTTTGTTTTATTTATTTATTTTTTTACGGTGCATCGACACCTAGGCCATTAGCTCCGACATCCAGGGTGCAGCGAGGAATTTTCCCAACAAGCCGTGAGATGAGAAAATTCCTCCCACTTATTAATCTAAGGCGCTTGCCTCTAGACCACAGGGAGACCCCAACCCTTTTATTCATTTTGCACATACGAGACATTATATTGACATCTAGATTATATGAAACTTTATGTTTTTTTTTTTAAATTAATCACTCGTGTTAGCCATGGCAATTAACTCTGTATGTATAGGGCATTCATTTGACTTAACACTTAAATAGGGAGGTAGGGTACTCACAACACCCCAATAAAAAGACTCCCCCCCACAAAAAGGGGGTTTTAAAATTAGCATCTACTTTAATATTTCACATTTTTAACCCCATTACGTATATTATGTAACCAAATAATTAATTAAAATGCTCAAAAATGTTATTTTAATAATAATAAAATTTTAATCGTTTTTCTTCATTTGTAATTTTTTTTTTAAACAGTTATCAAAAATATGACTTTGTTGAATAATGAAAAATTCTTAATCAAGTTAAAATTGATTATTAAGCGATAGAAGAAGACAAAACAAGCACTTAATTTAAAATATATTTTTGCGAAGCATACAAATTTAATCTGTAAAGTAGTTTATATCAGTAACCCTAAACCTCCACAACAAATTTGTTTAATGTCATTCAAATTTCAAATTTTATACAAATATAATACAAAATCGTTGTTTTCTTATTCAAACTTTGCTTTCTGTGCGTCTTGGACAAAATTTACATCTACCAGAACGTCTGTGCTCTGTTTTTGGTGCTGGTTCTATTGTCCTCTTCCGGGTCATTTTGGCCGCCTGATGTAATTAGGAATCCAAGATTCTGTTGATCTCTTTTCAATGCCTTATATAATCAGTTTAAACTCAATATCTCCCTAGAACTCGACCCTCACCAGAGTTCGTAGTAGGGTTATTTGCTACATAAATTGCCTGAGAGTTATTGCCAGCTATGTAGAGGATTCTAAAGAAGACAGTTAGAGGACACGCTACAGGATATGTAGCGTACGTCTTGTCAATGATGTCTACATCACCTTTAGTTAGATTATAAAATGTTATTATTTCTCGCGTCTCACCTCATCCCCAGTGGCGGCTAAAGGGGTGGGCTTAGCCCCGCAGAATGAAACCTCACAATATTTTTCGATTAAGTTAGAAAGAAAATGTTTAGGAAAATTAATAGTAATAAGTTCTAGTTAATGTATGTTCTTAGTTAATCAAATACTTCCTTAATGATTTCCAGGTGCCTCGTTATAAAAATTTGATTCTAAACCCCAAACCACGGCGGTAAGCCCATACTGAATTAGTCCCCCCCCCAGAAATATTTGTCTAGAGCCGCCAATGCTCAACCTGTAATAGTGATTCCTCATCCGGCTTTTCACTCTATGTTTCATGCAATGATCTTTAAAAAATATCTCTTTCCTCTTCACCCGAATCAATAAACTCAACTTCTCCATCATCTTCACAAACTCACTAAAAAATCTTCTTCATTCTGTCTTGATTATCTTTGTGTAAAATGTCAAACGGTGGTCGAAACAAAAAATTATATTTTAAATTTTTGTTACGTAAGTAGGGAGGTGGAGTTTTGTGAGCACCCCAAGCCAATAAAAGACCCGAGAAACAAACAAATAAGGTTCTTTCTGAAGCGAATGCGACCTAAATTTGAACACAACTACTATTTTGGAAGGTACCAAAGAGATGAAAAGGATTGAAAATCTTTAAATTGAAAATATAGATCTAATTGGGTCATGGGATGCTGAGAACACCCCACCACCCTACTTAAAGGTTAAATAAAACGATAATACTGAGAAAAAAATATGTCAAAAAAGTTCTTTACAACTACAGAAAGAAAATAATCTAAAACAATAAGATTGCAAAAATGGTTATCTGATAATGAATTTAAAAAAAAGGCAAATATTACTTTTAATTTAAATAAGTGCTTTACGAATAAAACAAAGGACCAAAAATAAGAAACATTAAAACCCAATACGTGCATTAAACACAGTATGATACCGTACTTTTTAGAAACATTCGTCTAAAAGACTATTATCTGATGAAATACACCTTTGAAAATAATGGAAAGAAACAAAACGCACCATGTCCTTTACGTGAATTACAAAATGGCCGACCGTTCCTTAAGTATGTTTAAACAGGAACAAAGAGCTTCTTGTCCTATGTTTTAAACACAACATAAACAATACATTTCCAAAGCCACCCTCGTCCATTTCTTAAATATGTCGGTCACTGTATTGTAAAAACCAATTTTATAACAATTTTGATAGTATTTTGTAAGTCTACTGCGTATTTTGCATTTAGCAACGATACATGACAAAAATAAACAACCGGCAGAACCTTTTGGTGCGTAGTTACACTGTAGTGTGTTATTGAACTCTACCACGTTTGATTGTGTGCTCGACCATAATCATTTAAAAAATTATTATAAACTTATTTTAATAGCTTATATTATCAAGCATGACGGGTAAAGAGCCTGAAAACTAAAATCACGAGGTTAAAATACTGTCAGTGCCTCTTGTTTCGCGTGGGAAAGGGAAAGAACATAAAACAGTAAGTGCTCCTGCTACATGTAAACAAATATTGTTAGGAAAACTAAATATGTATCCAAGGCTCCCCAATTGTAACCATTCAAAAAGAAATGGTCTTCATTGTTCTCAATTAACCTTCAAGAGATACCCAAGTTTTGTAAAGTAACTTACAACTTTCTCTCATAGCATCGAAACTTATATTTTCTTTCTTTAAATTATCCTGCCACGACCCTACTGGTTCGTTGGCAGTATGGTATTTTATATGTGTTTGTATATTTCGGTTTGATTCTAATGTAAGTGAGCAGTTTTTTGATTGTCTGTTCGTCATCTCCTAAAACGTCTTGTAGTGTTTTCGTATTCGCTTCAGCGGTACATATTCTAAATCCATATTTTGTAATAACGTTTACTAATCTTTTGTTGTAACTCGAATTATAATAATAATGATAAATTCAAAAATGACCCATTAATATTTAAATAAAATTAATAAACCATTTTACAAAATCAAAATGCATCTTGTCCATTTTACACAATTCCAAAGTAACTTTTGTCCAGCATACAGTTCCAAAAGAGTAATACTTTTAGAAACCCAGTCGACGACTAAAGCAATATACGTCATAAAAACAAAACTCTCAAATAAAATTCATAAATTACTTCCTGAAAGAGTGTTTTTCGTTTCCCGAACAATTAACTTTCTTGGACATGGCTCTTTTTGGAAATGGTTGCCCGTCTCTAGGACATTTTGCTTCGCAGTTAATGTCTCAAGGAGGAAGAGTCAAAAACAATAAGCATGCAGTGCAGACCTCTGGTATATTAGAAGCCATTGAGCAGTTATTAATAAACAATAGATTATTAGGTAAATGCGAAGACGAGGCACCGATTATTTTGAAATTTTGCACTACATCGTATTTTGATGTAGTGAACACGAATCCGTTAAAAAAAAAAAAAAAAAAAAATCGCTTTCAACTAACAGCCGTTGTACCCCCCCCCCCCCCAGCCCCTCCTAATGAACCGATTTAGTTTATTTTTACAACGTATTTTTCTCTATAGATGATCACAACGAATACCGAGTTTCGTTGAAATATGTATAACAAAAACTACGGTTGGAATGGTCAAATTAGTGTATTGGGTCCTGGGTGCATTAAATAAGTCAAATCATTTAACTTTTATATTTGGGTTAATTCTAGCATATCCAGTTTAATTGTAGATCCACAGATGCTAAAGAACCATTTGTTGTAATAATTTGCATGAGTGCGCCATGAATTAAAATTGTAACTAATGTAATTTCAATTTCTATTTTAGCTCAGAAGAAAGACACTTTAGAAGCTGGAGCTAGTTCTAGTATGCAGAAGATGAATGCCTCATCTGATCAGCAATCAAAAGGCGAAGAAGACAAGCAAAATATACATTTGAATTCTCCCATCGCAGCAACAATGGATTTACAAAAGGAAAATAAAGTTTTGAATACGTCTGACTGTGAATTGGTTGAAAAAATGGAAATACTTCAATTAAATGACCAGGAAAAAGAAACTTCTTCATGCATTGTTGATCAAACATTGCCATGTGGGCGAAAGAGAAAAAGAGAGACAAAAACCAAGAAGGAAAGAGAAGTGCCGTCGACCACATCAAAACCAAGGAAAACAGTGAATGAAAAAGGATCCAAATGTACATTACCTGTGAGGGAACCCATTGAGACTGATGGCACTAATACATTAGTACTCGTACCTCATGGATATCCTAAGAAGTTATTTAACCAAAAACATTTGTTTAAGTTGGTTGATCTTGTGGGCGTGTTGGTTGATAAACACTCTCGCCCCAAGTCCAAGAAATTTTCTTTTGATTGTGCGTATCTCAAAGAGGGTGCAATCTTCATACGGTGTGTTGATGATGGATCTAAGAAGTGGCTAGCAAGAGTTGTGAACGGGTGTATACTCGAAGGAGAAAGTGTTCACTCTATCAAACTAAAACAGCCCCAACAGAAAGCGGGGAAAAATCAGGAGGCATCACCCTATAAGACAATTCAATCAGACTATAATTCTAATAGAAAGTTTGTCAAAGCAAACCGCAAGAGAAAGAACATTCTTGGTTTGCAATCCGAATTGAAGGAGAAAGAGGAAGGACTATGTGTAAATACCCCCATATTGGTGCAAGCTTATGAGGAAGGAAAAGAAGAACCTCTAGAAGGAGCTATCTCAAATCCCCAAGGGAAAAGTATTCAAACGCTGAACTGGAAAGCAGGAGAGCCATCTACAAGCACATGTGGGACGCACAAAAGAAAGCACGAAGAGCTCAAAACACCTTACACTGAAAAAATGAAGGCGCCAAAGATGTTTTCCAGTCATTCGAGGTATTCAGTAAATGACGAGACCTTTAAATTATCACTATATCCGGAAGGATATCCTGATAGGCTTTTCACTGAACCCGATTTGTCACAATTGGATCACATTATCATCTATTTGATTGAGACTCATTATAATAGCCTGAGCACGGACTTGGAGCAAGGTATTTATGGCTCATATCTCAATGAAGGCTCGATGGTAGTTTGCTGTGTTAATGAGAGATCAAGAAGTTGGCTTGCTAAAGCTATGGCGGGATCATCGGTCAATGGAATTGTAGTAGGCTCCATCATATCAGGTGAAATCGATTCAGGTTCAGACTAAAACAAACAATAATTAACAATTCATTCGTCCACGTTGAATTTCTAGCTGAAATTATTGCTTTGATAAAAGAAGTTCACAATATAGGTTAATAAAAAATTCATCAGTATAACTCATAAATTCTTCCTTTTATGCCAATATAACGCATCAGACATTGTGATCAGCTTGGTAATAAGCTGACAGTGGATGAAACGCTATTAAGTAATAATGAGAAAAACGTATGAGATTTATACTCGTGATTTCTTCTCAAACCAAAATTTTGTTGATTATACACTGAAGTCATTAATATATATTTATTTTTACTTCTTTGATCCGATAATATATTATAATAATTATAATTTCTTCTATTCAAGCGAGGGGACATTTTACTTGTACATCTGTTCTTATTTGAATTCTGCTTCGTTAAATTTCTGTGATACACAATTCGCGCATTAAAAATCGCGCCACATAAGGGGCCAATATTATTTGTCGGACAACTTCGCCTGAAGAGAAGAAATTATAACTACGTATGTACATGTGTTTCTGTCTGTTCATCACTAGTTTCAAGGCGTAGTATTAAAGAGTGAACTTAAGTTTTCTGATTCCTTTTTATATTCTTTACAAAACGCCCTTGGGGCGTTGTATACATTTTTTTTTTAAAGTGGAAATATTAAAAAGTGGCGGCTTCAGTTTATGGCTGCCCTACATGTTCCGTGACCTCTATGCCACCTCCCCAGGGGTCAATGAATCCCCACGTGTGATCCGCTGCCACTGCACATCGCACACCTCGGGTGACAAGTGGGTCGCACATGAGGATTTATTGGCACCTGAGGAGGCGACATGGAGGGCACGAAACATGGAGGGCAGTAATAGAATAAAGTAGTACAAAAGAGAAAAATAAATACTATTTTTTTTACCTACACCACATATATCCAAAAAATTGAATATTTTTAATTGGTCAGAAATACGTGGACGAATATTTCTGTTAAATTATATTTATATGATTGTTAATTGTAAATGTGTGCCATAAGGCTGGCAATTGCTTGGCTGTTTGTTGTTTGTTACAATAATTTATTGTTTTTATCTTCTTATTATTTATTTTGCTTCGTTGTTTTTGTGAATACATGTTTCCTATATATCTTACAACTTCCCTGATAAAGTTGTATAGTCAAACTACTTGTACATAATTTATTTATATTTTAATATAGAATCTTGCCAGAAATGTTTTATATTTATTGTACTTTTATATATAGTTGATATTTTTTATAATAAAGCAATAATTCATTTTGTATTTTACAATAGTTTTGTAAAGTTTACTGTAGTTTTATAACAAAATCATTTTTTTTAAGCAGTTACCCCAACCACTTTATTCTCTCAACTTCTTTTACATACTTTTCGGCTCATGCCATAATCAACTTAATCAAAAATCAGGGCTTTATTATCATTTATATTAACTAATTATAATTTAAACTTATTTAACTAATTAAGTTAAATTTATATGATTTTTTTTCCTTTCACATTTTCCCTTTATTGAAGCTACTTATTATATAATCTACAACACTTCTATAAGATATATTTATTCTATTATATCACAGTTATTTATTTATCACTATTATTAAAACTTACTACTTAATAGTAAATAGGACAACAGGGTGGTTTCAAATTTGGATAAAGGGGTATTTAGAAAAATTAGTTAATTTCTATGTGAATAGAGGCTTGATTTTTCTTGTGATTGATAATGTCTTTAGCAGAAACGTATATAAATGGTTGAGGTACCTAGTTGATCAAACTAAATGTCAGTACAGTCAATTGGGGTAACTTTGTATAAATCATGGGCGTATATAGGAAATAATTTCGAGGGGGGATGGAATACTAATGTAAGGGACCGATTAGCAAGGACGGGATTTAAAGGAATAGATAATGGGGAAATATTTTAGAGAAGCGGAAATTCCTTTCAAAACTATAATTAACACTCACGTTACTATTACATACATAAATATCGTAAAATATCGCTAAGATGAGAGAAGAGGTTGAGTGAGAGAGAAACAGCTAGATAAGAGTTAGCAAATATCATTTGGGGGGACAAGAGCATAATTTGGAACTGACCTACCTGTCATCGCCATTTCGGCCAAGACCTCAGGAACGGGCATGGACTCTGACCAGTCGGAGGTAAGCCAGCTCTTTATACCCTTTGTGCCCCACTCCTGCTTTAGCAGGTGGCTGGACTAAAAACTCTTGTCAGGTCTTAAATCTTCCGGGAATCTTACAAATCAGCCACGTGCAGTTCCAAAACACAGGCGCAACGTTTGCTGATTAGCAGTTCTCACACCTCTAGAGATGGACAGCCAACCTTTTCTCTCATCCTTATTCACTTAATAATGACAAAGGGAAAATGGGGCCTTAAATAACCCCCCGATTTTTTAAAGTCATGCTTCCCTTGGAACATTACTTTACATTTAACACTACCCGTACTTAACTTATTATTATTCTCTAACTATACTAAAGCTCTATTTTTACAATCAGTACACTATTTAGGAGCGGTCTATACCCACTCTGTTATCACTGTCAGGACACTTTCCGCCGGTCGATGGATTACGATTCCTGCTGAACACTCCCGCTGCATTGAAGAAGAAGGCGAGTTGTCTTAGGCATGGTGTACCACCATAGCTCCTTGGGCTCGTCCCAAATCCTCGTGGTCGAACATCCAAGATTCACCAAAGTCTACTGGCACCATTCTTTCGACGTATTCTTCTTCTGGCGAAATGATGAGACTATACAGGAAGGTGTTTCTCTGTGAAAGAACGTGAACTCGGCAGGACAGATCCACGGTATCTTAGGTCCACATCAGCCTGTATCCTGATACCGAAGGGATACGTAGGCTTCCTCGTTTCGACTCTTCAAGAAGAACGCCCCTCTCCGGCTGAGCTGAAACCATCCTTCCTGTTTTATTTTCGTTAAGGCCAGGACAAGAATTCGATGAAGCAACATCTTCTGATCTGGAATTTTCCAATGCTACTACTGCTACTACTCCAGTATTAGTGGTGATGAGATCTACTTCTGAAATTTGGTTACATGTTTATCATGACATCGGCTTCCCTCCGAGACGAGTGTCAGTCCAATTGGCAGAGCCTCTCTCTCCTTCCCCAAAATCAGAGTCAACTCTCTTCGACCTAGCATCTCTCTACTCAACTTTCCATTCATCGAAGTGCCTCCGTTGTGTAATTTTTTGATTATATATGGGAATTCCGTTACTCTGTTTTCTGGGCTTTTGATAGGACGAGGAAAGGTACAGGGAACTATGGAAAAGGGTTTGTGATGTGTGAAAGAATGGTTTAAACTTTTGCTTCCTTTTTCGAAAATATTCTTGAAAGTTTACAAACCACCCTGCCCAGGTGCGTAACCCACGTCGTTTTAATAGAACACAACTTTTCATGCCAATAGTCAGAACTCTAGAATCACCCGCGATGACAGCCCGGTAAGTAGATGTTTAGGAGTCGTTTACTGGCGATTTAGCTCTTTTACTAAGCGCGTCCATCTTTTCCTAAGGGTCTTCCCTTTGGCGTCCAAGTGGCGTCGGCTTCGCTCCTTCTCCGGACTTGGGCCTCCCTATCGGAATCGCTGGAACTTTCCCCTCCAGTGTTGTTTCCTTCTGTCTGGTTTTCTTTACCTTCGCCATCCTGTGGCCCTGATCTAGACTGTGATCTTCCTTTGCCACCACGGCCTCTATACGGATAGCGGAATCTTCGGCCTCTACCACGGCCTCTTCCTGCCAATCCATCGTTGCCTCCTCCTCTTGATTCTTCTCCACCTTCTCCTCCGGACTTGTCTCCCCCATTTTTATCTCCACTCTGCTGCCTCCTAGGATAGGCCGAGTCGATGATGAACCTCCTGTTTCTGTAACTTCTCGGCTTCCCTTCTTCCCTGTTGCCAGTTCCTTCTTCTTCGTTCCCTTCATTCCTTGCCTGTGCTGGTGGTGGTCCTGAGCGCCTTCCTCCACCACGGCCCCTAAAGAACCCTTGGCGATAACCACGGCGCTTATCAGCAGCGTAAGGACTTCCTTTAACTGCTTCACCTCCAGGGCCGGTTACGTTTGCCGCCTCGTTCCCTTTCTCTCCAGCAATGACGTCAAACTCAACCGTTTCCCCGTCACCGACCGACCGGACTGCCTTCTCAGGGTTGTTTTTTACTATACCAGACTGATGCACGAACACGTCCTCGTCTGTGTCTTTTCTGTTGATAAAACCATATCCGCTCTTGACATTGAACCATTTGACAGTTCCAGCAATTTTTAGGGCGAGAAACGGCTTGACCTGCTTCAGCTGTCCCTCTGGTTTGTCTTGGGATGTTCCTCACCACCATGATGGAATATAGTGTTCTGGGATGTTGGAGCTCCCCTGTCGATGTTGTTCCCCTCCTTCTCAGGTCTGTCTCCGTTCTTGATTCCTCCCTGACAATCGGCTTAGCTCCTATTTCCAGGCTACTTCCTAGTTCTCTCGCTGTCGTACTCATGGAACGTACCCATTCCCAGTTCGCAGACATTTTTAATGCGTCCCTCTTTGTTATCGAACCAATGGAGGGCTGGGATTCGATTTTAGTCGAAGCTCCCGTGACTAACAATCCCGAACGTAGGTCTATATGAGCATCTCATTGCCCTAGTAAGTCCAAGCCTAATAATCCATCTCCTTCTAAGCAGACGTCTGCCACTATGACGTCGTGGGACAGCCGATGGCCCTCAACCTCGATATTCACCGTTTGAATACCGTGCACCGGGACTACCACACCAGTAACCCCCCTAATCTTACTAGTCGCGGGTCTTAATTTGGATCCTGAGACAGGAGACCTGATTAGAGTAACTGCAGCACCGGTGTATACTATCATCCTGTGAATCCGCCCATTTATCCAGGTGCTCACCTTTAACCCTTTCTCACCTCCTTCACCTATGCCTAGTAATTCGTAGCGCGATCCCCTTGTCGCCGACTTAGGGCCGGGGCCCTCCCAGTTGTTTGCATTTGGGGCCTTCTTAGGAGAAGTTCCTTTTACGAGGGGTTCAGAAAGACATTGGCGATCGATATGCCCTGGACGACCGCACCTATATCGTACTATTTTTGGGAGAAATATCACTAACCCTCTATGTTTGTCGACATCCCCTGGCCCAATGATTCGTATCCCCACAGCGATAACAGCCACTAGGATTACCCCTCTCAATGACCCTTACTTCGCTTGGTCCAACTTCCTCCGGACTCGGAATATCGTTATACCGGGGACTCATCTCCAGCGTAAATATTCCCGTTTCGTGTCGCCCTAACTCCGTTTCAATGGCTCTAGCCTTCTCGATTGCGGTTTGTAAATCCTTTGGGAACGCAAGTCTCGTCCACCTCCCAATCTCTCCTCCAAGCCCATTTAAGTACGATGTAAAGACGACTTTACCCAGTTGTTTGCGAGCCCCTATAACTTCATCTTTCGATCCCTCACCTGAGAGAGCTCTTTCGCCCATCTCCCGACAACGATCTCCGAACATTCTCACATCCTCCCCACGCTCTTGCTTCATTGAACTAAGCTGAAGGAGAAACTGCTCAGGTTGCATAGTCGCTTTAAAGCGGTCTAGAAGTGCATCGCGAATGGTGGAATATTTTACATTTGGGCCCTTGAGATCCGATCTGCTGGCTAAAAATTTCGCAGCCATCCCTTTCAGTCTCATCCTTAACACAAGGGATTTATCACGATCTTCCCAGTTTCCGCTAGTTGCCACTAATTCTAAACCATTGAGATAGTCTTGGATTGGAACCCCAGAATCATCTCCGGACCAAGGACCGACCATTCCCTGAAGAGAACGATCTCTCTTTCCTTGCTTACCCTCATGCCTTGTCCTCTCGAATTCTTCCCTGAACTGCTCATTTGCAGCCAACGCCTGATCCAATGCCGTTTTCAGATCGGCAAACTGCTGTTCCGTTACCACCATCGTATAGCTCTATTTTCAACGTCTCCAATGAACCCCAACACGTTACGGTTATGAATAGGGATTACTTTACTCTCTAACAGGGCTAACCACCAAATATCCGTATTTGGCAGTCCTTAAACCAGGAAACGTGATGACATTGGATGAACAACTACCCAGCGCCGAGATATCAGTTCGAGGAATTGTCCTATCAGCGTCAGCAGTACAGCCGCCGGCCTATCTCGAGAGCAGGGTTCTTATCTAATGCCCGCTTGCAGCTGGTCATTTAAATAATACCCGGTAACCTGACACCAATTGTAAGGGACCGATTAGCAAGGGCGAGATTTAAAGGAATAGATAATGGGGAAATATTTTAGAGAAGCGGAAATTCCTTTCAAAACTATAATTTACACTCACGTTACTATTACATACATAAATATCATAAAACATCGCTAAGATAAGAGAAGAGGTTGAGTGAGAGAGAAACACCTAGATAAGAGTTAGCAAATATCATTTGGGGGGACAAGAGCATAATTTGGAACTGACCTACCTGTCATCGCCATTTCGGCCAAGACCTCAGGAACGGGCGTGGACTCTGACCCGTCGGAGGTAAGCCAGCTCTTTATACCCTTTGTGCCCCACTCCTGCTTTAGCAGGTGGCTGGACTAGAAACTGTTGTCAGGTCTTAAATCTTCCGGGAATCTTACGAATCAGCCACGTGCAGTTCCAACAACACCTCTAGAGATGGACAGCCAACCTTTTCTCTCATCCTTATTCACTTAATAATGACAAAGGGAAAATGGGGCCTTACACTAACAATATAGAACTTCGAAAAGTCAGCCAACTAAAACGCTATTACATCCAAAAAAAAAAAAAATATATTTTCTGAACTAAGTGATCATGTTTAATTTATTTTTAAGGGTTTTATGACACATTTTTACCGATTACATCAAAATTTCGGAGGGGCTGCAACCCCCTCAGCCCCCCTTATATACGCCCATGGTACAAATACAAGAGCAATTATAACGTTATATTTTCTAAGTTAAGTTTAAATTATTCACCATTAGTCTAAATATACATATTTCTTTTGGCTTTAAATATTGTCAAAACTATTTTAAATTGGGGACTATAAATTGGAGAAAAAAAAAACAATTAAAAGGTGGTAAAAAGTTAATACCTACGCCCTAATGTTACCCCACGCCCTTGGGGTAACATTGTACCACCTTGCCTAATTTCTATTTAAAGTCATTGCATCTTTTGCCTGAGATGTTTGGGAGAACATCTCTTAAAATCATGAAATAA
The DNA here is from genome assembly GCA_946811695.1 of Gonocerus acuteangulatus. Taxonomy (NCBI): domain Eukaryota; kingdom Metazoa; phylum Arthropoda; class Insecta; order Hemiptera; family Coreidae; genus Gonocerus; species Gonocerus acuteangulatus. Next base: position 18,755,426 of record OX328132.1, read on the forward strand.
TTGATCAATAATGTTTCTAGTCAGATATTAGGATTGTTATTTTAAAAAAAACTGAGCTTAATGACATCGCCACATTTGAGCAAAGAGAATTAACTCAAGTTAAAGTCTCTCTAAATGTAATTTGGAGCAATGTATTTAGAGTTAGTGCATATGCTACAAAATTACCCTAAATGGAACAAAGTTACCCCAATTGGCTGTAATATTTTAAACTCCGAAAATGTAGTAGAAAAAATTATTCGGAAGACGAATAATTGTTATCGTTAAGTTTATTGATTTTCTCTTGTTTTTTTTTTTTTAGATTTTATGTGATTTTGTTACAGTTATTTATAAAAAAAATTATGGTAGTTGCGTGCTTTTTGTATTAATAAGGTAAATAAAAATACCTTTGTACCATGGATTTTATATTTTCATCCTAAAATCAATTTCCCATGATTAGTAGGTACAAAGACAATTTGCAACCCACGAAACCACGATTTTCATTATACCATCATTTGATCTAGATTATTAATATGCGTCCGAAGCGTCATTTTTTAAAGTGTTTCATTCAATTTGAATCCACGAAAAATCGCGAAATCGTAATGAAACAGCGAAATTTTCTCAATTCAACGACAAACGCCAAAAATATCCATTTTTTTAAAATGCATTTTACTCATTTTGTTTACGCTGACGCATTTCTAAAAACATTGTGTCGTTGAAGATCTTATTTTGTAAAATCGATGTTCAATAATATCGATATCTAAATCTATATCGATATCTATCACACAGAGGTGTTGATTGTTTTTCTAAATCGTAAGTTGATGATATGGCTGTAATTTTAAGAAAAGCAAAATTTGTTAAAATCTTTGGCGAAGTGTTTATTCCTTTTAGCACTTTCCTCCAAAGGAAAGTAGCTATTGAGGTTGGACTCATGACGGAATTTTTGAAAAATTTCTTCAAATCTTTATCGATCCTACCTAGTAGACCCCGTTAAAATTTATATATATCTGTATATATATATATATATATATATATATATATATATATATATATATATATATATGTGTGTGTCTGTTAACACGATAGCGGCCAGAGTTTTTGTTTTTTCGTCACGAAACTTGGTATATAGCATTCAATTAGCAAACGATTGAACGAGTTCGTTAACTACCAAAGTCGGTCCACCAGAAGGGGGGGTTTACCCCGAACCCAAAACACTAATTTGACCATGCCAGCCGTAATATTTGTTATGTTTCAACGAAACTTGGCATTCGTTGTGGTAACATAGAGAGAAAAGTGAGATATAAAAATGAACTAAATCGGTTCATTAGGAGGGGGGGGGGGGGGGTTACTCCGGACCCACAATACCAATTCGCCACTACCAGCCGTGATTTTTGGTATATTTCGACGAAACTCGGTATTCGTAGTGTTAATCCACAGGTAAATATGTGTTGTAAAAATAAACTAAATAGGTTCATTAGGAGGGAGGGTTTACTCCGGACCCAAATTACTAATATACTCATACCGGTCGTAATTTCTGCTGTATTGTAACGAAACGCGGTATACGTCGTGGGTAACTCAAGAGAAAGAAGTGTTGTAAAAATGAGCTGAATCGGACAATCGGAAAGGGGGGGTTTACTTTGTAATATATTTCAATAGAAAAGCCCGCCAGACGTAGGTTCACAAAGCCGCCGCAAAGAGCGCTTTCTACCACTAGAGGGACTATATCCTGTTCCTGCGTTAGATCAAAATACGATAATATGAGGTTTTTTGTATTTATTAAGTAGTGTAGTAGGTACCATGTGTAAACATAGCTCTGGAAGCAAATTAATAATTGATCAGTTACTCATTACAAAATTAAAAGAGATCTATTCATGTTTTTATTTTATTTATGTAGGATATTTTAAGCAAATTGTTCTGGAAAGCAGTCTACACTACCCAAATTCTGAGGAAAGTGCTTAGTTATGCAGCTCCTGCGTGACGGACTTTTTTAACACAGCTTGAAAGAATGAAAGAACCGTTGCCTGCTGAATTAACACCAAAATTAGAAGGCATCCAAAGGAGATTACATTTAGTTTGCAATGGAAATATTCCATCCGCTGTTGAAAAGATCCTGCAAGGATCGAAAGAACTAATCAAATCTTGTTGTTTATCAACTATTAAATCAGTTGCAACAATGATAAGTGTGAAATTGAAAAAAAAATTATTTGTAGATGATGCTATGAGAAAATATTTTTCCTCGACCAAAAATCTGTTTTACAGAGAAAACATTATTTTGAAGAATATAACCTCTGAGAAACTAAAACAGGATGTAGAGAATATACCAAATCTAAAGAAGATGTCAATGGGTGATTTTCTACCTGGTTATCTACTATTAAAACAAAAATTAATAAAAACAAAACAGCTAATGAATGTTTATTGTAAACCAGCTGTTCCCCGGAGTGCCATGCTGAACCAACTTTCTGCATCTAGAAAAGCAAAAATAAATTAGAAACTAAACAAGTAATATTAAAATCTAAAAACGCAAATCTGTAACTGTTCGGGTTCGCAGTTTCGAACCCGTGACTTCCGAACTGTGAGTCCTATACGACTTTGACCTAGCCTATGACACTACCTGGATCAAGACCTACCTGTGTGCCAAGTTTGGCCAAAATTAGTCAAACGGTGTGAATTTGTATAAGGAACAAACAGACATGGGCTGCAGCCCCCTCAGCCCCCCCCCCCGAAATTTTGACTTGATCGGTAAAATGTGTCATAAAACCCTTAAAAATAAATTAAATAAGATCATTTAGTACATAAAAAATGTTTTATTTTACGTGTAATAGTGTTTTAGTTGTCTAAAACTATTTCAAGTTCTAGATTTTTAGTATTCCATACCCCGGAAATGGTCCCAGCCCCCCCCCAAATTTTTCCAGCCCCTCCCTAAATTATTTCCTATCTACAGATAAACAGACACAGACAGACAGACACGTGATTTATTTATATATATATATATATATATATATATATATATATATATATATATATATATTAGATGAAACGGCATTTTTCCCCAGCGGTGGTACTCCTCACTTCTTCCTGGAATACCTCCATCTTCTTCACCATTCGATTTTTGCCACAGAAGTTTTGATATGCATATAGATGCCAGGGTCTAATGTCAACTCCAAAAGATTTTTTCTACCTATCATTATGTACGTATTGACTGACAACAAGAAAAATTAGGGCTAACTAACTTAGATTTGTTGTCTTCTTTTGCATTTAAAAATAAGTTTAGTAAATAATGAAATAAGTTTATTTGTTGTATTATCTATTTTATGGGCGTATATAAGGGGGGATGGAGGGCTACAGCCCCCCCCCCCCCCAAAAAAAAATCGGTATCATAACAACCTTAAAAATAAATTAAATAAGATCAATTAGTTCAGAAAAAAATAGTTTTTAATGAGTGTAATAGCGTTTTAATTCGCTAACCTTTTTTCCTATCGGTCTTTCATGTCATCAATTCAAGAACATAAGAATTATAAAAAATACTTGGTGTATTAAAATAGTTTAAATAGCTGCCATAATACAAAATGTAAAACTCTGTCAAAAGTTCAAGCTAATAGGTTTTGGCCAATGGCCTTTTTTCCTATCAGTCCTTCATGTCATGAATTCAAGAATATAAGAATTATAAAAAATACTTGATGTATTATATAATTGGCAAATAAAGATATATATATATATATATATATATATATATATATATATATATATATATATATATATATATATAAAATGGCTAAGTATTTCATACCCCCCAAATGTTCTCAGTCCCCCGAAATTCTCCCAGCCCATCCCGAAATTATTTTCTATATACGCCCATGATTTATTTTACATTTTTTTAAAACAAGAATTTTTTTTTAAATCAGAAACAACTGTTTTTAAACCAAGACTTTTTTTTCTCTTCCCATAATATTTTAATATGTGTGAAAATAAGTAATTTGGAAAGGTGTGTGTATATAAGGGCAGACACCCTAAGGAGCCGGGACCACCCCTCCTGGATTTACGGCTCTCATTGGCCGGCTCCGATAGTCCAGCGGCCAATAGCATACGACGGTTAGGACTTGAACTTGTCTGTTAGGTCCGGATTTGTTTTCCCCAAATTTTAATCCGTCTCTTTTTTAAAATGTGGCATTGATTGTTAAAGGTCCACTGGTGAACGGAGCCGAAAATCCCGAATCTAATATTCCATCAAGTCCAAGTGCACCAGTTCTATTTCATTATTACGCTTATTATTTTTTATACGTCCCAGTTTTAATTTATTTTTTCGAGGCATGGCCACTACGTTCAAGATACACCTAGATGAAGATTTGGGACCTAAGATTCGGGATAATAAGGCGAAAGAGAGCAAATTCGGCGGAAAACGTTGTGTGCTCGGACAGATACAGAATAATCATGCAACAGAAACGCTCAAAACCACCAGCTATGTAAGTTTCAATTATTTAAGGATATTCTACTAATTAATTTACCTTAGTCTAAATTTATCTACATTAACAAGTCGATGATGTAAATTTCTGAACGAATTCACATATATTTGCAAAGGCAATAGCCTAAGAGTTTTTAAATTATAATTTGTAGTTTTCTTTAAATGTTATATTTAAAAGAACAAATTCTTCCTTAAAGCTCTTAAAGTAATGTTTTTAGTGCATGTATCCACATGCTTTTATAGTTCAGATGAAGTGTTATTCTCACTTCATTTAAAAAAATATTCATTTTCTATTTTTCCCATAGAAAAAGATATTTTATTCTGCATGCTCCATGCTTTTGCAAACATTAAGTTGATTTTAATTACATTTGTCATAATTTATTTACGAAGTATTTATATTATAGTTATATCTAAATTAACTTTAATTTAGTAAAATTATTGATTAGATACATTATGGAATCGGGTCTTTATTACATAAAGGCTGCCAGTAACTTAATCACCATATGATTACTTTAAAAGTAATCATCATTCTTTTTAAAAAAATATATAAAATAAATTAAACCATATGACACCTATGAACTCAATTAAGAAAGTTATTCTCTGTTTTTATAACAGATAAAGAGATGAATTTTATTGATTTAATTTATTTTTGTAATAAAGAAGGAAATTGTTTTCATGTTTTTCAAGATAAAGGTGTCTTAGCTAAATTAAAAAAGTTTGATATTGGAAAAAATACCAAATTGAACTATTGACAAAAAAGGTGGGTTTGTTATATGAGAAATTACACAACTTCTAAGGGTTTATTCTCAAATACCTAATCATATGTTAATTAAAGTGATCATTTGGTGATAAAAAGTAGCTTGCAGCCTTAATGTAAATAATACCCATGAAATCTTAATATAATTATAGGATTTACAAAGGTTCTTAATGCAAAATTACGGTTCTTAATCAAAACAAAGTGAAAACCTTTAAAGGGATTTAAAGATAATAGCAAAATTATATAATTATTTATTGGCTTGTGATTTGGATGGACCAGCTTCGATTAAAGTTTCTTTAACACCTTGACTGCAATATTACGCAGAATGTGCGTCATAACCAGCTGCCCACTGTGGTGGCAAGACACCACATGTGCCAGGTAGCCCCCATAACTGGCAAGCTAGGAGAAAAAGTTTTGTGGATCAGCTACAAAACTCCAGGCTGGTTTATTCGTTCCTTCGTCGTCTCAGGGGGTGTTTGAAGTGCCTTGTTCTGGAATCGTTCCGGGCTCAGACCTTTCTGTGAAGTTTTGCAGGAGTTTCTTCACCACATGCACGTCATGGTAAAAAATCGTGTTTCTGAAGGAAATTATCCAGAATTTCCAATGGGTAAGTTATTTTTTCACATTAAAAAAAAAACAAATGAAATCATAAAATGGGAAAAAAGTACAATTGTTTGGGTGGGTGACTTGGAGTTGAGCCCTCCTGAAGTCAACACATTCCTAAATTTATTAAAATGTTTGTTGCTCTAAATGTTTTGCATGCTTAGATGCTTCTTTGGGATCCTTAAAAAAGTACATCCTAATAGAATGTAGGTGAGCCATGTGCTGCGAACTCCACATCATTATTAAGAATCATCTATATAGCAAAAATCAACTTTGTTTGTAGTCAGCTGTTTAAAATATCGATTCAGTCCAAACATAATATTTGATTATCTCAATGAAATCAATCAATTTAAAAAAATTATTATTCATAGATAAAAAGTTGTATTCTTTGTCCAATTAATTAGGAAATATAATATTTTATTTACCACTTTTTCCTAGGTTTATAACATATATATTTTCTTTTATTTTACACTTCATCGTGTTTCTTACTTTATCAATGGTCATTACATTTGTGAAGTTGAATTTATGTTTCTTCTATATAGCGGGGTTAGCAAGAGCCGTTTTATTATATTGCTCAACTGCATTTTTTAGGTGTTGTTTAATTATCTTATTAAGTAACTGCCATGAATCTCAGTCACAGAATTTATTACAGTCATTAAAATTAATTTTATGTAATTAAATATTCATTTTAAATAATTTGACAATTCTACGTGATAAATGAATGTAAGTAACAATATATTAACACATAATTTTAGTTATACAAAAGCAATTTTACTCTAAGGATGTTATTATATTTGAAGCTTCGAGGAAACATCTTTGGAGAGCTTATTTTCATAATGTATTTTTAAGCAAAACCAGTTGTCTTCTAATTTTTCAGTTTAAGTTTGTTTTTTTTTCAAAAGAATAAATTATGGATACAAACTTGAGGAATAGAGATTAATTAATTGATCCAAGAGTTTCTGAATGGTTGCCTTTTAAGCATTATAATATAATACTTCTTTTAGTAAGTATGTTATAAAGTTCAAAATTTCTCTTATCAAATATATATGCCAGGGAGAAGGTCAATAAAAAGAAAAAAAATATTATAATGTCAATGTATTTACATTTATTTAAATCAGCTCTATGTGTTTCATACCCCCTTTAGGAGACTTTTCAGTTACTTATAAAAGATGATAAAACAGCTTGTGAAAAATGTAGACGACGAGGATAATAAAACTGTTCCAACTAATCACTCTGTAAAATATACTCAACATTTAACTTCACACATGTAGAAATGACAGAAATAAAGGATTCTGGCAAAGCGTAAAATAAAAAAGTCTGATTCGCAGGAACTGCATCATCTTAGTGTGCTTCCATTCTTATCCTTAGTGCCATTAGTAAAGGAATAGAAGCATTTATTGATAGGATTTGATGTTTCGGTGAACGTTCAAAAGACCAAAACTAACAATTTCAGAGTTTTAAGCACTTATTTCTCCAAATGAAACCACCCCATCAAAAATTGCTTCAGAACATTTTTGTAGAGAATTTAGGAAACTTTTTAATAGTGACCTTTACTTACCAAGATTTCCCAACCATTTTCGAGATATATTAGAAAATATACCAAGATCTAAAAACATTTCATTTCTGTTACTAAAATTTTTTTTCTAATACATCCTCAACTCCGAAACCACAAGAATTTAAATAGATTAGATGAATGCGAAACGTCTGGAACAAGTTTCAACTGGATCGTGCGCATTCTGCTCAAAACATTGTGTACTGGTCGACGGATTCTGCTGGGTAATGGACTTGATGTTTTAAATAACAGACATAATTACTTATATTTTTAACATTTGAGCGAATCGCCTTTGTTGCAGGTGGTCACAAATAAATAAATAAAAAAAGATTTGTATAACCATTGTCACAATTAAGAGCTTATTTAAAATCATTTTATTAATATTGAATTTACTTTTTTCTTTATATTTTTATATTAAATAAACCTAAATTAATAAATTCTTCTTTTATTAATACTAGCAAATTATAAAAAATCCTTTTTTTTTATAAATAAAGTAAAAATAAATTTAAATATATATATATATATATATATATATATATATATATATATATATATATATATATTTAACTTTAAAAACTTTCTATAAATAATTTTGATGACTAAATGAAGGGTATTAATTAATAATACCAACAGGTGAAGAGTAACCCTTCAAAACTTCAAACTTTACATTTATTTCTCCATCTCAACGTTTCGGACACACTGGTCCATCTTCAGGCGCTCATGTCCTGTTAATCACTACAGTTACACTTAAACAGTCATGATTGAGAAGATATGGTCGACCGTTCGGAAGTAGGAAGCGTTGATCGTCGGGGTTTCGGTCAGTGTTCTTATTCAATAAAACACATTTTATTTGCTAAAATGTATATTTATTGTCGCCAACGTTTCGGCTTGCTATACAAGCCATCTTCAGGGCTGTAAAAACATATATGGTATAACAATGGTAAGGACAAAAAAAAAAAGGCTAGAAACATTAACATAAATATGAGTACCTATATGCTTGAAAATATAAATATAAATATATGTATATATATATATATATATATATATATATATATATATATATATATATATAGTTAGTATAATAATAGCAATATAAATAAATATACATGTATATGGTATCCAAGCGAATACAGTACAAGTGTCATAGTAACATACCTATTGCTAGAAACATTAACATAAATATGAGTACCTATATGCTTGAAAATATAAATATATATATATATATATATATATATATATATATATATATATATATATTTATATTTATATTTATATTTTCAAGCATATAGGTACTCATATTTATGTTAATGTTTCTAGCCTTTTTTTTTTTTTTTTTTGTCCTTACCATTGTTATACCATATATGTTTTTACAGCCCTGAAGATGGCTTGTATAGCAAGCCGAAACGTTGGCGGCAATAAATATACATTTTAGCAAATAAAATGTGTTTTATTGAATAAGAACACTGACCGAAACCCCGACGATCAACACTTCCTTAAACAGTCATGAAATAAATAAAAATGATTCCTGTAAGGAACCAAGTCAAATTACACCTACATCAATTAAACACTCATTATCAATTAATGAGTGTTTAATTGATGTAGGTGTAATTTGACTTGATTCCTTACAGGAATCATTTTTATTTATTTCATGACTGTTTATGTGTAACTGTAGTAATTAACAGGACATGAGCGCCTGAAGATGGACCAGTGTGTCCGAAACGTTGTGATGGAGAAATAAATGTAAAGTTTGAAGTTTTGAAGGGTTACTCTTCACCTGTTGGTATTATTCTATAAATACCTTTTTCTTATTTCTTTTAATGGCGGGGGGTCAATAAAGTAGTACACCATTCATTTACATTACTACTTTATTTGAATCGTAGGCCCAACATGTTTCTTGCTTTGTGTCACACCTCTTCATGGGCTTTCATTGTTAGGAATTCCTCTCCTCATGCTCTCTCGTTTGAGTCAGGCAGTATAAGATTTATGTAAGTGAGCCGTAATGTTCCAAAACACTTATATACTGTAACATTGCTCTAACAGGGGGGTCCCACAATTGACACATTTACAGCTGTCATTCTGTTCTTCTGATATGGGCATTATCTGCATGCCTTCTTTTTTTCTAGTTTATCATTTTCCGTGGTCGCCAAACTGTCTCCTGATTTTGATTTATCTATAGCCCTTGAGGTAGATGGGCCCCGGGCCCTCAAAGATTGTGCTGGAGGTTCTTGGCCAAGGGATTTTTTCATCAATACTCTCGAATCCAATGACAGATTTGTGATAGTAAGACGATCTTTCACTAATAAAATCAAATTGTGATTTATTTTTATAATGTCAGTTCAAAACATATGAATTAGCATAGGCAGAGATGGGCATAATTTTATTTATAAATAAAAATACGAATTTATTCGTACTTCATATATTTGTAAATACGATTATAAATAAATTCTTATTCATAAGTGTGAATACGAATTTATTTTTATTCATGTGTATAATATATAAAAATACAAATAAAATTTTATTCGCAAATTTTCCTGCGAATAAAAATATTCATAGACAAAATTGTAAATAATCACACGAAATGTGAATATTCACAAATAATCAAGTGATTAAAAAAAAAAAAAAAAAACCAAAAAAAAAAACAAAAAAAAACATTAAAATATATTAATACAAATTTATTCACATTATAATTTGTGAATAAATGAAAATCCTATCCAAATCCGTCTGACAGACGGATGTTCCGCTTTAACTGTCAATACATTCAATTTGATTCACCATAGCCACATCAGATTCACTCAATTGTTTTTGTAAATTAGATCAATTTTGTTATTATTCTTTAATTATTTCCACTTTTGCATAACAATGGTTGTTTCAATTTTTCAAGATCTCAAATATTTGAAACTTACAATTTTATATAAAATAATAAACTCAATGAGTAATTTAAAGACGTTTTAGACCAAAATTTATGCACAATGAGAATGACCATGAATTTAACAATAAATGGTATACTTATAACTTATCAATAATAAAAAATATTAAATAAATGGTTTGTTTTTTTAATTTGTTGTTAATTTTATTTTATAATGCCTATTAAGGGGTATTGCTACATTGTACGATCAAAATTATAATCAATTTTTTGAATTTATAAATTACAAATAAATCAATATTTTTATCTAAAACTTTTTATGGGATGTTAAAATATTCGAAAAAAATAAGTTTTAATTCTTCGGGGGGGGGGGGGGAATGGCGGTGCTGTGTCTGACAAACGGAAACCCTCTATTTTCACGGGCGATAATCTCCAGGTAGCAATTTTCAATCTAAAGCGAAAAACTAAAATCATTTCGAAAGTAAAAAGATAAATCTAGTAAAGTACATTGATTTTTTTAGAAATATTAATTTTTTTTTAAATGGGGAACAATTATTCCTTTTATATTAAAAAATCCGTCAAAAATCGGTGATAGAATCGTTATAATTCAATAAATTGAAAAAATCCTACGTTCTTTACTAGCAAATATCATTAGGAAACCAGTTAAAATTTGATGTTGATCGGAGAAAAATTGAAGACTCCAGAGTATCGCCCGATTTGAAAAACATAGTTTGTGAGAAAACAACTTTATTGTTTAATGTTCTGACATGTTCATTTTTTTCATACTTTTTTTGTAATAAAGATAAAATAAAATGGGACCCCTTAAGAAAAAAGGGAAATGTAAAACTGTTAAATTTTTTAATATGAATTTGTCAATGTCTTCAATTATCTTATTAAACATTGTATTAATGAAATTACCTGAATTACTATAAAGCTTTCTCTAACCAATCATCCAAAAGTGACCACTTGAATTTGACATACCCTGATTTTCTATAAGAAGGCACTTATATAGAATATTTGAACATTAGGTTCTGCTTAGTTCTGTTTATATATGATGAAAATCTATCACCAGAAGTGCAGAATGATTCCCAGACGCACACTAAAGATGCAAATACTAAAGTGAACAAATAAGTACAAGACAAAAAATAAATAAAGGGATCAAAAGAATAGTAAAACTATCATCAAGTAATAGTATTAGAACTTATAAAGAAGAACGAATAAACTAAAAATAGGATCTTCAAAATTTGAGGAAGCTACGCAAAATTATTCGTGTATTTTTTCATTAATCTTGCATTTATTCATTACATAGAAAGTGGAATGTTGAACGCACATATTCACGCACATCTTACAAGTGTATGGGTGTGTTTTTTTAGGCTACACATGGTTCACAGCGTTTCTTCCTAGATGGAGGTGGAATAACTACCCTCTCCCTCAGCTCTATCCCCAATGTTCCTTAATTTACTTCTTGCTCTTTTGTTGTGCTGTAAAGTTTTTGGTCAATAATTGAGATATTGTCTGGTTTTGTTGAGATATAGTTGAATAAACAAATAAAAAATTGGTTGATCATGCTTAGTTCTGTTCTTCTGTTTGTATATGATGAAAATCTATCACCAGAAGAGCAGAATGATTCCCAGACGCTCACTAAAGATTTAATCTTCAACTGTCAACATTCAAGGTTCAGAATTAAGGTCACACGCCGTCCTTAGGCACATCCAGTCTTAAACAGGTACCTCCAAAGAGGCAAATGAGACAGGCTCTCTGCCTACTCTGCCATACAGTCATTAATCAGACACCTGTGCAGTGTCTGCCACTTTGGGACCTTCCAGCCTGTAAAAAAGAAGTTTTGTATTATCTGCACGAGATTTAGGAGACTACTTAGAGATTTAAGTTACTACTTAGTTATCCCACGATTCTCATATTCCTAAATTTCATTAACATTTCTTACTCAACATCATAAACATTAAAACTAATATGCAGGATTACATTTGGTATTATTTGTTTTTAATAATTAATTCAATTTTAAAATTGTACTTTATTTTTTATAGGCCACATCAAAAAAAGGAATTTCTTCTAGAGAAGCAATATCTCTATCGACAGGCTTTACGGAAAATATCAAAGCACTTGGCCTCAAAGACAAAGACAGAAGAAATCTCACAAAAGTAACGAATACAAGATCACCTCTTAAGGATTTAAAGAATTCTCGGAAGGGAATTGATGTTAGGCATTTAGAAAAAATTGAATCTCCTATGTCAATTGATTCTCCAGTTATTGATAAAAAATGTGACCCTAAAGAAAATATTACTCAACAATTTGTGGACTCACATACACCTCCTCATAGAACAAGTGTTAAAGATCAAAGCTGTGAAAATGCTCATGTTGCATCGCCTATGTCAGTTGATGCGAGTCCCTCTCACCCCGAAGTGGAAAATCCTCGGAATGCTCTTGACAATTTATATGGTTGTCAAGTCTATGAACAAGATATTTATAAATACTTGCGAAAGATTGAGGTAAATTTGTATGAATATCACTTGGTTTAGATTTTCTGTGCCTGAGTTGTTCCAAATATAGTTTTTAGATGGTGTTCATTTCAGAAAGATACATGCTATTATTTGGGAAAACGCCTTTTCCCTGGCTCTTCTGGCCATAGTGTTCAATGTGCCTTAAAAGAACTTTTTATTTTCATTCTTTATGTCATCCCTATTGTATTGTAATAATTATTACCCTTGAACATTTGTGATACAGATTTCAATAATAATTCAATGCTTTTGACGTATATATATAAAAATAAAAATGCAATGTTAAATTTCTTTTGACTGATGTATATCACATATCAAGTGATATGATGTACATTAAATATAACTAAAACAGCCTTCTTGAAAGAACAATTGTGATTTAATGTGATCTCAGAAAATATTTCATTATTTACAATCGTAATATCTTTAACCCTCAAAGTGGCCTCTATATATATATATATATATATATATATATATATAAAACTCTACAGTATCTGCTCCTCTGGGCCCTTGGTGGCTTGTTATGGGACTGATTTTATATATATATATATATATATATATATATATATATATATATATATATACATATATATATATATATATATATATATATATATATATACATATATATATATACATATATATACATATATATATATATATATATATATATATGCACCCAAAGACTTTGCCACGCCCATACATATACCCACCCTCATTGACTCGGCTTTTTTCGGGTTCTATTTACCCAATCTTCTTGTAATTATTACCTTCACCTTGGGATAATGTAATGCTACTAATGTGTTCTTAATAATATTTATTTTATACTTAAAATTAAATCAAGGTAGGGATTGTCGGGGTTCGGTCACTGCTACTTAATAAAACTACATTTTATCATAAAAATGGTTTTATTGAGCCGCCGACGTTTCGGCTTGAACTTCAAGCCTTCATCAGGGCGATGGGAATCGGTGAGGTATAGTTCTCAACCTTCCCATCGCCCTGATGAAGGCTTGAAGTTCAAGCCAAAACGTCTGCACAATAAAACCATTTTTATGATAAAATGTAGTTTTATTAAGTAGCAGTGACCGAACCCCGACAATCCCTACCTTGCATCATCTACGGTCAACGATCTCCTCTCAATTAAAATTAAATCTTCTCTTTTCTAAGTTTTCTATTTTTGCAAACTATTTTTAACATAAAACATTGTAGTTAGCATTGTAATATACATTATATTATTGGATTTTGTAAGTATGCATTTTATAAATTAAACCATGTAATATTTCTGCCTCCCCAAAAAAAGATATACAAACATAAAACTTCTAACAATAACGTAGGAATTACGAATCAATTAGACGCATCTATGAAAAACAACTTTCTGCCTCTATTTCAGACTACAAAAAAGGGAAGGGGTATATGCCAAATTAGGAGATAAACTTAAGAGACAGCGAGAGGGAGGGCTGGGTTTGGCTGGCCTTGCGGGAAAGTTATCTCCTGGGCTTGTCAACCCTCTGCATAAATTCGAGGCCCCCATTTCTTGGCTCAGAAAGTAGATTTAGGTTACTGTATTGTGAAGAAATGTTCTGAGAAGAAAAAGAAAAGGAAATGTAACCTTTTAATCATAATAAATGTCTGTTCATTTTTTTTTTTTTTTTTTTTTTTTTTTTTTTTTTTTTTTTTTTTTTTTTTAATAAAATAATATAATTATGTTTTAAATACAACAATTTTTTAGGAAGAATATCGACCAAAGGCTTATTATATGAGACGACAGCCAGATGTTAGTTATTCTATGAGGACGATTTTGGTTGACTGGTTAGTAGAAGTAGGAGAAGAATATACACTCCGAAATGAAACCCTTTTCAGGGCAGTTTCTTATATAGATCGTTTTTTGAGTACAATGGCTGTTGCTAAACCTAAATTACAACTTTTAGGAACATCAGCTATGTTCATAGCTGCGTGAGTATTATTTTAATCTTGAATATTAATATATTATTGAATCATTTCTACACAATTAAAGGTAATAATATATGTTTTAATAAAAACGTTTCAGGAAATTTGAAGAAATATATCCACCAGATGTTGGAGAATTCACATATATAACTGATGATTCATATACTGTAAAACAAGTTTTAAGAATGGAAAGGCTGATTTTAAAAGTTTTAAGCTTTGATTTGTCCTGTCCAACTACATATACTTTTATTATGCATATATCATCAAGTGTTAAACTACCATCAAAAATCATAAATCTCGCAATGGTATAATTTATACTTTTTTTACTATTTACTGCAAATATTATATTAGTCTTTTTGTTTAATATTAGGGAAACTGCCAAATCCTTTTGTTCTATTCAATGATATTTTTTTCCATCTATCTTAAAAAATACGAAGACAGGTATAGTTGGGATTCGGCTAGGAGAAAAAACGTCAGCCTTTCAAAAAGAAATCTGTATTTTGGACGTTTCGACTGCAACAATGGCAGCCTTCTTCAGCTAAAAAATATATACAACTTATAAGTAAAGAAAATGTACAAGTAGTAAGTAAAAGACAGGAAGAAATGAGCGGAGTATATATATCAATACAATAAATTTTAACCAATCTTATTTTTAAAAACAATGAAAATACGGTAGTTGGAAAGAAAACAGCATGTAGAACTTGTTAGTAAAAACAGTACAAAAAAAAATTAAACAGTAAAAAAAACGCACATTTTTTATGTAGTGAAAAACAAAATCTATTTTATAAGTGAATACAATTTATAACAATTAATATATAGATACATACCACTAGAGAATGCCTAGGGGGGGGGGGGAGGGAGGAAGACCTCGAGGACAACTTAGGTAACCATGGTAGAAGTATGAACGACAACAACAAAACCCGTGGTCTTTATAGTTATGAAAAAGGGGTGGGGGGGGCGGCAAATCGGTGCAGATGAAAGAGGTACAATTGCTGGGTTGTAAAGGCGGGTTGTAAAAGGTGTTAAGAGCTTAGGGACACCCAAGTAGAGAAATTGTCTGGAGCCTGGGAACAAAGATAAAAAAGGAGGTCAGGACAGTTTATGGAAGACGGAGGAGTAAGCAGGGGAGATGTTTTGTTTGTTCGTTCATACTTCTACCATGGTTACCTAAGTTGTCCTCGAGGTCTTCCTCCCTCCCCCCCCCCCTAGGCATTCTCTAGTGGTATGTATCTATATATTAATTGTTATAAATTGTATTCACTTATAAAATAGATTTTGTTTTTCACTACATAAAAAATGTGCGTTTTTTTTACTGTTTAATTTTTTTTTTTGTACTGTTTTTACTAACAAGTTCTACATGCTGTTTTCTTTCCAACTACCGTATTTTCATTGTTTTTAAAAATAAGATTGGTTAAAATTTATTGTATTGATATATATACTCCGCTCATTTCTTCCTGTCTTTTACTTACTACTTGTACATTTTCTTTACTTATAAGTTGTATATATTTTTTAGCTGAAGAAGGCTGCCATTGTTGCAGTCGAAACGTCCAAAATACAGATTTCTTTTTGAAAGTCTGACGTTTTTTTCTCCTAGCCGAATCCCAACTATACCTGTCTTCGTATCTCTACAGCGGCTAACTATCTCCATCTACACTATCTTAAAAAATATTTTAGCCAACTTTTTAACACATCGAGGATGGAGCACGTTCCAGGAGAATGTCGCTCAGATATCCACTGGGTGAGGCAATGTTCTGGGAACGAACATCTCCCTTGGTCACTGGCGGCAGGAATTTTCTCATCTCACGGCTTATTGAGAAAATCCCTTGCTGCCCCTTGAATGTCGGCGCTAATGGCCTAGATGTTGATGCGCCGTAAAAAAAAAAAATAAATAAAAAAAAAAATAAAATATTGTCTGGTTTTGTAGAGATATCGTTCAATAAACAAAAAAAAAAAAAAAAAAAATGGTTGCATGATCCTCAAGGAACACAAAGAAGCTCGATATCTGAGGGATAATACTGCCATTTTAATACTCAAATGGATATTTCAGCCATAGTCATGCATTAACTAATGAATAAAGGACCATATAGAACATAGTAGGCACATAATTTTTTTTAAAAAAAGTAAATAAGTGTAATTACCTGGGGACACTTGATGTATCCACAAAGGGCTTAACCTCATCCAACAAATAACAATTAAAAAACTAAGCTGACAGGGACCACCACCCATTAAAAAAACAGCTTAAGAGATGGAAGCTACACGCTGAATCCTATCATCATGAATTTCCCCGAGACGTTGCTGCTTTGTATCTACTGGATACCGTGTTCCAAAGGGTTAAGCTGTGGGAACCAAAATAAATAACATAAAAAAAAAACTTTATTTATAAGAAAAATTGTTGAACATATGGGAGACAGTTAAAGGTTAATATGATTTTTTAATAAAAAGGATAATTATTTTTGTTGGATTATCTCTTTGTCAATATTTAGTTATTTGTAACCATTCTGAGTTTTGTTCCGTGTAATTATAATATTTTTCAATAAACCACGATTTCAAATAAAATTATTAACTTCTTTATACATTTTTAGTATATCTGTGAACTCACATTATTGGAAGCTGACCCATATTTGGACTTTTATCCATCTCTTATTGCAAGCGGAGCTATTGCATTAGCTAGACGGTGTTTGGATTATGCTGATATATGGCCAACCAGTCTAGTTCAAGCCACTGGATATACATTACTTCAATTGGGTCCTGTTGTAATTCACTTGAATGAAACTCATCATAAATCATTCACTTTATCTCAGACAGCAATTCGTCAAAAATATAAAAGCGTTGAGTAAGTATTATTAGTATTATTCAACTTCACAATAAAAAGACTTATACACTGCTTTTATTACATATATGTTATGAGCATTAACGTTGCATGTTTAATCTTAGAAAACTAAATTTTATAGATCGGACTGTGATTTTTCTTTTGCTCTCTCTCTCTCTCTCTCTCTCTCTCTCTCTCTCTCTCTATATATATATATATATATATATATATATATATATATATATATGGATAGACAAACATACAAGCTTTTCAAATAATTAATTAAGCTTTTTAGATCTAAATTTAAATTAGTTATTAAGCTGCTTAATCAGTTAACCAGTCTTTCTACAATATTTCTTTTGACATACCAAATGAAGGGCACTTATTGCTTTTTGCACTCAGGGGAAGGAGGCTTGCACAACATTTTCCTCTCATCCTCTCCCTACTGTCATTTATTCTATCAAGAATAATCTCATATTATGCCTTTGTTATTCTCGTTTATTATTAAAATTTTCCTAGACTGTTTTCCTTCATGTGATGTTTTTAAAAGTATTTTATAAAAGTACCTCAGAGAAAGATACACAGAAATCAGTATTTACAGAAGTACCCATAGACAATGAAAAATGGGTATAATTAAGAACATTTTGAGGAAAGAAAACGTAGTGCTCACAGAATTGTGCTGAACATCAAGTTACTTCCTCTTTAACAGAAAATTCTACAAATAAAAAGATAACGACCCGGTTGAAAATGCTAAAGAGAAAGTCATTGTCTCATACGCAAAAGGAATAATCGATAAAATAAGTAAACTATTGAAGGAATATCAAATCAAAACACATAAGAATATTCAGAACCCATAAGAATATTCAGAACCCATAAGATTTAGCCACGTGCTCCCAAACTAGAAGGATGAACTAGGTTTAAGGACACACATCTAACATGAAAAAGTATTAAATAAATATAATAATAAATAAATAAACAATAAATTATTGAAATGTTTAAACATCCTCAGGATTTCTATAGAGAAGATGGTTAGAGACTGAGTAAATTATGAAGACTTGTCGTCCTGCAGAAGACAGAGAATTTGATTGACTTCACACAACCTAACAGTGTAGGAAGATTCGACTAATCTGGAAAGCTACCTACAACCCTGACTAGGTATAAAGAAGATCCTAACTGAAAACCATCTTCATTCTCAGAAGAAACCATGAGAAAGCTTGCAGAATGTGTGGCGAAATGTCAGTTATTACCACATTGACACCTTCATATCCAGAAGACTTTAAAACAGTATGTAAAAGAGGCAGTGTAAGTCAATGAGAATTATTGACAAACCTCTGTGGGAAGGATATTGCTTGGAGTCAGCTTATCCGACTTGCTTTTCTTAAAAGATGTCGATGATTTTACCAAGGTATCATTGCCACCTATGACAAAATTACGAAAGAACCTCCATCTGCCAGGATTCAAAATGCTTAAACTGAATTCATTTATATTTCCAAGAGCTATGATCGGAGGTACCCAAAAATAACTGGCAACATTGGAACAAGCTCTCTACAAGGAACACCACACTCTTAGCTTGTTAACGAAAGAAGAAGATTGGCGCATAATTGATAGAATCTCTTGGGTGGGAGCGAAATATGCAAGAAAACAAACCAGAAAAAAACAATTAGTTAAATTCCCCAAATTTACTCAACAAAACCCTAACAAAAATGCTAAGATTTGTAATGTAAAGGATACAGTCATGAACTTGACAGGTGAAGAATTAAGTGAGGACTTGTGGGTGTACTTCAAGAAGATTTTTATCACACTATTATTTAGCATAGAAGAGTGTTCCCAGTTAAATTTCATGAGTTTGTAGAACTAAAGCATTTCAGCTTATTATGATAATAAGTGTTATCTACTACCAAACCAGCTTTTGGAAGCAAATTTGGCAATCAACCGTTTTTTATAATTTGTTGCGTTCATGTCATCATTATAGTGCCCACCTTTCAGCTAGGATTGAAAAGTTAATAAGTCTCCTTGGATGAAGCGTTTTTCAGATTCTGCATGAAAATCATCAACTTGGCTTCCCCATTCATATTTTTTTAAACTCAGCTGAGTTCCACCAATCCAGATGAAATTTGTTGTATAAGTTGAATGAACATATCTTTCATCTGAGTAAGCACTGGGGCAACTTTCTTTTTAATATTTAAGCAATCAGGGAATAGTTGGGATTCGGCTAAGAAAACATGAATACGATTTTTGTAAAAAATCTATATTCAGGATGTTTCGGCTACTCTTTGGTAGCCTTTGTCAGCTAAAATGACAAGAAACAAAGAAAAAACAGAAATTAATGCACAGAAAAAAAAGGGTTATCAGTAAGATAAATGACAGGTCTATAAATAAAAATCAACTTATTATAAAAGAACAATTTGTTGTTAAAATATTAGAACAATTATGTTATTAATAAACAGGTAAAGTGGTAGATATTAGTTGTATATCTAGAAATTAGTTCTAGAAAATCAATAGAAACATAAAACAACATTCAATTCAACATTTTTGATGAGGTATATACAAGTGAATAGGTACTAATAATAATATTAATTAATTTTTAACAGAGAAATAAGGTACTACATACCAATGAAGGTGCAGGGAGGCAGAGAAAGATCAAAGTTAACACTTAAGTAACCATAGTGAAAGTATAAAAGAAAACTGGGATCTTCCAGGGTATATGTAACTGAACAAAACAGGTGGTGGGAGGAGGTCGGTAGGGATCAAAAGCGATTCTGTGTATTAATTTCTGTTTTTTCTTTGTTTCTTGTCATTTTAGCTGACGAAGGCTACCAAAGAGTAGCCGAAACGTCCTGAATATAGATTTTTTACAAAAATCGTATTCATGTTTTCTTAGCCGAATCCGAACTATTCCCTGATTGCTTATCACCTCGACGGCTAACTATCTAATCTTAATGTTTTTAACATTTAGCTGTTTGGTTTAGCTATTTTATAGTTCTGTGGAGGTGGATGTCATTTCTTTCAATCAAAATTTTTTATTATAATTATGAAATATTTTGTCATTGAAATTAACTTCTCCATTTTTAGTATAATGCCCTTTAATAACAGTATTTTTTTTTTTTTATCAAGTAAATAAAAATTAAGCACAAGTATGTGAATGGCTTCTTTCTCAAAGCTGTTGATTTTTACTTCTTTTTTATTTTTGGCCTGGCACTTGCCTGAAGGAAAGGAACAGCGAGCTTCACTTTATTTTTATTTTTATTAATATGTGTACAGCCTGAGAAACTTTGTTTATAATTGAGGAAACATTGATTGGATCACTCTTAGCTTCTTTTTTTATGAATTTTGATACATTCTTGATTTCGTTTTTGGTCCTTGGCTTCTCATTTTTGGGAGGTAGGCTGTTTTAACAATTTGATTGACATGGTGAAATTAGATATTAAAGAAAAAGTTTGATACTAGTGAAAAATAGTATGATTGAGAATTTTCCAAGTGTTAATTGTAAAAGTATGTGTGGTGGAGTAATGTTTTCCCCCAGTATTGGTTATTTCTTTCAACTCAATTATAACAATTTGTAAAATCATGCCTCAAACATAATTTATATCTTAAATATTGCCTCCAAGATCTCAGAATTGTTTATAAGGTAATAAGTAAAAGCCTAGTGAATTTGATCATTTGATTTATGGGCACATAACCTGCTTTTGTTCTTTATATCTTACTAATTGTAAATAATTTTTGTTTCAGGCGTGAAGGGGTATCTAATATTCCATTTAAGAAATTAGTCTTGAGAGATGCATTAGTTTGCTAATGCCATTTTATTTGTTATATATCTACAATATTGTTATAATTTATCCCCTTGTCAAACAATAATTGACGATCTGTAACAGTCCATACAGTTTTAAATTAATATTTTTTTATTGTTTTTATAAATTAATGTGATGGACAACGACAACGATTAACAAAAATTGCGATCAATAAAAAACATATGAAATAAAAATGGAAACCATAATCAAAAATGAAATAAAGTTTTAATAAAGTATGATATAAGTTTTAATTTGTAGAAAACCCATTCCTTATCCACAATCAAGCACTAATAGAATATCTACTGAGCATAGGTATTGCCCTTGATGGGATATATTGTTGAATTTTGAATAATAATTAAGATATTGTAATGTCTGTTGAAGACCTGAACATAAAAAGTTTTTTTTTCCAAAGGAAATACAACTTCATTAAGGGGTAATACTGGGGGCGAGGATAGCTCAGTGGTAGAGCACAGGACTAATAAGTTGGAGGACCTGAGTTCAAATCCCGAGCAAGCACTAAAAATGTTTTCTTCTAGTGTCTTCGTTCATGGGTTGAATTCGGCCTCCCTGACCGTCCCTAGGCCAACCCAGCCTTTAATTAATTTAATAATGGGTATCTTGGGTGCTAATGACTCTAGCAGTCGAAGCAGCCAAGGGGAAAATCAGGCGGCCGAAGCGTAGTACTGACCACACTATCTCCCTAGTGTGCCATATAGTCATGAATCAGATTCCTCTACACTCCTGGCCAAATTTATTTGTACACTTTGTTTTTTTGTGCAAAACATTAAATCTTGATTTAATTATTTATTTCTAATGATTGGAAATCAATATTTGATTGTATGTAAAACAAAAAATAAGGCCAATAACCTGGCTAGAATATTTGCTAGCTCTATTTTGGAATAGAAATAGGATTAATCAGAATATGAGAAACAAAACTTGGCCAAATAAAATTGTACACCTCTAATCTACCCAGAAACCGATGGATTAAGTCAGTTTAAAGTTTCCTACTGTCTGAGACAGGTCATGTGTTAAAGCAAAACATATTCATTTGGTCTAATTTCATGAGTAAAAAAATAAGTAGAACAGGTATCCTCATAAAGAGCGGTGGTGGAAAAATTTAATCTTCCGCATACTACAGTGGCTTATATGGTATAAAACTATTATAAAAGAATTAAAATGAAGTGAGGACAAAACCGAAAAATAAATAGGAGATCGGAATCGCGCATAAAAAGAGAAATCCGTCGATTATCTAAAGAAGGTGAACTGTTTTCTTCCCGGAAACTCAATGAAAATCTTAATTTAATTGCCTCCATGAGAACAATAAGAAAATTTCTGCCAGAAATTGGTGTGGAATGGAAAAAAATTATGAAAAAATCCTCTTACCAATGCTAATTGGGAATTTTGCGTAAAAAAAAAGCTCGCGAGTGGCTGTCATTGGACGAGTTCATCTGGACACGAACTGTATTCGCCGATGAGAAAATGTTTTCTAATTATGGTCCAGATAACGAGAATAGTAATATGTAAGAAGGTCCTAGTTCCTCATTTAACCATCCTAAACGGCATATGAGAGGTGGGGCGGCATGGTTTGGGGTGCAATCACAGCATCAGGCAATTTTCTCTTAGAAATAGTCTCTGAACGAATTAATAGCCAGCTGTATTTAACACTTTTGCGAGAAAAAGTCTTGGCCTGGATGAAATCTGTGTCCCCAGATGGATAATATTATTTTTTGCCCCTGTTCATACTTCCAGAGTGGCAAAACAAGGGTCTCCTGACCTTAAGTCTATCGAAAATTATTGGCAAGCACTATCTGCAGAAGTTTACAAGAAGGGAGCGTATTAAAAATGATGCATAATTATGGCAGGCTATTTTAAAAGCAGTTGACAATATTAAAATCAAAAAGCCAGAATAATTGAAGAATTTGTGCTGCTCAATGAACAGAAGAGTCTTAAATGATATTAAACTAAATGGTAATACCATTGATTACTATTTTTCAACCCCAATACATTTATTAAATAAAAATGGATGTGCAAAACAAGGAATTTTGGGAAGCTACCGGATCCATACTTGTTTGTGGGACAGTAGATTCAAAGATTACTCAATTCATTAAATGAATTTTTATCCATTCGTAGATAGTTCCTAAAATTATCTGGCTTATTCTAATTTAACATTTGAGAATACATACTTATTTAGCAGCCACTTTTTACAACACATCTTAGTTCTTTTTGACTTATTGCTTATATTAAAATCATCCAAAATTTATAATGCAACATCAGCTGAAACATTTTAGTTTACGTATGGTGCAATCACATATACAACCATAGAACAGTACGTAGTACATCGCATTACCGCATGTTCTGTTCAACTTTTTGTACAACTGAGTTTGTGGCTAAACTGTATGACGTAAGTTTGTTTCCCCTGGCTGAAGTGTTTTTTCATCGTAACAGAATAATAGCAATTTGTAAGAAAAAAACGGTTGTGCGTTGAAAAATCCAGTGGTGGGCAGATCAGGTTTGAAGAAAACCCTGGCTATGAACAAGTAAGAAGTTACATTCTATTCCATGTATTTCTGACCATTAATTACATATATTTATTTTTTTTTATATATATGGCGCAGGTTAATATGGGTGAGGAGTTGACCACACATGGGGATTTCATGGCCCCTGAGGAGGTGGCATGAAGGCCACGAAACATTTAGGGCAAGCCAATAATAAAGTAGTACATAAGGAAATGGATTACTATTTTTTTGACCTGCACCATATATATAAAAAAAAGTAAGAAGTTGTTTCAGTGTAGCGAGACAAACACAAACTGAATTGAGGGAGGACTATCAGGTGTCGAAGACCCATCAACAACCGCCATTTAGAAGTTTGGTATGGGGTTCGAGGGTTATTCAATTCTTGTCAATGATTTCAAGGGCCTATTGGTGAAAATATTAGTATAGAGGGATTCGGCACCTAGGAGTCCAAGATGCAATTTTGAGCGAAGTTAATGGAATGAAGTAGTTGATGTCATGAGAATTTTGGAGGTCCTAGGGGTTATTATGACTTAGGGCTCGGAGAAGAGTTAGGAGAATGAGTTAATACTGGGTGTGATGAGACGTAGAGGATTATTGGTTTTATAGGTTTTTGGTAGACCATAAAACCTGGGGGCTTAGGAGTTGTAAGAGATAAGGCTACAGTAGGGCCCTAACAGGGGCGGAAATAATTTTTTTTTGGGGGGGGCTGGGAGCATATATAATACTAACAATCTAGAACCGAGATGTCGGTCAACGGTAGAGATTTGTGTCTGCGGTTATGCTGTACATAGTCCGAATCCTTGTCTGGCTGAACCCAAATTGTGACCAACCTCAAAGGACTGCCAAGAATATAGAATAGAATTAGAAATACAAAAATTACCTTCTGAAATTAAAGACTTGACATTCAAACAAGCCAAAGTATTGGTTAACAGAGTGTTAAACAAATAAAAGAAAAGTTAATGCTAAATCTGCTCCAAAATCTCAAACTATTCGCATTCTTCTCTCCGTCAACCCTTAACCACCACCTTCTATCTCACTCCCACTCTCTTCTACTATACTCCCTCCCCCACTTTCCCCTCCTCTTCAACCGCTTCGATGCATGAAGAAAAACAAACGGAGAGACAAACTACCCGGAGAAATGAGAATATCGGAATCGACACCTCACAATCACTTCCTTCAAGCCCGAGGGCTGAAAGCTCCTGTAGACCAGAAGGGTGATGGTGGTGCTAGACCATATACGTTAGTCAATGACAAAAGAAAGAAACGAGGGCCAAAGAAGGCAATTGCCAAGTCAGAATAAAATTCAAATGAACCAAACATGCCCTTTAATAATTTCCTAAATGAAATATCCGAGGTTTTACTGAACACAGCTACGAATTACACTTTTTAATGCAAACATACACGCTATTGGTTGCGGTTCTTCAGGAAACCAAATTTCCCAAAGGTACCATTGAGATGTTACAAACGTGCCCATGAAGAATCTAGTCCAGGGTGGCCGGAGTCAAGGTGGAGTGGCGCAGTACACAATGGAGAACCTAGGAGCACAGGAAATACTTATAAACACTTATCATGTAGCTGTGATGTACATTGGAAATCCCAATAACCGCTACACTGTGTTCGTTTTACCTCCCAGACAGTAGAGGATACTGCATTGGAGATGTGAAGCTGTGTACTGCGCTGGATGTGTGATAGAATGGTTGCCTTCTCCTATAATAATATTGAGAGATTTCAACACTCATCATGTTTCTTGGAGCTCAAGGAGAACTTCACCTCAAGGACGCCTATTATATTTCATGATAGAGGAGTTAGACCTAGTTTTATGTGAATCCCCAAGAACCCTGGATACTATTGACTTAACAATCGCAAGCAGTTCAGTGTTGAGAAACCTATCGTGGACTGCTCGGTGATCTTCACTGCTCTGATTGTTTTTCTATATTGGTTAGCCAAGCTGGGGGATACAAAAAATTCAGAAAACCTAAAAAATGGAATTTGAAGCAGGCAAATTAGGAAAATTCCGAGAATTGTTTGTGGCCTCCCTCGGGTAACTTTACGCATGAAACACTTAAAATGTTATGAATGAAGTCCATTAACTATGCAGTAGACAAGGCGATCCCTAGTGCCTCATCTCATACAAGGAAACCCCCGGTCCCTTGGTGGGATGAGGAATGTAGGGCCGACAATAGAAGGAAAAAAAGATCGTTTAATCGCTTTAAAGGATATCCTACTGAGGCTCATTTAAGACCTTTAAAAAAGCCAGAGCATTAGAACAACAAATGAAACTCAAGAAAAAAGAGAGTCCTGGGCTTCCTATGCAAGTTTGGAGTAAAATAAGAGCTATTTCTGGAAGGACAAATAAAAGGCAAAATCCTATATTGCTAAATGCAGGCGTGTATGGCAGCGATCCACAAGGAGTCGCTGACTTTCGTTTTTTTTTTTTTTACTATTTTTGCTCTTCGTTTGGCCAAGCAGCACTAAGGACTTTCAGATCATCAAAGGAAATGAAGAAAACTTTTCTTTAAACTTCAGACCAGTAGACAACATCACAAATAACTATAATATCCCTTTCACAATAGAAGAAATGAATAGGGCAATCCAGGCTTCGTCTCAGAAAACATCACCAGGTTGTGATGGCCTACCCAATGAAATAATAATCAATTTACCAGAGGTGGGGAAAAAAAAAAGAATCCTTGAGTTGTATAATTCTCTCTGGGTCAATGGAGAATACCCTACTGGTTTGAATGAATCTATCTTCATCCCAATTCTGAAACCTGGACCCCATGGATCCACGAAGCTACAGGCCCCTATCACTTCTGTGTTGTTTGGGAAAGCTTCTGGAGTCCATGGTGAATTATCGGTTCATTCATGTATTTGAGAAAAATAATTCATCATCAAAATATAAAGCAGGATTTAGACAGGGATATTCCGCCCAGGATCAACTAGCTTTCATATCCAAAAGGTCTTTTTCTCTCGTCAGCATGTTACTGCCATTTTTTAGCACTTTCCTCCAAAGGAAAGTAGCTATTGAGGTTGCACTCATGACAGCATTTTTAAAAAACTTCTTCAAAGCTTTATCGATCCTACCAAGTTTTTATATTTTTTGGATTTATTACCTAAAACAGATTCATTATCCTCCTCATCTGTATTTTTCAACCACTTCTATATCCTCTTTCTATATAACTAAAAAAAAAAAAATGTTTCTCAACTAATGATTATTTTCGCAATAATTTCTCTTTGGGTCAAATGATAGCTCAGTGATTAGCTTATTAGACTCTGGATTTAAGACACTGGTTTGAACCCAGCCTGAGGTGGGCAGGACTCAAACCTACCTGCAGCAGGATGAGAATTCAAGGTGTTAGCCACTGGACCATGAGGAGACCCTAAGATAGATATTATTAGGCGAATGACATTATTTGCTGTAGGTGATCAACCTTCAAGAGATTAATAGTTAGCAGAGTTCTTCATGTTTATTTGCCTAGTACCCCCATTCATCAGGAGCATCAAGGGTTAATGTAGAATAAATATTCAAAAGACAAAGAATATATTTTCAAGTTAAAAACATTCTTTGGCCAAAATGTAAGACAAACAATAGGAGATGAAGGAAAAAGCTGTGCCTTATGGGTATTTGATGGTGGCCAACAATTTTGGGCAGAATAGAATCTATTTAGGTTACCTAATGTGTATAGAACTAAATGAATATATTTATTCCGGAAGAAACTCCTGAGCACCTTATGTTATTGGGTGTGAAGGTAATTTGTGAGGCTTTACAGGTATGAAGTCATATATAGGTCAAATAGAATATAAAATTAGAGATAAAAAAATGAATTACACAGTAAGGGAACATGAAAAAAAAAACTGTCATCTTTAAACAAAACATTTATGGCTTATATTATACATAAGATAAGCTCATTACCATATCATAAGCTACAAAATACAGCATTAGGTTGCATAAATAGAAAACAATACATAAAATATGTACAATGCAGAAATGAAAAATGAACTATTATAAGCTGAAAAAAGAACTGGCAGACATTTATTATATACATACATAATTATTTTGTTCATCAATGTTTTTTCTAAAAAAATTATTATATTACATATGAAGCCACAAATAAGTACAAATAATGAAATGTATCAGAAGCTCACTATTAAAACGATTTCATTATGCATCTTTAATTAGGTTTAATTTCACCATTAAGTAAGGTAAATAACTAATTGAGTTTAAGTTCATTTTGGCAGCAACGCTTAGTTTAAGAAGCCTATTTTATATTTATTTCATAATACATTCTATCTTAAGAATAGTAATATTTATTCACATAGACAAGTATCTTTACAAAATCATAACAGAAAATGGATAGGCATAAGCATAAACTGGGGAGGGAGATGTGGTTCTGAATGTTAAGATCCAATCCAACCTAATCAAACAAATAGTATACTGAATATGGGATTTGAAAATGTGTTCAAATAAATGCAGTCTTTGTAGGGTTAATATGACAAGAGGGGAACAAGAAATTCAATTAAAGTATATACAATTGTTTTTTTGTTTTTGTTTTCTAATAAAGAGATTTATTACAAAAAAAGTAAAATTCCATTAAATGAAAGGCATTTATATGTTAAATATTACAAATATTAAACAGTTAAATCCATTATTATATATAAAATTGGACTATGTATCCATCCCTCAGTTTATTTATGCCTGAAGGACAGTGCCTGTAATTCATGAAAATTTATTAGGGTCATAAAACATAAAACCATATCTACTATGTACATTATAATAATATGAAATGCTGAAATTATGACATATTCAAATTAAAATAGTAATGATAATTTCGCCTGGCACAAATAAATATTAAGATACTTCATTCAGAACATAATATCTAAACTATAAATTAATGAAATTGAAAGAACTCCATGATTGTTTTAAAATAAAATATTTTTGATATTATATATATATATATAAAAAATAAAACTCTTTCACAGATGTGGTTCTAATTATTATGCAAGGTCACGTCTGTTATAACTATGTAAAAAAAAAAACAACCCTCAAATAAAAATATAAAAATAAATATTAACAATGTTCAAATCAACAACCTACTTTAAATCTTATACATAATTATTATTCTATTTCCATTATACAAATTAAAAAAAAATCAAAAATCATATAAGAAATTAAGTAATGACTAAAAAAAGAATAATTACAGTCATCCATCACTAAGCTCATTATAGGTTGTAGAATAATTTTTATTTAAGAGAACCAGCCTCTGTAGTAGTGTTTCTAACCTTCTGCAGGGAGCAAATAATCTCTCAGGGAAAGGATATTTAAATAATGCATAATTTCCTTAGATGTGAATCGGTTTTCTTATTAAGGAATGTACCTTCACTGCTAAGAAATTAATAGAATGTCATACTCTGATGTTGCCTAAATTAGCAAATAAAAAAATGAAAACAAAATTTATTAAGACTACATAGGTCACTTATCATTGCCCTAGTTCCTTCTCTAAACTAATTAAGTAGGTAGAATAAAATGACACCTATTTAACATTTAACAAATATCTGAAATGATTTAATTTATTTTGGCATGGGGCTTTTGAAAAAATGACTCCAATGTTATTTTGTGAATCCACTAATCACATCTATCACAATCTTCTTTTCCACCAAGTCTTTTATATAATGGTTATATCAAAATGGCGTGTTTTCCAAACTCTGCGCCATGCAAAGTGCGCTTTGGATGTCAGTAAGAAGATTTGGAGCACCTTTAGCACTTACTTAGTACATCATATCACTGGCTGAAACTGCACAAATATATATTCTGCTACTGCAGTTGATAGTGCTACAGTTGTCTGTTTTCTTGATGCCCATAAAATAGGGTTTCCTCCATGATAAATAACATAGCCACTTATACTCTTTCTGTCTGCCTTGTCTCCTCCCCTTTTGGCTTTCCCTTATAATTTCTACAGCCCTGATGGCCATGTTGCAGGCCATTTCCGATCAGCCGCTACCTAAGAACTTAGTTCCCAGGCATGTGTTACCTATCGACACAACTTCATCTCTATTTTTCTAATCTACTATTTTCTCAAATCTGGAATCAAATTCAAAATGTCATCTAGGGCTTTCTTCACATATTGAATAACTGTGACCTGGTGTAGAGTATCCAAATGCTTCTCGACCTCAGCAAGAATATGGCCTGTGAGAATGATGACCGTTTTTAGTTCCATCTATGTCCTGGCAATCTCTACCAACATTTTGGCTACAGGGTGTTTAAGTACAATCTCTATCAGAATAGCATTACCATCATTGGTCATCACAACACCACCCCATTGGATCCATAAGCATCTTCTGCAATTGAACTCCATTGCTATTATCCTGTTTCAATTTCTTGCCAAAAACAAGAATTGGAGTAGCAAACATTGCTTTTTCCCTGAATTAAAATAAAAACAGCACAGAAATAGACAGAAACAGGTACTTCTGGAAGAAAGAAACACAATAATAACAATGGAGTTCGATTGCAGAATATTTATGCTGCTGAGGCGATAGCAGAGCTGGTGCGGAAGAACCTAGGACCTACAACAATGCTGAAGATGCTTATGGATCCAATAGGTGGTGTTGTGATGACCAACGATGGTAATGCCGTCCTGAGAGATTGTAGTTCAACGC
Organism: Gonocerus acuteangulatus; assembly: GCA_946811695.1. Lineage (NCBI taxonomy): Eukaryota > Metazoa > Arthropoda > Insecta > Hemiptera > Coreidae > Gonocerus > Gonocerus acuteangulatus. The sequence continues at coordinate 18,785,860 of OX328132.1, forward strand.
CCTGTAGCCAAAATGTTGGTTGTGATTGCCAGGACACAGATGAAACTACATCTATCATCATTCTTACAGGCCAGATTCTTGCAGAGGTAGAGAAGCACTTGGATACTATACACCCGGTAACAGTTATTTAATGTTTGAAGAAAGCCCTAGATGACATTTTGAATTTGATTCTAGATTTGAGAAAATAGTAGATCTGAAAAATAGAGATGAAGTTGTGTCGATAGGTAACACATGCCTGGGAACTAAGTTCTTAGGTAGCGGCTGATCGGAAATGGCCTGCGACATGGCCATCAGGGCTGTAGAAATTATAAGGGAAAGCCAAAAGGGGAGGAGACAAGGCAGACAGAAAGAGAGGGTTTTGATGACCGATGATGGTAATGCTATCCTGAGAGAGATTGTAGTACAACACCCTGTAGCCAAGATGGTAGAGATTGCCAGGACACAGGTTGAGGAGGTTGGTGATGGAACTACAACTGTCATGTATTCTTGAAAATGTTCAACCACTAAATGATTTGTAGCTCCAGAATCTAATACAAAAATGTATTTTTTTTTTACTTATTTCGCTATTGAAAGCAGAAAATGTTATGTCTGCTTGATGTGCCATAGGTGTACTGGCATTATTCTGTAATACAAGATGTAATAGTAATTGCATGCAACTAATATAAAATCATTAAAAAGGTCAATTATTCTATAATCATATATTTTTTACTGATATAATATGCATATTATAAAAAATTAGAAATATTTCTTATAACTATTTATGTGTTAAAAATTGTCCCCAAATTGCTCCCTGCTGAAGGTTGGCTATTACCAAATTGTTTTTATCATAATAAATATTGTTTATTTTATTTTTACAAATTTTTAGGTAGCAGATAGTTTGGACAAAAATTTAATACTTCAAAATTAGGGACATACTCTCATATGTTAAAGTATTAATAATAATGATTAACTACTCTTAATTTCTTAATATATTCAAAACCTCTCTTCATTCAACATGTCATCGGACCCTAAGAGCCTTTGATACATACTGCATTTCCATGTGTACAGGAGATAATGATGAGACAAATGCTCAATCAAATAAGTATTTGTCTCATTAGAGGTAATGAATGCATTAAGAAATTATTAAATGTTGAATTGAGTAATGGTTTTATTAAAAATTAATACAATAATATTAAGATATAGACTCATAAACCAAGATATAATATGAAAGTTGGTGGAAAATTTAGTAGTACCATCAACTGTAAAATGACTACTGGAGTTAATAGTTAAAATGAATTGTAGTAATTTCAAAAACAATGATGTATAAAATAGTGACTTAGAATATTATATTTTATTTGTTCATTTATGCAATAAATGGAATCTATTGTTTAAAACAAAATAAAATCACAGGTTTCTTCAAAGAGTATAGTAGTTCACTCTCCAGGAGCCCAAAGTGTACATGTACATCCTTCCTTACTATATCCATTTTCTGATATCAGAAAGCTTAACTATTTTCTGTCATAAATATCAAATTACACAGTAAAATAATATTGAATTTAGAAAATAAAGTAATTTGATATATAATAAAAAATCACCATTTTCATTTAAGAGTTTTCAGTAATGCTTGAGCGTGGTACAAATTCAGCAGCATCAGGGTTTAATGTGCTCTGAAAAATGAGAATATTAAACTAAGCACATTTTCAATAGAATATATGAAAGCTTTCATAATTATACACTAACTAATTAAAAATGTAATGACTAGATATGTTTTATTCTTCTAATAGTACATTTGAAGTTTAAATTTCAATGGTCTTAAATATAAGAACACAGATTTTCAAATTCCTTCTGATGTTATTCCTTCTTTCTAATACATTTGTGTAAATAAGTAATTAGTTTTCCTTTAAACATAGAGGAGGGTAGCATTAAAATTCCTAGTTTTAAAATATTTCATTGTTGGAGTTCTTCAGTCTAATTTTAAAATATACCTTATTACTTATTTTTATTGTATTTTTAGGTTAGAATATTATAATTTGTAGCTTCATGATTCTATGCTAAGAGATCAAACTCAAAAATTATGAGGTATGTATTTAACAGACAATTAAGTTGATTACTTTTTTTTAAAGCAAGATGTATTTACTCCCTTTATAATACACAAACAAACACACATATATATATATATATATATATATATATATATATATATTTATTTCTGCCAGATGGGATAATCATCGAGCATCATCCCAAGAAGCTCTTGCACCATCCAAAAACCATGAAAAAAATGTAATTTTCCTGACATATCTGTGAATAGGAGAAACAAATTCTTTATTGAAATCCCAGATTTGGAACAAAAAATAAAGGACAGAATCAAGTGGCAGGGACAACTATAACTGCCTTATTTACTTGCACTAAAATTTATACATATATTTTTTATGTTTTAAATTCCATGGGCATTAGCGCTACTTTACTACTAAAAATTACCTTTTTTGCAATATCAGCTTTTTCTTGCATCCCCAGTTTTTCAAAATCATTAATGAAGTTTGCAGCATCACTAAAAATAAAGTAATACCTTAATAAAACACACATACATAGACAAAAAAGAGCAGTTGAGCCAAAATATGTTTATTCATTGGGAGGAGAGTTTTAAGCTTCAGAAAAATATTTTATGTTCAAATAAATGTGTAACTTTTTATCAATGATATTTACAAAAATGGAAGAAATAGACTCGTTATTATAAGTAGTAATGAACCTTTAGAAGTAGTGAACATATGAAAAGAATAATAATATGAATGCATAACTTTCAAAGATCAATTTTTTTTTTTTTTTTTGGGGGGGAGGGAAAAATAAAAGACACTGTTAGGGAAAACAAACTCAACAATAGAAGTTGGCCATATCCAATAGGAAATAATCAGCTTAATTGACATGGTTAATAACACAGGCACGCAAAATAAAAAAGTAGTATTTTCCAAAGACACCATACATATATTCTTATGTATTTCTACACGCTAAATCTGAATCCGGAGTCCGTTTCACTCCATCATATCAGGTTTAAGGGCATTTGAAGGTCAAATTTTGTATGAAGTCAATAAAGAAGAAATAATTAGAGCTTCCATGGATTTGAGGGTCACTGAATTTGAATCCAGGTCTCTTTTATCCCATCGGCGCAAAATCAAGGTCAGTTCAAGGACAAATTATCTATTGTACAAAAAATGAATTTTTGACTACAGATTCATTTTTTACGAAACAATCATACTTATCCTTGAAATGACCTTGATTTTGCACCAATGGGGTGAAACAGACTGCGGATTCGAATTAAGCAACCCTCAAAACCATGGAAGCTCTAGTTATTTCTTCTCAAATGACTTCATACGGAATTTAACCTTCAAATGCTTTTTAACCTGACGTGCTGGAGAGAAACGGACTACGGATTCGGATTCAATGTTTCAAATTACATAAGAATATATGTCTGGTGTCTTTGGAAAAGACCAATTGTTTTATTTTGTGTGCCAGTGTAATAAAAGATCATAAATATTGGGGGGCAAAATTATGTTAATTATACATCATAGATTGACCCTTCAACCACTCTGCCCGCGCATATATGGGCTGGGTTCTGTAAACACCGCGGTCAGCTTGACATACTTCTTGAGATGAAGTATGTGATCTTCTGACTCAACCAACTAAAACGGCTAGAAGAAGCAATGTTTTACTATTCGCAGGTAGCATATTTTGATTTTATCTCCGATCACAGTCATACTATAGTGCAATGTACTAGAATAAATAATTTCTAATCATTAGATGCCTAATGTGCCTCATATTTTGGCATTCTATGACAAAATTCCACCTAATCCGAATTTTCGCTAATCCGAACAGGGTATGGTCCCAATTAGTTCTTATAATAATCTGATTTATTGTTAGTTTAGAAGAGAAACTTCAAAGAAACAATAAAAATTTCTTTTGGAAAAGGAATCATATACATGGCAGGGAGAAGTTAAGTAAGAACATAATTAACTATGCAAATTCAAATGTTTTTTGAGGGATGGAATTCGAATAACTATGAGTGTTTCCGGCATACCAGAGTGGTGGGGACACTGCTTTGAAAGAAAATTCATTACCACCCCTGGTGAGAGAAGCCGAACAAACATGGGCATGGAACTAACCCAGGGAAATATAATAACCATAAATATTTTTATTACATATTTTTATCAAATTAAAATGTAACTAATTCAAAATATTCAAACCCTAATTTTGTCAAATCACAATATTATTAGTATAAAGAATTTACAGAGTAAATGATTAAATAAGACTCACAGAGGATTTTTACTCTCCAATTCGTCCTCCAGCATTGCTTCTATGCACTGTTCCATTAAAGCTTCTTCTTCCAACTGTTTCATTACCTACAAATTAATTATACAAATGATGAATTTACAATTCATTTTTTAAATGTATAGAAATATAAATAAAGTCAGACAACACAGAATCGTATCACATAATTAGTTATATTCAATAAGCCAGATAGTTTTTATACTTTCCCGTTATATGCTATAGATCTATTTTCCATTTATATTAATCCATAATTTACTTCACTAATAATAATAATTAAATAAGTTCATTTGAGCGTAATTGATGATTGAGTATAAACAAGCAGATTTGAAATATACTAAACAAGCCTCTAACCCTAACCATCCTTCAACATTATTAGTATATAAGAAAATGAATAACAACTAAATAAGTAAATTAAAAAAAAATTATAAACCAATGAAAACCCCTGGGGAAAAATTTGCCAAAGACCAATATATATATATATATATATATATATATATATATATATATATATATATATATATACACGTGTGTGCAATGTATAATATAAATTTGTTTTTTGAATAATATTTATTTATTTAAAGGAATGAAATTATGAAAAGATAAGGAAAAAGTTATTAGACGGGAAAAATGGGGCAATAAAAATTATCCCAAATAATGTAAATAAAATAAGATCATTTACTTCTTTGTCAAACTCTTCCTCATTTTCCATCCACATATATTCTGAAAAATCTGGTCCAGCAGTTGGCTTCTCTTCCCGTCCATTGCTTTCTGATGTGTAGGTAATGTCTTTTGTTGATGATGGAATCTTCATCCTTTAAGATAATATTAAATTAAAAATGATAGGATTAACTGATAAACTAAAAGAAATAACTTAAAGTAAAAATTAAGATGTTACTTAAAGATAATTAATCCTTTAAAAAAATGAATAAAAAGACATACAAAGGAAATTAACCTAAAACGGTTTTAGGGAAAATGAATATAGATCCTAACATGAAAAGGTAAAAATAAATTAATAAAACAAAAAAGATAATAATCCTAAGAATTTTTAAATACTATAGCTGGTAGATTGTTGTTATGTATAACGATAAATAAAACCATGGTTTATTCTATACTGAAAATTTATCAAGAAGCTTTTTTTATGATGTGCCCTTTGTTCCTGTCATGAATGTTGTATCAATAATGAATATGTCTACCAACAAAACCATTCAACAATTGAAAAGCAGTAAGACGCAGATATAATTTTACTTTTATTTTTTTTTAAGTGAAAGAAATGTGAGACTTATTGGTTACATTATTAAATAATAATGGATGGCATAAAATACACATGGGAAGTATCGAGATAGACAGAGAAGAGCAATTCTCGATAATCCTATAACAATTTATTTCTGTATTCTGAGGGGTTTAAGGTTAGCATTGCAGGCATACATATTTCAGAGATAATACAATTTTATTTAATATATATATATATATATATATATATATATATATATATATATAGTATTGCCTAATCTACCCCAAAATGAGTGAAGATAAGAAGTTTTATATCTCTGTTAAATATTGATAGGTTTTAAGAAAAATTTGGCATGGTTTTAAATCCATTTGTATTCTTTGTTTTTTGTTTTTTTATTTGATCAAAAAATGAGTTTTTATACTAGAAAATTGTTTTCACTTTCTTCGCACATAAAAACATGAGTAATTTGTGAAGTGATTGATCAATTTAAATAAATCAAAATGTATTAGATGTGTGTTTATATGTTCTGTAAAAGATAGGCAACAGGGTATTTTTTGTATTAAACCATTTTAAAATTAAGAGTATTTTGTGGAAAAAGCCATTTTTCTTTAATTTAAATATCTTTGAACGAGTGCATCTCAGAAAAAAGTGTGTTTTTTTTTTGTAAAATCATTTTTCATGTGTAGGCAGATCAATAAATAAAAGCCAAGAAAGACTTTTATTTATTTACCATACATCTATACAAGAAAAAGTGTTAAGATTTTGGGCTATTTTTTATATGTAGAATAAGTATTTCCAAAAAAAAAAAAAAAAAAAAAAAAAAAAAAAAAAAAAAAAAAAAAATTGAAAAAAAATAATAGTAAAATTTTACTAGATAACATCATTTTACATTTTTTATTCTTGAATTTATGCAATACAGTTAAATTTTCAGGGTAATATATCATTATTTTTAATATCTTATACAAAAGAAAAAAAAATACAAACATACCTACATGTTTAAATATTTGAGTATCCTGTGCGAGCAATAAATGTTTTGGCATGATTGGTAAACTAAACAGGTAATTTTGAAATATGATTTTACTTATTGATAGGAATGTCACTGGTGGCATGAGGGCTCATCGCTCTATCATTGATATGAATCAAGAAACAAGCTGTTACAAGCTTTAGCATGTACTGAATAACACTACTTGAATGACTATATGAAAAATGTTCGACAGCTATTTAGATTAGTGAGATTTCTATTATTAGTGATATTATAGTAAATGTACGTGATACTTAAAATAAAGTTTGATAATCTAAAAACTAATATATATTATCTAATCACATTACTCGTTTATATGTGTTTATCATAAAATAATAACCACCCAAAAAGAAAAGGTTACAAATGAAAATAAAAATTGAAAATTTGTGGTGTGAAAAAATTCATTGCTGTTGACAAGTAAGGGGAGATGAAAAAGCTATTGTTTCCCAAAAATTATTATTTATTTGCAAAGATTCATTCTTCAAGTAAAAACACATTCTGAATGCATATTATTGAAGATATTCTACTTTGAGAAAGGGTGACTTATAACAAAAAATACTCAGAAATTAAAAAAAAAAAAAAAAAAAAAATTCTTTATTTTATAAAATACATGACAATTTGACAGATATTTATGCAAAATTTAAAACTGCATTGGATAATTTCAAATCCATCAATTTTTAATAGAAATAAAACTTTGATCTCTACTACTTTTGTGAGAGGTAAGCAATATTACTTGGCTGGTAGTGCTTGTGTTTGTGTGAGTATGTATGTATAAAATATATATATATATATATATATAGCGAGAGAGAGATATTTGGCAGTAGTCCTTTTTTTTTTTTGGAGTAGTGCACCACTCGCATCGCTTCCGTTCACTCAAAGTTTCCTCTCCCTTCGCTTTGTTCTGCATGATCACTCCCAAGTTCTCATTAATTGATTGAAGTTAATCTTTAAAGAAAAAATAAATGTATGGTCTAACAAATTAATATAATAAATAATATTTATTAGGAGTCAAGAGAGGCTAATTTCAAAGAATATTTTTTAGCAATGATTTTATAAAATAAAAGTATTGATTGGCAAAACACGTGAAAACTATTGCATTGACATAATCTGCAATATAAGTACACTTAAAATCTTCGGAAATAGTGATTTCGCCTAACGTTAAAAAGCCAGTGTAGTCATATGGCAATTAGTTAAGTCAGCAGATAAATAAAAGTGACTTACAAAAACTTTTAATAATAAACAAAATAAAAGGAATTGGGAATACAAATCTTTTACCTATAACAAAGGTCCTTTAACCTTTAACAAAGGTGTTTTTAAAAGGAGTAACTTGAAGATAACCAACCCTGAGTCACCTAACAGTACACTTTCTGTCCAATTTAGAATAAGCTAAATAAAATCTGAACATATGGACAAAAATAATAAATGTAACTAATTTAACTTGTGCAAGCTAATTAATATCATATGCAGACAGTCTTAAAAAAAAAAAAAAATAAAAAAAAAAAATATCAGTCCCTTAACAGGCCATGAGGGCCCAGAGGGGCAGATACTGTAGGTAGGTACCATACGGCACACTAGGGAGATAGTGTGGCCAGTACTATGCTTCGGCCGCCTGATTTCCCACTTGCTGCTTAGATTGCTAGGGTCATTAGCACCAAGGTACCCATTATTAAATTAATTAAAGGCCGGGTTGGCCTAGGGACGGTCAGGGAGGCCGGATTCAACCCATAAATGAAGACACTAGAAGAAAAAATCGTTAGTGCTTGCTCGGGATTTGAACTCAGGTCCTCCAGCATATGAGTCCAGTGCTCTACGACTGAGCTAACCTCGCCCCCCTCCCCCGCAGACAGGCTTATGAAATAAAAATGATATAGAGTATTAGATGTTACAAAATTAATAAAAGTTTTCTTAGTTAGCTAAAATAGTTATAACTAGGGAACGGATGCATGTAAAATAAAATTAAAAATATGTACATAAATATTTAACTATTCATAATGAAGTAATGAAATATGTAATCAAAAATAAAAATATTTAGTAAACAAACACCTATAACACTATAAAAATTATTAAAAAGAAAGTCATAAATAATAAGTTGGAACTCTATTATTATAAATGGAAAGAAAAAAGTTGCAAATATATAGAACACAATGACTAAAACTCTATAACATATTGACAAATAAAGCATATATAAAAATTAGGAACGCATTATAAAGAGGGACAAAAAGAAGTTGAAAATGTCTACAGATGAACATTATTTTGGAAAATTGTTTGCAAAAACATGCATTTTTTAATTGTCAAATGTGAAGTAACACTGGTCTGATCTTATAAGGGGAGGGAGTATACAGTGGTGGGTCACCGATCAGGCCCATTTTTTTCTGGTGATTCTGCATCGTAAAATAGTTGACACGTGTCCGAGCGTTTCCTCCAATGCGCGAAGGAGCTAGACGAAATAAAATAAAATAGGTTGAAAACTCATTGTATTATATCTTGAGTTTGGAAAATGGCATCAAAATGATTCTTTCATTAATTCGTTTTTTTTTTTAGAGAGTATATTAAAGGATTAATACAATTGTTAAACAATAATTTGTTATATATCTCTTTAAAACGCATCTGCTCCTAGGCCATTAGCACTAGGGAAGCATAGCTGTCAGCCACCTTTGCTTCTTGGAATTAGAAAAGACTACTGGAATAGACTCAATGGGTAAAGTATTATTTTCTTTCTCGGTTTCCCCATTATTTTTTCAATTAAAAAATAAAAAGAATATCAAAATATGTAGCAAAAATATGTTTAGTAAAAAACTGTTTAAATGTTTTAAAATCACCTAAAACATGCAGAATTACATCAACAATTACGATTTAAGAATCGGAAAAAAAAAGAAAAAAAAAAGGGAAACACAATAACATCCGTTCCCTAGTTATAAGAAAATAAAAAAATGTTAAATATGATTTCAAAGTGTCACAATGGAGTAGATTAAAACAGTTTGGATCTATATGGCCAATCCAAGTGGCAATAATAACTAGTACGCAGAATTTAATAAATCATTCATGAAATAGACAGAACATAAATTAAAGTGCCATGTGATTACATGCCTTTTAACGTTTTGTGGACAAGTACCTTTTAAATATGCTCACGATTAGAGAAAGATGGAATTCGGTAAAGGAATCTGATAAATTACAATTTTCACGCATTCAACATTTTACTCAAATAATATCAATGGTTTAGGCCTGTAAAATGGGGCTCGCTGTTTCACCTGGAGTAAAGCGACCCAGATGAGCAAAGCAAGAAGGAGACTCAAATCCGTCAGTTATATTTTAATACCAACTTATTATTTGACATATTAACTAATTTATTATGTGACATTTTAAGGCAACAACTTATATCTTAGAGCTAATGACAAACAAATTTTACAATGAATCTAGAATATGATAAAACTGAGACACTAGTGAAAAAAAGAAAGCAAACAAAAAGGAATACACATCAATAATTAGTTTCGTAACTGAAATTAATACAAGTAAACAAACAAGAGAACATAATAAAACTCATAAGAAAAGCACTAAACTAAAAACACTTTAAAAAATGGTGACTTCATTGGAGACACATTTTACATAAAATGAAATATAATTTTTTATTTTTAAAACAATAAATTATGTTGAATGTATGTTGTACTAAAATTGCTTATTGATCTATTAAATGATTAGGCACACTAGTTTGAACTAATAATTGGCATTTCAGCAATAATGGAAAGGGGATTGACTGAACAAAGTAGGGCATAACTCCTGATTTAAAATAAAACGTACAGTAGCTTTAATATTTACTTCCTTAAAATAAATAATTCACTATGATTATTTTAAAAACACTAACGAAAAAAATAATACACTATCACAAAAAGTCATGCAAACTATTTTCAATAAAAAGAATCAGACTACATATTTATTAACTACAGGGACGAAATAAAATAGTAAATAAGAAAACGACTAACAAATTCTACACGATCCGATGAAAGTTAATCATGGGAAAAAGGAACTAAATATCAGGAAAGGATAACTCCATATGCAAACTCAATATGAGACAATGGTTACAACTATTTAAATCTTCCAAATACCTTCTTATGTTTCTCCGGTAGGAGAGAAGCCTGGAGCGATATCACTAATTATTAAAAGAAAGTTGTAAAAGAAAATTTCTACTGTAAATTGAATGATACAAAACAACACAAGACGAGAGATATTGCTTGCAGTGTAGTAACAAGATTAATAAGCAGTGTCGTCAGTATTAGTATGTGCAGTAAATGTTACTATCTTACTGCATCTAAAGAACATTAATATTATCTTTCTTAATAAACTTTACAATAAATTAATTAAGAAAAATGATCCGAATTCACTAAAAATTGAATTTTAAAAAATCTTAGCTTGATTAAGTACAACCATCAAATAATAAAAAAACTTGAAAATATGGTTATCTTTAATTTTTATTTAAAAATCATAGTAAAATATTACATCTTAATGACTTAGTAATGGAATATTACAATAAACATAACCGATTATACATATTGGGGGAAACGGCTGGCACGAGGGGGGGGGGGGGGGGGGGGAAGACTACAACTTACGGTTATGACTTGTTCTTGAAAACATTGGGGGTACTTAAACAGGATTTTAATATTTCATTAAATTACGCATGAATCCCAAAAAAGTTACATAATAAAATTTGAACGATCACTACATTTTTATTGATTACATTTTTTAATAATTTATAAAAATTTTCAGTGAAAGGAGAAAACCTTTTTTAAACAATGGCTTTGATTAAATAACAAAGTTCGCTATAAATATTTTTTACTGACGTTTACTAACAAAAAGTTAATCTCGAGTAACATGAAATTTGTAGGTACCCTGCCCTTATATATAACTACATGACTAAATTTGAAGACGAACTGGGGTTGATTCTTATTAGAGATTATCCGTTTCTTACGAAATTATGGGAGATGCAGACAGGTTTTAAATATCACATCAGCTTGTTTGTCGAGCAATAACGCAAAAAACGCAATTTTTAATTATTTTTTCCAGAGCATGTGCCCTATAAAAATGGATTATGGTATTAAGTACAAAAAAAATATGTGTGTGTGTGTGTATATATATATATATATATATATATATATATATATATATATATATATAAATTACTTACAAAATAACATACATAAATTAATTACTAATTAATATTAAACAAATTATTCTTCTAATACTCTAAAACATACATGTTATAATAAAAAGTGACAATAGTTGTCTATTTCTAATGGTTTAATGGTTCCAAGTTATTGCCCGAAAATAAATGCTCTAAGATTGAAAACTGCTAGCGTTCATCAGTTACAGATTTAATGGCCTCAACGATATTGTAGGTACCCGATTTAAATGATTTTTTGTGAGGTATGTTTCTCATATTCCGTATTTAGTTAGTAGAAGTCCATTTTTGTTTTTTTTTGTTTATTGCATAAGGTACCGCAAAATGTGAAATTGGTACAAACCTATACTGCTAGGATATTTTCATTTAACTGATACCAAAGGGTGGAACTTTGCCCAAAGAGAGCGACCAGACAAATACATATGTATATACCTATATATTTGTCTGTTCGCTCTCAGAAAAATATATAAGCGTATATATGCAGTATACGTCAGTACTAATTTATAAAACAAAAAATAATAAAATTCTCGTGTCAATGTGATAGTAATAAAACTCCTCCAAAACGGCTTGACCGATTTCTATGAAATTATCAATTATCACATGATCAGTTATTCCCGCCAGATCTACTGTCTTTTTCGCACTATAATTTTTCTCCTACTCCCTACACTTACTATATTAAAATGCAGAAATAATTCATTATGTCTGAACAAAGTTAGCCTTTACGAAACCCGACTGGTATTCCGGTAATGTTAAGTATAAATCAGCCAAAACGTCAAGCCTGTTAAGAGCAATGCAAGTTGCCAGCGTTGCAGGCGAGGAAGAGTCCATAATTTTGTTAAAGAGGCGTGTTAATTTCTGGTGCAAATATTTATAGACCACATAGGATATATTATCTGTTTCAGCAGCTTTTCCATTTTTTATATGTCACTGCCAATTTATTTTCATGAATTGTAATTTTCGTGTATAAGAGGAGATGCATAATATATTTAAACTGCGAATTAGCAAGGGGAAAATTCCCTCCAGCTATAGAAAGGAATAATAAGTTATCCATTCCCTGCTTAAAAACGTTATTTGGTGGTTTTTTACTAGTCCTGATTTTTTTTAATAATGGCCCAGAATGTTTTGGCGTCTTTATTTTCAGTGAGCGTGCTGGTCAGTCTATTGAAACATTTTTGTTTATTTTGCTTTAGAAAGTTTAGTTACTTCGCTTTCTGCTCAGCGTATTTAGCTGCTGAATCTGTAGAAAATTCAATCTATTTAACCATTTTATACAGATTATTGCTTCTTTGGGATTAATGGTGACGTCATTAGGGGTGAGGTTATAAAGACGATTATGTTATATTCTTAATGTTGAGCAAATCGTTTTCGATGCGGGATGCTCACAAATAAATTAAAAAAAAAATATATATATATTCTTAATGATAAACCATCAATATATCAATTGGTCAATAGTAAAACGCGTATTATGTAAAATTCGACATACCGCAAGTAAATAATAATAGTCTAATATTACATTAATTATACTCTAACTTATTAGTACTAGACCAATCTGAGTGGCGACCACATTGGGTGACAGCATCCTCATAAAACCAATAATAGACTATTTCCTAAAAAGTTATTAGATTTATTTTTGTCGGAATTATTGGTGGGCTTAGACTATATACATGCTACAGTCTAAAATATGTTTTTTTTTTTGTTTTTTTTAATTAGGGTACGTCGACTGCTATGGTCAATGGCACCAGCTAAAATATGGTATATATATATATATATATATATATATATATATATATATATAACATATATATACACACACACATCCCCTAGCTAATCCTGACAACTCAGTGCTAATTCCGATCCAAATCAGTTATTGGTTCTTTTAAAATGGTAGTTCCAACTATGATGCGGAAACAAACTATGAATTTGAGAATACGGGAGAATAAGTTGAACAGAATAATAGAACATACCGTCAAAAAAGTGTGTGTGTGTGTGTGTGTGTGTGTATATATATATATATATATAACATATACACGCACACACACTCACTAACAAAAGTCTCTGCACACCCCCAATCAATTTTTTCCATTGCACAGAAAAAGTCCGACTCGCAGGAACTGCGTCATCTTAGCGCGGTTACGTACATCTCGAAGAAATGGAATAGATTAGCATCACAAATCTCAGGAAAATGACAGTAGCCAACTTACACAGAAACGGATAATTCTTAATATGTATAAGTCAATAAAATTATGTACAAAAAACGTACTTACTCTTCGACTACCGCTGAGAAGGCTCTATTCTAAACAACCAAAAATTCGTTGTCATTTTAAGTATCTTGTTTTACTAGCAAATTCCTTTTACTGTTATAATCAACTGTAAATATGTGCTTCATGGCGAATAAAATTCCATTCTGTCGTAGGTTAAATCTTTCTAAAAATAAGAAATAACGATAACTTCAGTAAGAGACTATGAGGAAGGTTATATAGACAGGAGAATTCAAAACAAACTACGTCATCATGATTAGCCACAGCCATCTTGATTTCCACAGCCATCTTGATTTCCACAGCCACTCCAAACTTATTATTACCAATACCTTTTACCGTTTCTTAGCTTATTTTACTACTATACTAATTTTACTGATAAATGCAATTTAAAACAAGAAACAACCAATTAAAAAGTGATTTTTAAGTTTAAAGCGCTTATATCTCTGAATGACGTTTCCCCATCCAATATTGCTTCAGAACCTTTTTTGTAGAGAGCATTCGAATGGTCACCTTCCACTTAGCACGATTTCCCAACCGTTATCGAGATATTTACGAAAAATGTATGAAGATCCGAAAACTTTTCATGTCTATTAATAAAATAATTTTTTTCGCATACTTCCTTAACTCCAAATATAACCAAAACATAAACATCTTAGTTGGGATTAATTTCCAAGTTGGAGAAAATATTTCAATTCAATCTCGCGATTCTAAGTACTCACAAAAATATAATGACTTACAATAACATTTATTCCACTTTTCTCAGGAACGGTTACAGATATCGCCTTATAAATGGTTTCATTCGTTTTATTATGTTAAGAAACCTATAAAACAAGTACCTGCAAGCATATAAACTCAAAAACGTAAGCGTTACGATTTTATTTGCGCGAATTTTGCCCCAAACACTATCTTCTAGTGGGCGGATTCTGCTGGTTAACGAACTTGACCTTTTAAATTAGACGACAGATTTTTGTGCCAAATTTCGTTAAAATCGGACCATTTTTGAGCTTGCTAGAGCGTGAACAGACAAGCATATATATAAATACACACACACACACACACACACACACACACACACACACACATATATATATATATATATATATATACATATACAAATTTGAACCACCTATATTTTCGTGATCTAGGGGGTCTGAAAGGAGAAAGTTTCTTGTCGGCACTTCCGTCAACCTCATATTCGGGTTCTCCCTATGGAGATAAAAATGAAGAACAGGTTTGTTGAAATAAAATTCATGTAATTTTGAACACAATTTATTGTAGAATTGTAAATAATGCCCACAGATCCTCTATTGAGATTAGTTCACGGGACAGGAGAGTTGTCTTGAGTTGATGTGGGGCACTGTACAGCAACCACTCCTGAACTCTTCTTGCTGTATGTTTAGGACAGTTATCCTGTTGCAGGGGTGTATATAGGATATATATATATTTCGGGGGCTGGAAACTTGATGGGGGGGGGGTCTGAGAGCATCTGGGGGGTATGGAACCCCAAACAATTATTTTTTCTGAACTAAGTGATCTTATTTAATTTATTTTTGAGGTTTTATGACAATTTTTTAACTATTAAATCAAAATTTAGGGCCCATGTCCTGCTGTATAATAAATATCCTTTACGGCTAGTTTTGTATCTATTTTCAACAGAATCCAGTTTTTCAAGCGTTATTAGGATGAACCTCACCGCGAAATAACCTTTTTTGACGGTATGTCCTATTATTCTGTTCACCTTATACCGTATTATCAAATTCATAGTTTGTTTCCGAATCATAGTTGGAACTACCATTTTAAAAGAACCAATAACTGATTTGGATCGGAATTAGCACTGAGTTGTCAGGATTAGCTAGGGGATGTTAGGTAAAATCTCTAAACATCCCTTTATCATTGACAATTTCTCTATGCGCAGAGACTTTTGTTAATAAGTATATACACAAACAATTAAGACTAAGGCTACTTGCGCATATCCAAGTCACTATTTGTTATCACACCCAAGTATGGCCATACTCATAGATTCTCTAGAACAAAAAGACACCCGGAGAATTAACCACAATCGGCGGGAACCTTCTCAGCATGGGCGTATGTAAGGGGGGGATGCAGCCCCCCCCCCGAAATTTTGATTTGATCGGCAAAAATTTCATAAAACCCTTAAAAATAAATTAAATATGATCATTTAGTTCATAAAACATATTCTATTTTGGGTGTAATAGCGTTTAAATTGGCTAAAACTCTTCCAAGATCTAAATTGTAAGTATTTCATACACCGGAAATGGTCTCAGCCCCCCCCCCCCCCGAAATTTTCCCAGCCCCCTCCGAAATTATTTTCTATATACGCCCATGCTTCTCAGATCAAGAAAACACCTGTGTTTATCATAGAGAGAGCATCTGTAGGCGCAGTTATTACGTTAACTGTCTTTAATAAAGTCCGGGCAGAAAAATACTAAATAACGCTAACTTGAGTAGGTTAAGTACTGTTAGTAAATAGAAATTAAAATGCTAAACGATAAAAAAAAAGAATTATACAAAATAAAATAAAATACTATAATAAGTAAATATGAGTAAAAATGAGAATCAGCGACATATACATATTTCATTCTTCTCCACCCCTGGCATTTTTTTTTTTTTTTTTTTTTGTTAAGAATTCATGCTTAGTTTTTAACTCTCTTTCAGACTGTTAGTCTTAGAAAATCACCCAGATTTACTTTAGTACCGACATATTGGAATAATCACTTTCAGGTGTGATGACGAAACGTCGGACCCACAGAAACTGCGCCATCTTAGCATTAGTAAAGGAATAGAAGCAGTTATTTGTGGGTTTTGATCATTCGTGAAAAATGTAAAATAAAATCTTTAAGAGAAGGACGATTTGCGGTGTCAAAATAGGAAACTAACGTTATCATAAGTGGAAATGACTCCCCCGCCTTCTCAACGTTCGCTTCAGGAAAACACTATTGCCAATATGTTTCTCCATTTCTTACGTTGTTACTAAAATACTCATTTTAATGTTAAATGCAATTACAAAAAAATAAAAACTGTAGTTAACTGAGACAAAACCCGTTGAAAAAAAAAAAAAAAAAAAAAAAAAGAACTCATTCGAAGTTTTAAGCAGTTATTTCTCCGATTGAAATTGCACCATCCAAAATTGCTTTAGAACCTATTTTGTAGAGAAATTAGTTAGTTTGTTGAATTAGTTTTCAAATGGTCGCCCTCTACTTATAATGGTTTCCCGTACGTTTTCGAGATATTTTAGAAAATATACCAAGATTCGAAAACTGTTTATGCCCATTAATAAAAACATTTTTTTCCATTAACTCCAAATATAACCGAAATTTAGGTATCTTAGTTTAGATGAATGTCAAACTCGTAGAAAGTATGTGTTGAATACAACGATAGTAAGTACCCAAACCTAAAATTAGTTTGAAAAACTATCATTGGTTTTTCTACGTTAGAGCACCTATAGAATGAGTACCAGCAAGCATATTAATGCTAGGAGTTTTTCCGGGCGAATTTCGCCCTAAAACCATCGTTCCAGGGAACGAATTCTGATGGTTAATGAACTAGACCTTTCAAATCAGACAGAAAAGATTTTTGTACCAAAGTTTATGAAAATCGGACCATTTTTCAGTCGGCGAGAGAGTAAACAGACACTGTTATTTTCGTGATCTATGGGTTCTGAAACCTGAAATTTTCTTCGTTTTAGAATACATTTTTTTTTCCGCCTTTGTTTTATTTCTCTTAATATTATTTCTAATTATAATCGGCAAAAGCAAAGGAAAATGTTTAAACCGTGTTTATAGTGATTTTTAATATATTTATAATTACTATTTGATCATTGTTAATGTATTTTATTTACATAATAAACTATTTTATTCATTCATCCATACCTTGTGACCATTAGGTGAGATATACTATGACGTCACTATCAACTGGCATTAGTCAACAATTTTCTCTTGTATTCAATGTATTTATCTGAAGCAATAATCGATGTGTGAGAATCATGAGCGCACATATGGCACTTGTTTTATCAATCTGACACCGGTTTCATTTTAAAATGAAGTTATTAAATTTAATTATTTCAAAAGTTACAAATATTACTTAAGCTTACTTATAGAATTGAAACTATGCACAAATTTGTTAATAAAAATGTATATAATCAATTTGACAAATTTCTGCTTCTGTACATATTGTTTTATGTTTATTAATTTTGTGTTTTGGCTAAATAATTACACTTGAAGAATTATATTGATAATTTTCATTTTGAGCTGCCATGATAAATAAGTCCAGGAGGTTATTGCTGGGACTATTCATTTTACTTACTGTTGATGTTATTTGGGTCCTATCATCTGAATTAACAAAGGTATCATCTATTGCCCTTAAATGTTTATCCGTAGTCGTAGTTGTAATTTTTGTGTATTCATCCAGTTAATAATAGCATCTTGTCATATTAAAACCAAATTCGTTAAGTTTTGAATACATCCTCTTTCAATATGGCTAACAATATTGCTCACTGTAATTGCTGATATGAAGATGAGAAACTAACTGTGTATATCTTGTAACTATGTATGAATTTTATTGAAGATTGAGAATATAATTATGTATGAGAACATGCTCAGGAATTAATGTTTTGACATCTTTGTGTACTAATTTGACTAGGCAAAACTAAAACAGTGCGAAAACATAACTTGGAAAAAGCACTGTGACTCAAAATGCTTGTATCTCACACAAGGAATTTTTTGACCATATTTCAGTACGTTTTTTGGCCTTCTGGATAAGTCAGTGTCGACATGGTGATAACTCCTATTTTGCTCCTCAGCATTGCTTCTAAGAATGTATTTTTTTTTCATTATGAACCCTGAGGGAGCTAGTAGAATGTGTGGCAAAAGGTTGGTTCTTATCATATGCAGCAAGGTCATGCCAGAAGGCTATGAAATATTAAACCTATGTATAATTGACAAATTTTCATTGTGCATGTTCACGGAAGTGCTCTATTATTTGCCGAACCTAGAAATACAACAAAAAATCGAATTGATGTTCTTTTAACAAGATTGGCTTATGTACTTATGCTTCAAGATGGGTTAAAATTTGTTTTGTCAATCTAGGACAACAAAGTTGCCTTCATCTGTAAAATAACTATTTTACTGGTTATACTAACACACTATCATTATTTACAAATGACACACCTGAAAGGTCTCGATGAGAGCTACAACTTTGGTTCTTTCCAATTTTGCTATATCCCTAACAATTTAAAATAAATTTCAATTGTGTCCCACTTATAAGGGACATCCTCTGTGTGTATGTATATATATATGTATATATATATATATATATATATATATATATATATATATATATATATATGTATATAAAATCAATACACCGAGCATTTTTTATATTTATTTATTTATTTAAACCTACTTGCCTGGAATTTTATGTTAGGAATATATATATATAAGCAAAGATGGAATAGTTGGGATTCATCTAAAGAAACCTCACTGCGATTTTTGTAAAAAAAATCTATATTTAGGACGTTTCGGCTACTCTTTGGTAGCCTTTGTCAGCAATGAAAATGCCGGGAGGCAGAGGAAGACCAAAGTTAACACTTAAGTAACCATGGTTACACCCACTTCCACAATGGTTACTTAAGTGTTAACTTTGGTCTTCCTCTGCCTCCCGGCATTTTCATTGCTGACGAAGGCTACCAAAGAGTAGCCGAAACGTCCTAAATATCGATTTTTTTACAAAAATCTTATTGAGGATTCTTTAGCCGAATCCCAACTATTCCATCTTTGCTTATCACCTCGACGGCTAACTATTTAATCTTCATGATATATATATAGGGGAAGGTGTTGTACCTTTGACCACTTTGCACAATTGAATTTTTTTTAGCTTGAATATTAAGGCTAAATTCATTTTTTTTTATTTCATTGTAATTAGTATTCTATTGTTTGTTTATCATATTTAATTTTTTCAAGGTTCTAACTTTACATTTAATGTTTTTTATTATTTTTTTAAAAAATAATCATACAGTGGTCAAAGGTATAACATGTAGTTGTACCTTTGACCATGGGGTGTTGTATCTCTGACCACGTAAAAACAACACAGCAGTGCAGAAAAAAAATTGTATTGAGTAATGTTATAATTAATTGTGAGTTTAATAAATACAGGACATGGATGTAAGCATAATAAAAAGCTATTATTGATATTATGTTATGCTTAATATGCTGAAAAATCCAGTCAAATTGATAAACGTTTTAACTCTCAAGCAGATCCACTAGCAATAGTAGGGTATGGAAGTTAAGCCGCAATGTCTTCAACATCAATATCATACAAATTTTCTTCTTCTCTCGTAAACTTCTCACTTAATGTTTGTTTTTTCAAATATTGGATCTTAAACATTGTACATTTAATACCACAGATCTCTGCAACCAAATATGTAATAGTCTTTTTACTTTTATTTTTAACAAGTATAAAATTTCCTTTTTCCAAATCATATTTTTCATATTGTTGCTGGTTATCGACAACTCACGACATATATCAGACAGATCAATGTCACTTTCTCCTTCCTGAAGAAATTTCCGTGTCAGTATCAGAATCTGAACTGTCATTAGACTAATTTTCTTTTGATTTACCACTTTCTTAGGAAGGGGTTTATTTGTATGTGGTGTCTTACATTTAGGGTGGTGCTTTCGTTTTTTTTTTTTTTTTTTTTTTTTTTTCACCTTCAATAATTAGCTTTTCAGAAATATCTGTCAGGATACGAGGTTTCCCTTTAGGCCGGCCCCTATTTTACATTTTCCTTGCCTCTGCTTTTCGATGAGGTCTTACAACATCAAGTGGAATGATAAGGGGTGATAGGTTCGAACTGCTACACTGAGGATTAATAAAGTCAGTTTGAACTTATTTATTTTATTATTTTTTAAATTCTATGAACAATTGAAGAAACCAATATTAATTTTTGTGAAAAAAAATGTAGCAGAAGAACATAAAAGTTGAATTATGTAAAAATTACTCAGGTGTGTTGTAGCTTTGACCTGGTCAAAGGTACAACAACTAGTCGTGGTCAGAGGTACAACACCCTGGTAGAGTAAATTGAAATACATGCTAAAAATGTTAGGGTTAAGATAAATCAGTTTCAGAAGCTATACCATGTTCCTTATTGCAATACCTACTTTCTCAAATGATTTCCATCTAATAAGACTTAATACAAAAAACGTTATGAGGCAAAACGTTATCAATAAATAACTTACATTTTTATGATAGAAATGGATAAGTATTTTTTGCAAGAATCCTCTTTGACTTGAATAATCCAAAGTAGGTTACACAAGCCCTTTAGTGAAGGAGCTAAACACTAATTACACCAAAATTTATAAAATGTTGCTACGTGCCGCGACAGCCTCGGTGATCAAAGGTACAAGACGGTCAGAGGTGCAACACCTTCCCCTATATATATATATATATATATATATATATATATATATATATATATATACATACATGTTATATACATTGTGTATTGGAACGTGTAGCACAAAATAAATGGCCTTTTTGCAGGGTTACTGAAGAGAGGAAACATAATAATAATAATATATATATACATATATATATATATATATATATATATGTATATATATATAAAGTATATATAAATTTAAATGTATATAAAAGCTTAGTGTACTGTTTCCTTTGGCTGTTGAATGACTCGTTAATTATATCTGTTTTTTTTTTAGTATATGTATGATGAAGCAACATTCCAGAAACCTTTCTTCAGTACCTATATAAAAACATCCATGCTCACCCTGTATCTTCTTGGCTTATTTTGTTATCCCCCATGGAGGGATTATTTCAGCAAACAGCCGAATTACACTGTAAGTTATGTAATTATAATTTCCAACTCATTTAAATCATTATCTTATCTCACCATCATCCTATACATTATATTTCAATTGTTTTTAAATGGATGATGGTTTTGGGAATGCTTCAAAGTGTTCTGAAGTATTTTGTTGGCTTGGAAAGAAAAAGTGTATTTTGTAGCCTGGAGTCAGCCTCTCTACTGACAAGGGAACATCCCCAAGTGTCCGGAGCCAATTTTAATGAAACTCCGTATTTTTAATAAACACATGTAAATAATCGATAAGTATTTTTTTATATCGGCCCAATCGCACGTTTAAAAGTTTCATAAAAATCGGCTCTGGACACTTGGGATGTTCCCTTGTGAGTATAATTTTTTTATTATTATTTTTTTTTTTTTATAGTTTATTGTGCGTTGACTACAATGATCTTTAGCATATTGTAGACGTCTATTGTTTTCAATTAGGCGAAAAATATCAAATTATTTCAGATTTGAAATTTAAAATCTTTACTAGTGTTTATTTTATTTTAATCTAAATAATCTCTAATAATAGATATGCATGTATGCTTTGATAAATTTAAGATAATCAATAATATTCTGACATTTTTCTGATATATTCAAAATTTCTGTACTGTGAATTTGGAACCTATTTCTGGCTCTTTGCAATTATATAATGTATGAATATTATATTATTTTCCTTATCTTTGCTTTTACTTCCTCCCCCCCCCCTGTGTAGCTGTAATATATAAATTATATAATGTTACATTTATATTCATGCTTTGAATTAAGATGAAATTAGAAAATAATGTTATTCTAAAATGATACAGAATAACACATTCACTGCCCCTCAAAATTTTAAAACTTCCTCAGGAGCCAACTACTTTTTTTCTTATTTTCATTAATAAATAGCTAATAGTATAAAGTATAATGAGTTGAAATGCATTTCTAATGATGCTAACATCCGGTTTGAAGCACGCCCCGGGAGCCGGGGCGAGGGCACCGTGCGAAGTCTCACCCTGGTAACCGGGGTGTGGGTACCAACTCTAGTCTCAAACAGTTACCTGAAATGGTTCGTATCATTGTATTTGTTGGGAAATCTATTGTAGAAATACCAATAGAGTGATATCATACTTATGCCAAAGTTAATATAATATGCTTGTATTGTATAAATAAACACGCGATGTAGGTGTAAGTTATTTTGCATTATTACTTTATTTTATTTATTTTCAATTTTCCTAATTTATTAGTGAAACCTATAACTATTATTCATTATCTACCTTCTGCTCCTAATATCTTACTAACTAACATACTATTCTAATTATTGATTCCTATATTTATACTAACAATTCTTACTTATACTTACGAAATTCCCTAAAGCAGAAACCTAAACTAAGTCCTGGTTGATTTAAGCCATGAGTACAGTAATAAAGCGTGTTTTCTCTAATTTTCTGTTTTTCCGATCAGTTTTTGCATCCCTTCCTAATTGTTTACCCTTTGTAACCTTTCAGAAAAGGTTCCGGCAAATTCGATGTGTTTCTATTATCGCCAGCCTGAAGTCTTAGAGGGTCATAGATTTGGCAGACCCTCTAATACCTTGTACAAAAAATGTGAATTTAGCAGCATTACTTGAAAAATGAGCAATCTCAATTTTTTCGATTTCTAATTTACGAATCGATTTATAATTCGTCATCAGAGGCATTGCAAATTATGTCATGGATTTCCTCTACTGTGAAAATAAAGCAGTTTTTATTACTCTAAAAATATAAAATGACTCCTGAACATTCAATAAAAAAAAAGTAAAATACCTTTTTCTGAACTTTTCCTTTTTAGGGTGATGCCAGAAAATCGTATCAGAATATTTTATAAGTATTTTTCTAAATTTTTTCCTCAATTTTTATAATTTAATGATACAAATACTCATAATTTCGTACCTGAAGGAACAGGAGAGGAGATACTACTTTCTGTTGCGCTACGTTGACTTGTCTGCCCGAAAGTAGGAGACGCTTTCGGCCGCCTAGTCAACGTAGCTTCACTTTCCGTAAATCGATTTTTAGTAAACTGAGAAATATATTATACAGATGCGAAACACGACATTAAAACGAATAATTATTCATTTAATTAAATCAGAATTAAAGCAATGGAATCTGTTATAACTGTTATGAAGAGAATGTTTTGTTATTTACATATTAAAAAAAAATTACAACCTTAAATAAAATCCATGACCGCTGTTGTTTTTTTCCACTACGTCCAGACTAGACATGCGTACCGCGCCGGCGCCGCTACGCCACGCCGGGTTTTGTTGGCGCCGCCTCCGCCGAGCCTATTCAGTCGGCGCGCCGATCTCGGTGGCAATTCTGGACGAAAGGGTGTAGGAGGTGGGTGAGGGGAGGAAAGCTGCGAGTGTACTGCGTGGTAGGGATGGGCGATAGTCGATAGTTGCTATATATATATATGTATGTATATATTGATTGTTCATGACTATCGATAGTCATGAACAATCAATATGTTTTTACTTTTTTTTCTAGAATTGAAGTTCTCAGCATCTGGAGGGCTCTATTATTAAATACTGACACGTCTGGTGAATTAAATACTGAAAAATAACGTTCTGGTGAATATAACAAACTGCATAATGTAGCCAGGATATCTTTAGTGTTCCAGGCTTGTCTGTAGCCTCAGAACGTGTATTTTCAGCCGCTGGAAAACTCATTTCTGACCTGCGGAACAGACTGAGCCAATAAAAGTGGAATTGTTGGTCTTCCTTTCTGTTAATATGTGGCTAAAGGAGAAAAATTAAAACACTTGCACTTTTTTGTGCCTCTTGATATTTTTTCCCCGGGAAATGCTTTTTATAAATTTAATTTTTTTTTTTTTATTTTATTTATTTATTTTTTTTTTTTTTTAACCTTTGTGCAATCTAATAAATATACCTAATCCTGCAAGTAATAGATAATTCAATTCAATAACATTAAATTATTCATTGGACAGGTATGTAAGGAATATGGAAAGCCACTATAGATAACTATAGTATCGATGTTTTTTAACCGATAGTATCGGCCTAACGATAGTGCTGAACTATCGACTATCGCTCATCCCTACCTGTTGGCGCCATTTTGAGCTTACTTTCTGATCCAGTAAACACTTGTGTGTTGTGATAGTTGATTGGAAAATGATTAGAAAAGATCCAATTTTTTTTTCCTTAAATCCAAACTTTAGTCCTGTCCAATGAATAATTTTTAGATTCATTCAATGGCGTTCATGACCCTTGATGTTTTTTTTTAAGGTTGACACGCCTTAAAAAAAAAAAAAAAAAAAAAAAAAAAAATCCAAACTTAATCAACATCTTAGTTTAGATGAATTTTAAAAACGTAGAACACTGTTCAATGGAATCCCACGATTTCATGTACGCAAACTGAAAATGAGTTACATCAACATTTGTTCCACTTAAATCTGTTACAGATATCGCCTTAAAAATAGTTTCCTTCGTTTTCTTGTGTTAAGGAACCTATTAAGCGAATATCTGATATAAACCCGAAAACATAAGTGTTGTGATGTTTTTCGCACGAATGTCGTGCCAAAACCCGTTCCGGGGGACGGATTCTGCTGGTTAACGAACTTGACATTTCCAATTAGCCGATTTTGTACCATTTTTGAGCCTGTGAAATACCAAACACATGCACATATATATATATATATATATATATATATATATATATATATATATATATACCTATTGTAATTAAAATTGTAGTATCTCCCTTGGGGGTTAAAAAAATAACCCACGCCGCGCGCGCCGCCGCCGACCATTTTGGTCCAGCGCGCCGCCGCCTGATAATTCAGCCTCGGCTGAAAATAATCTAAAGAACACCGTTCCACAATAATTAACTGTACTGAATAATTATAAAAAGGTTTTACACATTTAATTTATTGTTATTGGATACTCACGTAACTTTTGAAGAAATTGTCGAAAAAAAGTAATTTCTTCAGGAACCAATGACGTACCCTCAATACTTATTTACTTAGCAATGCTCAGAAGCAATCTAAACCCCTCTGCGAGGTGCACAGCCTGTGCTAGAGCAATAAAACGGGAGATAGGAGGCCCCGGTAGCCGGGGCGAGGGCACCCGGCGAAGGTATAGCTTGCCCCGGCTCCCGGGGCGTGGGCAGTGAACGCGATAAGCATGAAACAATTTCTTTATGGTTTTTATAATTGGCAGAAAATTTTAAACATTAGTGATGATAAATATTAAAAATAAATCTTATAACAATTTTTTACATACTTAAACTAAATCTTGAGCTGAAATAAATAACACGTAAAAAAAAAAAAAAAAACAGAACATATAATTTTAAAAATCGACAAACATACAACAATCACTATTTATTTTCATATTTCAAAAGTTTAGCAGTTTGCACCAGTAACAAAAGGACAATACTGAATAATTATCCAGTGATCCATAACTTAAGCTAAAAAAAAATATAATATTAAATGTTAAATTTAAGTAAAGACAAATATTTATTTTTTCCTATATGCTTTTATAGAAAAAATAATTTAATACAATATTTGATGCATAATAATCTATTACTATGTTTAGAAATGTAAATTAACTTAACCGTTTTGAGACTGTAAGCCACGTTTGTGACAGCGAGCCGTATGCTCTGTCACTTTCGTGACAGCAGGCTCTGTGGACTGATAGTCACTTTTATGACAGCGGGCTGGTGTGCCTTGTGGAATGAAAGCTACTTTTGTGACAAGGCCATTTCTTTGCTTCGGGATTGACAGACACCACTTTTAGATCCTTTTGCTATATCTAGCAGTCATTTTTGTAAGCTCTTATCACTCTTTTATCTGCTAGAGGTCATAGTAATGTAGTTTGAGCCTATTGAATGGGGGTTTCCCTCAGCTCCTGGGCACTACCTTTATTATTTGACTAGTTTAAGGCATATTTTTATAAATCTATTTAATCACAAAACAAAATCAAATCCAGTAATATAAGTGTCAGTTTTTAAGTACAGTTTTCCTAAAATAATTTATTCATATAAAAGTTTCTTTGTTTACTGATGATATCTTCTTTGATACTCATAAGAAAAAGGTTGTAACTCGCCATTTGCCTGTCCCAAGCCAGGATGAAAAAGCAGGAGGGCAATCCTAGTTTTGGATGAAAAACACTGTTTTCTGTAGTTTTGGTCTTCATATTGCAAAAACAATCCCAGTTTGACAAGCTACAATACATTACCTATAAGATGCCCTCTTCTTGAACCACTAGCTATCACTGATCAACAATAAAAGTACCAGAATAGAAGGAATGTTTTTATCGATATGTACAATCCTGTTTACACAAGAATAAGCATGTCCGGTGAAGCTCGAGACTGGGGCCACAGCCCACACCGATGTCTGCTCCACTTTTTTCTTAATTCCGAACATTTTAATAACTCTATTTGGAAAATGATCATAGCATATAAATTCTAACACCTTAAGTATTGATGAAAACGTGTTGGCCCTTGAGGAAAAACTGCAAAATTTAGCTTGGTGCTCAACCTGCTAATATAATATATTTTGAAAAAAAAAATAGATTAATATTTGATAATAAAACATTAAGTGTAATAATTAAAAAACAATGCCTTATAAAGAATAAATGGAGAAACATACTAATGACTAGGATAATTACTGTCACAAATTCTATTAGCTCTTTTCTTCTTCGTTTTGTGTTTTCGGATTTTTCTTCATCAAAAAGTTCCCTCATTAGTTTAAACATTTTGTGTAGTATTTCACCCTGTGAAAGAAATAAAAATATATCATTTACAAAGTAGGTAGTAATAATCAACCATCAGAGGAAACGAAGAAGAAAACAAATGTTAAAGTTACTTTTAAAAATATTAATATAAACTTTATTTACATTTTTTTTACGGTAGGTAATGAAGATCTTCAAAACACACAAGACTTTCACTACCACGCGTGCGGTAGTAATTGGACCGCAACCATGACCTTGCTAGATAAGAGGATAATTAGAGATTGAAGGATGGGAATGGTAAGGGTGGGAAGAAACCTAAAGCTGTCCAGGCATATCCTACGGCAAATAACAGGAGGGATTGTTTTTCTTTCTGCCTTTCATTTGTATCAAGGTGTGAAACTGTAAACAGGGCGGTCCAATTACCACCCCGCGCCTGGTAGATGGTGAATATGTTATATGTTAACGTTATTTGAATCTTTTTTCAATTAGTTATTTGTTGCCATTCAGATTTGGTACTGAAAAAATTTGCTTTATTTAATAAACTTTAAAATAATTTATTGTTTTGCTAAAAAATTATATTTAAAGTTTAGAAATTCCTCCAAGACAAAAACATGATATCTGCTTAGCCAGAATGATCTGTAGCATAATCCGTAATTCTCCCTTCATTACGACTCAAAATATCTTGTTTCAAGAAAGAGGCTGTCAATTGATATTGCCCTGCTTTGCCATTCTTCTTCACTACACATGTGATATAAATTTCCCTAAAAAATTGATTGATTAAAAAAAAAAATCAAAGTAAAAAACTCTAGGAATATTGACTCACCAAATCTCCAGCATGGTTTAGATCATTTTTTAATTAGTCCATCTCTAATATTGGTGCAGATAGCGGGCTCTTTGAAATAATAATTACAAATTAATGCATGGAGAGCATAAAGCAATTGTTTATTGCTTCTAATAAATATAGAAAATTACAAATATATATAAAATATTAAAACATATTGTAATTTTTTAGAGCCTTCATTTGGAATTTGTTGTTGTCTTTGGTTTGCGGGTGAAATATTTAAAGCAAGGACCTTAATCAAACCTTTTCACATATTCATACTTTATACATAAACATATTAAAATGTTTCTGTGTCCCTTGTAATGTTTTTGGCAAAATGTTTAGGGACCCGTTTTTAATAAACAAATAGGTTATAAGAAACATACCTGGATCCTTTGATTTATTTTCCTTTGATTATAGTGAACAAGAAGTGAGTGTAAACAAAGCTGCCTAATTAATTCTATGAATGATTTTATCATTTTTGAAGTCCACAGTACTGGGAAATAAACAATTGACTCACTTTAATTTGTTAACGAGTAATAATGCCTTGTCAGTCACTTTCTATTCTGGAAAGATTTAGGAGTAATTCCTCAAATTGAATTAGATGAAAGTAACCACTTCTTCAATGCTAAAACAAAAAGAAGATAAGTGTACACTTCAGCAGATTGTTATAAAGTTAAAAACAATGTGTGACACTCAACACAATGATTTGTACATCACATTTTCAGTTGGCTCAATCAACAATGAGTGAACGAAATATTCGTTAACGGTCCTAACTTATGGGCCAAAACGAATGAGCTAGCCTCTCTTTTATAAAAAGAGAATGTATATGCAGTAAATCATGGATAAAGAGATTTTTTAATCGAAGTCCTAAACTTAAAGAAGACTACACTGAACATAAAGTTTTTAATGCATTCAACCTAATGAACATAATCTGTGCACTTGGAAGGCTGAATTTAGCCTGTCTCATCAATTATAAAGAGATGTACTGAGGTACTGTTTCTTGGTGGTGTAGATATAAGCCACTGGCATTTAATGAGATTAGTAGTAATAATAGTTAGTAATAATAATAATAATAATAATAATAATAATAATAATAAGTTAGTAGTAATAATAATAATAATAATAACAATAAAGATTTGACCTAGATGTAGATGCGCCGTAAAAAAAAAAAATAAATAAAAAAAAAATAAAAAAAAAAAAATAAAAAAAAAAAAAATAAATAAAGATTCCGCTAGAGTTACTGCAGTTATTATCTCGACCAATGGATTGATTCCAAACCCAACAGACAGTGCCACCAAGTATCTTAAATTGGCAGACGAACTAATAATAGCATCTCAGCAAGCAGTACTACTCGACACTGCTCGAATTGCAAGAAAATTTTTAAATACCCAAAATTAATAAATAAATAGTTTTTAAGTATAAAAATAATAATTTTTACTGGCTGGAAATATCCCCCAGTAAAAATCTCCTCCAGTAAGCTGAGCCACCTCACCCCATAATAATAATAAGGCTTTATTTATTTATGCTAGATACTTCTGCTAATAGATATTAAAATAATAAAATAAAAGCTTATATATGTACAGTTTATATACCTTCCCATAAAGCAGCATAAAGTATTTTACTGGAGACTATCCAATTAGCCAACACTCAACTATTCTCTTATCTTCAAATTATTAATAATTGAGAAGAGATAGGTTGCCTGTTGAGATTGCCAAGATGGAGATTTTCAAGGTTTGGTGTCACGGTAGTTAACCCTTACAAGATGCCCATGGAGCGGAGCTGTTTCACCCTCCTGGTTTCATAGGACGGACTCAAAACAGCTGAGCCTCCTACGCCCATCTCGTCTCATTTCTTCTAATACGCTTTTGTTATTTCTTTCTTTAAAAAGTTTTCCTTCACCATTTTCTCATCTTGGGCTTTACACTAATCAAGGACAGGCTTAACAAGTACTCTCTTTTTATTTATATTTTAAATTTTTTTTTTTGAAATCTTCTTTTTATGAATAATATCAAGTCAAATATCTCGAAGTCCGATTAATATCTACAAACATGATCTCTATGTACACGTAGACTGCTAAAACTCATGTAAGGCCTTTCAGAGGGACTCAATCTACTAGAAACTAGATAACAGAGGAAAACCCTATTCATTAGGCTCAAACTGCATTTTTATGAACTTTAGCATATATAGGAGTGACTAGAACTTAAAACACTTTTCGCTAGATATTGCGCAAAAAGCTGTCACAGCAGTAGCTTTCAGTCCCGAAGCGAAGAAATGGCCTTGTCACGAAAGTGGCTATCAATCTTGAATGTGTTAATAAAAATACATTTTTTTATTATAAAAATGATTAAAAATGTCTAAATTAAAAAAAAAAAATGAATAAAATTACTTTTATTAACCCTCCAGTAGTCACGCTGGTGCATGGAGTGCGCCATAGCCAGCATTTCATCTTGTAAGAAATTGACGGGAAATCCTATGGCTCACAGACCTCAGGTATGCCAAGGAAAAACCCTACCACGCCTACTGTTACGAGTGGCGTTCTAATCTTTCACACATTTCTCAGTTGTAGCTTGTCAACAACATGCTGGCACATGCAGTGCTCAGCACGACCAATGCAAGAATCTTGAATTTCAGCTCATGAATGAACATTTGCTGTCCAGAGAACTTAACTTTACTTTCTTCTGACAAAAAACAATTTTTGTTAAGAAAATTCCCAAGAAATCAAGAGGCAACAATGGAAAAACCACCTCAGAAGAAAAAGAAAGGGCGATGTCATATTTGTGGACGACAAAAAATATAAACACTAAAATAACGTGTAATACATGTTATAAATTTACATGTGAAAAACATGTAAAGCTTAAACCAATTTGCATTAAATCCAGTAAAAGGGGACAGGACACTGACTTGTCTGGATAGATCGTAAGAAGTACAATCTTAGCATTTAATTACCATGTATATTTCTACTTTAATTTAAATATCCTTTAATGTTAATTTTTGTTTAAAGTGTGTTCCAGACATTAATGTTTACACACATTACAATTTTCAGTCTTATTGTAAACTAAATATTTTCTTTAAAATAAATGAAGTTATAAGCAATAAATTTGTTTTAAAAGATAAAATGTGCTTATTTACATTACCATTTATATATCTGCCTACAATAATGACTTTAACTACAATTAATAATATAATAGTAAAGAAAAACATTAATAATATAATAGTAAAGAAAAACATTAATAATATAATAGTAAAGAAAAACATTAATAATATAATAGTAAAGAAAAACATTAATAATATAATAGTAAAGAAAAACATTAATAATATAATAGTAAAGAAAAACATTAAGAATATAATAGTAAAGAAAAACATTAATAATATAATAGTAAAGAAAAACATTAATAATATAATAGTAAAGAAAAACATTAATAAATAGATGTTTAAAACACAATAACACGAAAATAAAAACGATGGTGCACGAAGTGGCAGTGCGACCGCCCGTGTTCCAACAGTTGGTGCAACCACTGGATGGTTAACTGTCATGACCAGACTCTAACAATCTCTATCTTGGTCAAATTATTAATGTTATTTTAATTAATGATATTTTATTATTAACTATTTAATTTATTTATTGTGGACTATTTTTTTCCCAGCAACTTGAAACTGAACTTGAGGAAGACATAATCCATCCTGAAGACGAACCTAGTTTGGTAATTATTTTTAACTTGTCGTTTATTCTTTAAAAATATGTTGATTCAAATGGAATTAGCATAATATTTAACATGCTATAACTCATTATTGTTCAGAGCAAAAGCACAAATTTATGTTATTAGGTTTGATATTTATTCTCTTTCATTCCTACTCCTATAACAAAATAGAATTTTCAAAAATACATTAATATTTCTAAAATAAAAATGTTTGTTCTTTTCAGGGTCCTCCTACTTATGTTCCTATTAAGTGGCCTGAAAAAAAAGACAAGGGATCTGGAACTGAGAGTGATGATTCTTCTCTTCAGAAAGTTGTGAAATTTTGTAAACTAGCTGAGGTATTATAGAATAACCAATACATTTTAAATTAATGTTGTGTTCTTATAAATAATTAATTATTGGTTGCACAATAAAAATAATTCTTTAAGTGAAAAGTTTTGTTGCATTGACTCTTGGTTTGTAGATATACCAACCAAGTTGTCTTATGTGTCTTATGGTGTTCTTGGTGGCTATTTTTATATCTGTACTGATTATATTATTTATTTTATTAGTTTTAGCTGTGCGGCCCTGTTATAAGACATCTTATATATATATATATATATATATATATATATATATATATATATATATCAGTACCTTATAATTCCAGAAAGCATGAATAACAGGATTTCAGTAGCTCATTTACAATATAAGAAAGATTTTAATTTGAGCCCTTGATCACTGAGCCTATCTTGGATCTATTGTGACTTGGTAGCTTATTTGATGGCATTTCCAATAAACGGAGGCATCTTTTAAGCATTCTCCAATCTTAGCCGCTTGGCAATTGATTAGGGAGTAGCAGCACTAGGAGTGATTAAACTACTTAAAACAAATATTTTTCCACATTATTTAATAACTATATATTAAATAACTATTCCAGAGTAATTTTGCAATTTATAATTTATTAATTTTGTCATAGGTGCGTCATATGTCTGATGCTGATGCTAATGACGCTTTTTGGGCTCGACTCTCTTACCAAGCAAGCGTAAGGGCAGGGCGCCTTGCGACTCGTAACGCTAGTAGACTCTCTGTTGAACAAATCGCCAAGATTGCACTATACTTTTGTTTATTAGTGAGTTTAATTTACTTTGGTTCTCTCTGTACATCATAAGTACAAGACAGACTAAGTCAAAAGGTGAAAATGGTTGGTCTATAATTATTGAACACATTCTTATTATTATCTTAATATAGTTATTCATTTATTTTTTCTACATTTTGAGATATGAGTATTGGAAATGATTTTCAGTAATATAATTTTTTAAGTTTTTTATTTTTATATGTGAAAAATTATAGAAAAAAAAAAATGTCATACATTCCAGTAAACCTCTTCCCCATTTTGATAATCTCCTGTTCAATATTGTGAAGTCTACAGTCCTTTAATGTATGTCTGAAGGGGAAAATCTCAGGTAGCCAGAGCATATTAAAGATCCATCTTCCTAATGTCCCATAAGACCAAGAATCAGGCAGCAGTACAATACCTGCCAATTTGAGCAGTTTGGTAAACATTTTTTTATTATTATTCGCAGACTTGAACCCTGATAATTAATAGGCATGGAATAACTTTTTGATAAAATTGCAGGAACAAAAATGAAGATGAGTTACATTCATGAATAAACTCTCTTACCAGTCTTACGTTGTTTAAGATAATACTTCTTTGAATGTATATTTTCCCAACAAAAAAAAAATAGTTCTAATAATTTCCATTTTTATTCAGGGATGTTTCATATTTTTAAAATGATCTGTAGAATCAATTGATAGTAGCGAGAATAAAAGGCTAATATATTGGTTCAAATAAATATATAAAAAAAATGTTAAATGAAGATAAATAAACATAATTTTAAAAACCATTTTTTTCTTCATATTATTAGAAAGCTATTTGAAACTACCTTTATTATTATTTAACCTTCTTTTGGGGTCAATCTGTTACATGGGATTAGTATAGTTAAAACCCTGGCCCTCTAGCTGTCTTCAAAGAAGTCTTGGTCCTTCTTCATTTATTCAAGCACTAATTTTGAAATTTGTCAACTTTGAGAAGTTTTGGAAACCTATCAGAGTATTTTTTTTTCTTTATACGGAGCACTGAAATCTAGGCCATTAGGGCCAGATATAAGTGCTTATTATTTATCTATCACTAGCCGTTACCCGGCGTGCCATGCTACGCCAACTTTCTGCGTATAGAAAAGCCTAAATTAATTAGACACCAAATAAGTATTATTAAAATCTAATAACACAAATCTGTAACTGCTATGAACCCGTGGCCTCCCAACTGTGAGTCCTAGACGACTTTGACCTAACCTATAACACCCCCCCGTATCAAGACATACATGTATACCAAGTTTCGTAAAAATTGGTCTAACGGTGTGGATTTGTATAAGGGACAAACATACAGTCAGACAGCTGGTAGATTTTTTTGACCTAGCCTACGGCACTCCTCAGATTAAGATCTACCTGTGTACCGAGTTTAGTCAAAATCGGACGAACGGTGTGGATTTGTATAAGGGACAAACATACAGACAGACAGCTATAAGAAGTTTTTGACTTAGCCTACGACACTCCTCAGATTAAGATCTACATGTGTACCGAGTTTAGTCAAAATCGGACGAACGGTGTGGATTTGTATAAGGGACAAACATACAGACAGACAGCTGGTAGACGTTTTTGACTTAGCCTACGACACTCCCCAGATTAAGATCTACATGAGTACCGAGTTTAGTTGAAATCGGGCGCACGGTGTGGATTTGTATAAGGGACAAACATACAGACAGACAGCTCGTAGATTTTTTTGATCTAGCCTAGGAGATTTCTCGTATCAAGACCTACCATTATTCCAAGTTTGGTCCAAATTGGTCAAACGGTGTAGATTTGTATAAGGAACAAACAAACAGACAAACAGAAAAACAGACAGACACGTGATTTTTATATATATAGATGAAACTGTGTGATCACAGAATGTTTGGATTTATAAGTACTTAATAAATAATACTTACTTACAAGTAATTTTGTTCCTACATAGTATGCCTGGGTTACAGCTTTGTCCAATGCTTGAGTAGATTGCAACCTTGGCAGGTGGTATGTGCTTGCAGGTTTGTTGAGGGCGCAATACCTTGTTTTAGCTTAAACTTGATTATGAATTTAATTTGTCATATCTTAGCTGCCATAGCCTGGGAAAAACTGTAGATTTATTCCCACCTCTTCGAGCTTTTTCTTAGCTGAAATTCTCTGATTTTTCGAAATGCCGACGTTTCAATGTGTGAGTGTACAAATGCTTGTGTAGTGTGTGTGTGTGTTTAACAGCGTATCAACATTAGGGCTATTAACGCCGGCTTGTGTAGTGTTTGTATGTTCTTATGAATGA
The DNA here is from genome assembly GCA_946811695.1 of Gonocerus acuteangulatus. Taxonomy (NCBI): domain Eukaryota; kingdom Metazoa; phylum Arthropoda; class Insecta; order Hemiptera; family Coreidae; genus Gonocerus; species Gonocerus acuteangulatus. The sequence goes on from OX328132.1 coordinate 18,821,334, forward strand.
GGATTTAGGGGGTTGTTAATCCCAAGAACTGAACTGGGTGTCACAAAAATAATGGTCATCCGGTCGCCAGATGATTCTCCAATGCGAGATCGGAAAAAATATTAACCCCCGCAAAATTGACCTTCAAATGTTATTCAAGGTCAAATTTTTGTATTGCATATTTCGAATCTACGAGTCATGAGGAAGAAAAAAGTCAACGGCACCATAGGTCAGAAATGACTCCTTACGGTCAAAATGACCATTAACAGCGTATACGTGGGCCATTCCCTTCCAATTGACACACGGTGGCCGATTTAGATCATTTTTCTTTTTTACATGTTCTACTAACATTGCCTTACACAAAAATACCTCGTTTGAATTTTTTTAAATGCATCCTCTAGCATAAAAAATTATAAGTATATTGAAAAACGAGCCTCTCAGTGTCATTAATTGGAGGACTATAACTCATATTTTACAATTTACAGAAATGCCTTCATGAGGTTATTCTCGAAGCTTATCAAGATATCTTTGCCATAAGCTTTCAACCAATCGTTGAAATTACTCATTAAGAATTTCACAGGTTATGTATGAATTTCATGAACCAACCAATCCCTCCTAGAATAGGAAAAAGTTTCTAAAAAAAAAACAAAAAAAAAATTAAGTTGTATGATTATCACTTCAGCGCCCGTAGCAATTGGGCCTGTTCTCCAGCTTCAATATGTCGGACTTCATTCCTGAGGCTAGCTGCCAACATTGATTTAAAATTCCTCCTCACTCGACTAAGGACTTGGCGAGAATTTCTCATAATTCTTTCAAATGCCCATGTTATTCTCGTCCATTTTGCATGCTGTGGACGATGACGCTGGAAAACGAACTTTCGTCAGTCCACAGTACTCGCTGGAGGAAGTGTGGAGGACGTTCCAACATGTCCAGCATCCACCTGGAAAACAAATATCTCTAGTCCTGAACCCCGGGCCTCAACTCCTGAACTGGCTGTAATCTGAAGGGAGATGTTCTTCCCGAAAGATTTGACGGACGGTCATCCTGGAGACTCCCGTAGCTTGGGCCATTCTTCTCAGCCCCATAGTAGGTCTGGATCGGGCGAGGGAAATTATTCTATCCTCTATTCTGGGAAGGGGTCGAGGACTGGTTGGTTCATGAAATTCATACATGACCAGTGAAATCCCTAATGAGTAATTTCAGGGATTGGTTGAAAGCTTATGGCAAAGAGCTCTTGATAAGCTTCGAGAATAACCTCATGAAGGCATTCCTGTCAATTGTAAAATGTGAGTTATGGTTCTTCAATGAATGGCGCTCGGAGGGTTATACTGGAAGATACTTTTTAAAAAATTCAAACGAGGTATTTTTGTGTAAGGCGATGTTACTAGAACATGTAAAAAATATAAATGATCAAAATAGGCCACCATTTGTCGATTGGAATGGAATGGCCCACATATACGCTGTTAATGGTCATTTTGACCATAAGGAGTCATTTCTGACCTATGGTGCCATTGACTTTTTTCTTCCTCATGACTCGTAGATTAAAAATATGCAATAAAAAAATATTGAACTTGAATAACATTTCAAGGTCAATTTTGAGGGGGTTAATATGGGGGTTATTTTTTCCGATCTCGCATTGGAGAATTACCTGGCCAACGGATGATCATTATTTTTGTGACACCCTGTACTTATTAGGACTCTGTTGGCGAGTTATTATTTTTACAATATTATTAATTTTTAAAACTTCAGAACAAAAAAATCAATTTTTTCTAATCTAGCAGATGTCTCCTGACAGTACTTTTCGTTACCGAAATGGCAACTCTCTATTGCAAGAAACTGGCTAATGTCATTGATCTCATTGCACAAACTGTGGTTCCAAAATGTTCATGGGACATAGGTAAAAAATTACTGGTTGTTCAACCTTTTACTTGTATGCTTGTGTGTTTTTACATATTCTCTACTCTCTGCATATTACTTCTTTTACAATTAACTTTTTCTTCTTTTTTTATTTATTTACTTTTTGTTTTTGCTTAGTGTACCTAATCACTCAATCATCTAATATTTACTTATTATTTTATGATTTTATCTAGGACTAATTTTCATATATAACATAGTTCTATAGGGAGTTTGTGTTCAAAATTGTCTTAAGAGTTTTTTTTAAAGATATTTAATTATTTTTTATAATTAATTTTGATCACATATTTGACCATGTATACACTCTTTAGTATCAGGTCGGTCAAAAAATGGTGCAAATAAAACACAATTTTACATTTTAATCAATTATATATTTTTCTTCGATATCTAAAATGTCTCGGTGTCTCTCATGTAGCTTTTAAATTTCATTGCTATCGAATGACTCTGGTTTCGATGCAAACAAATTTGAAAGTTAATTTAGTACATCGTGTTTAAAATTTAACTTTTTCCCTTGTAAAACTTCTTCTTCTTCTTCACCCAACACCCATCCTTGGCTGTTCAGCCATTTTGCGCCCTAGTAAAAACTTGTGTGATGCATAAAATAAATAAAAATCTCTTAGAGCAGTGTCCGAGGAGTAAGCAGGATTCAGCAAAAGCCATGAAATAAATTCAACAAGTTTTTGTAGCTTTTTTCGAGACAAATGATCTAGCATTATCATGATAAAACAACATTTTGCTGACATTCACCAATAGTAAATGTTTTTTTATCCACGAGATGAATCCATTCTTTTTCTGCCATATGATCCACTGTTAATTCTGCCTCTGACTCCACAAGAATTTTAAGAACATCGTTATTAAAATTAACTGGATGTCCTGAACGGGGTTTATGATGCTTTCTCCAACTTTAAATTTTCCAACCATTCCTGTGCAGTCCTTATATTAATAGTATGTTTACCATGTACAATATTAATTTTGATAGCTGCAGATTCACCAGATGACAATAAAAATGTAACACAGCCCGTTTGTATTGATTATCGATATTCATTTTTTATGGGTACTAATATGTGTACGATGTTTACGGAAATTGGTGACATACTGTCTAATAAATTACTTAAGCGAAGATAAGTGTTGAAAGGTTCGAAATCTTATTGGTCTAGTAGTGAATTATAGTGAATTTCATGCATGGTTTTAATGCGCACGGACTTATCGACTGACCTCATATGTTAGTTAACTAGTTAATATTCAAACTAACCTAGGAATCATTACTTTTTCCCCCCTTTATGTCTATAAATTGTTATTAAAGAATATTTTTTTAATTCATTAATTTTATTTTTTGTTGAGCTCTTTGTTGGATTTTTTTTTTTTTTTTTTTTTTTTTTTTTTTTTTTTTTTTTTTTTTTTTTTTTTTTTTGTAAAAGGGTTATGTAAAGTATTCAATGAATATTTTAACACAATAATACAATGAATTAGTTAAAACAAAAAAAAAACAGTTCATACATTTTCAACACTAAAATTAAATAAATATGTAATAATTAAACAAAAAAAAAAAATTTCAGCTACATTTAGTGCTAAACTCACTGTTGTGGGCTCAGTTAAATAAGATAATGGTTGTGATTTGAAAGATAAAGGTATTTTCCATCTCTCATTAACTTAAGCAATATTTAATTTACCTTTATCTTTACTTGTTATCTATCTTACATTTTCCTTAAAATATATTATGTATTTTTTTAAGCATTATACTATCTTAGTGTTGTTTCATTTCAGTGGTTTCTGGCAAACTATACATTCCAAGCTGCATTGGCTTATGCTGAAGCAAGTCTAGTTGCACTGTTATCCTCATCTTCAAGTGTTTTTACTTTATTCTTGGCTTCTATTTTTCCATCAAGTCCATCTGACAAATTTACTTTATCAAAATTTTTGGCAGTGATAATCAGCATTATTGGAATGGTAAGTAAATTATTTTAGTGTATATATGTTTAGTTTTTACCTCAGATTCTCAGTGTTATGTTCTTTTCAGAACATATGGATATACTTCCTGGCTTTATTGCTTTAACCCTGGAATTATCAAAGGGAGTTCACTGGTCCTCCCATTTTACATGTTTTTAATATGTTCTTTTAAACAATTGCTGTATGCCCCGAAAAACATTTGTTTTAAAAGCTGATATCTGTCCCCGGCAACCAATGGTGCTCATGTTGGAGAGAATGACAGAGGTTGGCGGAGTCTGATGACATTTTGCAATCAAGCGTCATTTACTGGCTCAAATTGTGAACTAAATTGGTCTGGGTGTTGTTACAGCCATATTGACACCTAATCTTGGTAAACACTGGAGCGGTCACCGGCAAGTCATGCCATCTGAAATTTGTATTCATTAAAAAATGTAATTTTAATGATGAAATTCGTCATCAGAAACAGCCAATGATTCATTGAATTCTGCATTGACAATAACATGATCATCGAGAATTCCCTTTTTTCCCCCTATAAACCTGTCCATAAAATAACCTTCTCTTTTGTTGAAAGAAATGTCAACAGTGGAATAAGGAAGTATTTCACAGACATAAAGGTCATAAGGGATGCAGAACTTAGCACTTATCACTTACTGCTAGTAGCCGATACCCAAATATTAAAACTCAGAAAGTTCATCCCAAAAATCTTACCAAGAATAGATTTAACCAAACTCCAAATTCCTGAAAATAAGACAGAATATGAGAGAAAAATTGATTGTCATCTTCGAAGTATTGGACTTGAATTGACAATAGATGAATTATGGTCTCAAGTAAAGAATGAACTAATGGGCATGGCAACTGAAGTATGTGACACCAAAAGAATATCAATGTGAAGTAAAAAATCCAGATGGTGGGATGAACAAGTGAAAGAAGCCGTGGGAAATAAGAAACAAGCTTGAGAAGATTTCAAATCAGATCATACTAATGAGAAATGGCAACAATATGTGATTAGAATGAATGAAGCCAAGGGCATAGTGCGAGAGGCAAAAAGGAAATCTTGGGAGGAATATGGAAAGATGCTGGATAAAGATTATAGGTAGAATACAAGGCTTTCTTGGAAAAAAGGAATGGGGCTAAAGGGAAAGGAGGGCAAGCCCAGGAGAAAAATTAGAGATGAAAATGGATACCTACTGACCGACCAGAAGAAAATCTTGGACAGATAGAAAAACCATTATCATAAAGTATTTGCGAATAATATACACCCTGTAAATTGGATACCATCAGTAAGTAATGATCCCCCAAAAAACTGACATTGGAAAAAAAGGCCAAGTTCCAGGCTCCTCCCAAAAACAGTTTTCCTATGAAAGTTATAATATCATAGTATTGGCCAAGTTTTAGGCTCTTAATACCTTGTCAAGAACCTAGTAATACCCTCTCACTTATTTTTGCAATTCCAACTTGGCCAGTTTTTTGTTAAATGATAGCCACTAAAACGATCGGATTTATTATAGAATGTCCGGCAGTTAAAGATTTAGGCCCTTAGGGTAACAATTCAGAATTATTATAAGCTCTTTGATGACATAAAACAGTCGGGTTTGTGTGAACTCTATGTAAATTAAAGCGGCCACGGCCGTATGTAAGTTACAGAAAACTGGCCAAGTTGGAATCGCATGAATAAGTGAGGGGGTATTTTTAGGTTCCTGACAAGGTACTAAGAGCCTAAAACTTTGCCAATACTATGATATCATAACTTTCATGGGAAAACTGTTTTTGGGAGGGGCCTGGAACTTGGCCTTTTCTTTCAATGTTAGTTTTTTTGGGGGGATATGAATACTTTTTGTTAGTGAATTTTGAGTTGGCGCCGTTGATTTTTGGCTTAAGGAGGGTGACGTGGGGACGTGAACTAGGTTTTATTATTCTATCTCCTTTTTATCACCTAAGTATTTTATTTTGTATAACTTTACTAGCTGTTGCCTGGTGTGCTATGCTAAACCTACTTTCTGCATCTAGAAAATCAAAAATAAATTAGAAACTAAACAAGTAATATTAAAATCTATTAACGGAAATCTGTAACTGTTCGGGTTCACAGTTTCGATCCTGTGACCTCCGAACTGTGAGTCCTAGACGACATTGAACTAGCCTATAATACTCCCCGGATCAAGACCTACCTGTGTACCATGTTTGGTCAAAATTGGTCAAACAGTGTGGATTTGTACAAGGAAGAAACATACAGACAGACTGCTGATAGACGATTTTGACCTAGCCTATGCCACTCCCCGGATCAAGACCTACCTGTTTGCCAAGTTTTGTCAAAATCGGCCAAACGGTGTGGATTTGTAAATGGAACAAACAGACAGGCAGACAGCTGTTTGACGATTTTGACCTAGCCTATGACACTCCCCGTATCAAGACCTACCTGTGTCCCAGTTTTGGTCAAAATCGATCAAACGGTTTGGATTTGAATAAGAAACAAACAGAAAGACAGACAGCTGGTATAAGATTTTGACCAAGCCTATATGCATCTAAATGTTTCTTCTACATCAAATATAGGTTCTCTATACCAAGACGATTCATTTGATACCCCACATGATGGATTTCCAAAGGATGTACAAAACTGGCACCCCCCCCCCCCGGAAGCGGAGTCAAACACAACTTATAGGACTTTTTGATTTTTGCTTTTAATAACACCCTAATGTCAATCATCCTGCAAAATTTCAAGTCTCTAGCTTATTGGGAAGTGCCTAATAATTTTGATGAGTGAGTGAGTCCTATAAATTCCAATTTCGATCACTTATATCATAGATGCTAATGATCCTAGAAATCGATGCACCAAAAAACAAAAAACAAAAACAAAAACTTATATCTCAGAAACTCCATCCATTTGAGTGACAGGGCAGGGTTCCGAAGGAGCGCAGCAATGTTGGGATCGGTTTCCTGTTCCGCAGCAATTTTCTCCGTGTAGTCTGGGAGAGTTATCTCTTCCATCCTTGACCGTGTGTCAGCGACCACATTATCATTCACAAATGGCGGACGTCGGTTGTAAACTGACTGTATATTGACGTTGCTGGAACATGTGAGTCAGCGTTTGTAGCCTGTGAAAATTACGAAGTGACGGATTGCTCGGTGTATGGTTATCAGCTTCCTTTCATAGGCAGAGTAATCTTGTTTGGCATCCATGAGAGTCTTGGAGAAGAAACCAAGAGGATGGATGGGACAATGGGAGGGCTGATTTTATCTCTTGCTGACACAGTTGAAATGCAGCATCTGCCGCCTTAGACCATTCCAGCATTGTTGAATCACTTTTCTTGCAGTTGCCAACAAGTGCATGAAAAGAACGCTGGTGTTCAGCTGTGTTGGATATGAACCGCCTATAAAAATTCAACATACCCAAGAAACGACGAAGTTGTCCTTTGTTGCTGGGTCGAAGGAAGTCCATGATCTCGTTCACCTTAGCTGGTAGAGGCTTGATACCTTGTGAATTCACGAGAAATCCCAAGAATTCTATCTCCGTCTTGCAGAACTCTGATATGGATAGGTTGATAGTCAGGCTGTGCTCGCTCAGGATTCGGAAGTCATGGTCCAGGTGCTCATCCTTTGTAGTGGATGATACCAGTTTGTCGTCCAAGTACACAAAGACATACAGGAGTGCCAGAATGCTGTCCATGAGACGCTGGAACGTCTGAGCGCTGCGCAGGCCGAAGCACATTACCAAAAACTCGTTATTACCGCAGTCTTCTTGATGCCTTCTTCCGCTACAGGTACTTAGTAATATGTTATATTCAGATCCAGCTTGCTGAAGTAGACCTTTCCACTGATATTAGTGTTGAGAATCTGCACGTTCGGAACGCTATATCTGTCAGGAACAGTCTGCTTGTTCAATCTGTGATAGTCCCCGCAAAATCACATTTTGCCGTCCTTCTTGACAACGATATGCAACGGGCTTGCATACGGGCTGTTAGATGGTCTGCAGATGCCCTCGTCTACCATCTTGAGAAATTCCTCCCTCGCAGCTTCGTAACGCTCTGGTGGAAGGTGTCAAGCTTTGGCTGTGACCGGTAGTCCATTCGTCTCGATGAAGTAGGTAATTCAATCGATAAAATGGGTCGCGTTGCAGCCATTGCCTGACACGCAGCATCTTATAGCTCTTCTATTCAAGTTGGTTTTTCGAGTGATTATATGTCGATTTTCTTTGTGAAAAGTGGCGATGTTTGAGACTTACCACTCGAGTACCAGTGTGTGAAGTCACAGGACAAAATATCCAGCAGAAGGCTCGAAAATAGTAAGTAAAGAAAACTTACTTTTCACTTGAACTCATAAAGGTCATTACCACGGCCTTTGAGGAGAACTGTAAACTCACCACCAAAAGAACGCCTAGAGCTGTTCCATGGTGGAATTCCACACTAGACGCAATGAGGAAGAGAACTAGGAAACTCTTCAACAAAGCAAAGAGAACTGGATCGTGGGACCTATACAAAAGGTCCCTAACAGAATATAACAGTACTCTTAGGAAAACCAAAAGGGATACCTGGAGGAACTTCTGTGAAGAAATTAATGATACCACCACGAGCTGCAGGTTAAGCAAAGTCATATCAAAGTCGAACTGCAACGGCATGATTGACGATATGACAGGTCCTAATGGAAGGACAACGAAGGAAAGAGAGTCCCTTCGGCTCCTTCTGGATACTCACTTCCCAAACAACGAGGAAGGCCTAACACACAGTCAACTCACTACAGAGATTAGACAACCTTTGAGAGCCCCAGACTGGACTCTAGCTAAAGAACTGGTAACAGCTGAATCAGTGAGATGGGCCATTAGGTCCTTTCATCCCTACAAGTCACCAGGAATGGACAATATTTACCCTTGCCTTTTACAAAAAGGCCTGGGCAGTTTGCTCTCTAGGATTGTTAACCTACTGAGAGGAAGTCTTGCCTACGGTTACATACCAACGAATTGGAGAGAAGTACGGGTTGTGTTTATACCAAAGCAAGGTAAGAACCACCACGATCACCCTAAAGCTTATAGACCAATATGCCTGACATCTTTCCTAATGAAGACACTAGAGAAGTTGGTGGACAGGCACATAAGGGATAATATAGGGGGATAATATATAAGGGATAACGCAGTATGCCTATCAATCTGGCAAATCATGCGAAAGTGCGCTGCACTGTCTAGTACAGAAAGTAGAAGAATCTATCAATAATAAGGAAATTGCTCTTGGAGCATTTCTAGACATTGAGGGAGCTTTCGACAATACCCCACTAAACACAATAGCAGAAGCTATGGGGAGTTTTAACATCGATCTTAGCACAACCAGGTGGACACTGGCAATGCTGAGTGAAAGAACAATTTGTGCCAACCTGGGGAAGGCTAACATACGTGTCAAGGCTACAAGGGGATGTCCACAAGTAGGGGTTTTATCACCACTGCTGTGGTGCCTGGTAGTCAATTCCATTATCAAGGAGCTAAATAATGCAGGCTTCTATACACAGGGCTATGCAGATGACCTTGCCATTCTAATTAGAGGCACTGTACCCACGGTGATAACGGACCTTATGAACGAAGCACTTAAACGAGTCACAAGGTGGTGCTCTAGGTCAGGACTCAGCATTAATGCACGTAAGACGGTCATAGTCCCTTTTACAAAAAAGCGACGACTGGTATACGGCACCCTAAGGATTCAAGAGAATATTATTCCTCTGAGCAATTCGGTGAAGTACTTAGGGGTACTATTGGACAAGAAACTAACATGGAAAATACACCTGGAACATGTAAGGAACAAGGCCACGTTTGCTCTGTGGACATGTAAGTGGCTGTGTGGTAGAACCTGGGGTCTCAAACCACACATTGCCAGATGGCTATACTTTAATGTAATCAGGCCAATTGTTGCCTATGGTGCATTAGTTTGGTGGCACCGATTGGACACCAAACATATGAAAGCCATGGTAAATAAAATACAAAGACAAGGATGCCTCCTTATAGGTGGAGCAATGAGATCAACGCCCACTCTCGCCCTGGAAGCACTCCTGGATATACCACCGTTACATTTGCATGTAGCAAGAATGGCCATGACTACAGCTCATAGGCTGACCTCGCAAAATGTGATTAGAGCACCTCAGGCGCAGGGAGGACATTCAAGAATCTTTAGGATTATTGAAAGTATCCCGGAATTGGGTATTCCGTCGGATGCAATCATCCCTGAATATGGTTTCAAAAGAAGCTTCAGAGTCAACACTGGAGTGGAGCGGAAATCTCTGGTGCCCACACTGGTGAACATACCCAATGGATTCAACATCTACACAGATGGATCGAAGACCTCAGAGGGGGCTGGCTCAGGAATATGGTACAGGGGGTGCCAAGGGGGGTCACCCACATTGCCTTAGGAAGAGAGCCATTGGTCTTCCAGGCTGAGGTATATGCAATCCTTGCTGCCGCAATTCAGTTGAGAGGAACACAACACAGTCAGAAAAGGATTAATATTCTAACGGATAGCCTGGCTGCTTGTAAAGCTTTAAACAACCCAATGACTAAATCTAAACTGGTCAGGGAATGTAGAATGGAACTAAATGAATTGGCCAAGAACAGAAACTGTGTTGAGATCCACTGGATACCTGGGCACAGTGGAATTCCTGGCAATGAAAGAGCGGACCTACTTGCAGGAAGAGGTGCCGCTACTGTACCAATTGGCCCTGCTCCCTTTTGTGGGGCACCACTATCATTATTCAAACGGATAATTCACCATTGGCTGTGTGGGAAGCAGCAAAACCTTTGGGAGAACCAGACTTTGAGGCACACCAAATGCTTTATTCAAAAGCCCTCTGGAGAACCCTGGAAGGAGCTGAAGCTCCTAAACAGAATGGAACTCAGAGAAGCAATTGGAATAATTACGGGACACTGCAAACTGAATAAGCACCTTTATAGGATGAAGCTGGTCAACTCCCCAACCTGTAGATGGTGTCGAGCAGAAGAAGAGACACCGTTACACATCATCCGTGAACGGTTAGATCATATACGGTTTAGGTACTTTGGTGACACAAAGGATACCAATCTTGAACCAAGTGAAATATCCATTAGGAGACTTCTGGACTACTGGAAGGTAATACTCTGAGGGGAGATAACGACGGGTAGCACAATAGGTCGCTTGGCGCTCCCTTTGTCTCGATGAAGTGCTGGATATGTTGCTTCGGTTTCTGCAGTACTGTAGGACATGTGCCGGAGGGGTACTTCCTAAGGAGGTCATAATACCACTCTCCATTGAGCACCGAATATGCCATGTGTATTTTGGAGCGAGCGATGGTTACTTTGGAGGTTAGTCCAGTCTTCGCGTGACCTCTGAGATCAACAGGTATATGGTTGTGAAAGAGACAGTCCGTACTGATAATGGGACTGCTGATGTCTACCAACATGAAGGTCCATGGGAGAGGTTGTTGGAGTCCCACATTCAGCGTCTTCGTGACTTCCCCGAAAGTCTTGATAGTTGTACCATTGACTGCATACAGAGAGAAGTTGGTTGGGTGCCTCCGATCCCATGACCTGGCAGGGAAGACAGATATGCATGCACCTGTGACCACTAAATATCTCTCTCCTGTGTCTTTCTCCTTCATAAATAGTCGGCATTGATGAGTGTCAGTGACAGGGTCCGCCCTCTCGGCCTCTGCTAACAGTTTTCCTAAGCCGGAGTGGTCTTCTTCCAATCACCATGCTTTTTCCCAGAAGGTCTCATGAAAATAGCACCACTTCCTGCTGTTTGACCGGCTCCATCATGATTGTGATTGGTCTCTGCGCCCACGTGCCATCCGTGTTTTCAGCTCTCTGATTTCGAGGCTTAACTTCCTGACCATAGTTGTTAAATAAAGTTTTTGGTCAGGGTACTTAGAATGATGGGATTCAGTTGAAATTGTTTCTCCATGTTTGAAATTCATCCAAACAAAGCTGTTTAAAGTTTGGTTAAGTAGGAAGGAAGGATTAGAATAAAATATTTGAATAACAGACATGAATAGGTTTTTTTTTGTTTTTTTTTCCCGCGCTTCAACAACTAGGCCATTAGCGCCGACATCCAGGGCACAGCAAGGAATTTTCCCAACGAGCCATGGGATGTGAAAATTCCTGCCGCCGGTGGGGATCGAACCCACCATCTCCTGCTTATGAATCTAAGGCACAAGCCACTAGACCACTGGAGACCCAAGACATGAATAGTTTTGTGATTTTCGTGTATTTTCCTCAGTATCTCGAAAACGGCTGGGAATTCGAGGTAAATGGAAAATGTCCATTCGAAAACTTAATAAATTCTCTACAAGAAACGTTCTGAAGAAATGTTCACTTTGGTGATGTCAATCAGAGAAATAAGTGCTTAAAACATCAAATGTGTTTGTTTTGTTCTTTTGAACGGGGTTTTGTCTTTGTTTAGATCACTTTTTAATTGGTTGTTTTTTTTTGTTTTAAATTGCTTTTATCTGTAAAATTAGTATTATAGTAAAAGTAGACAAGAAAATGAGAAACAGTGGTAGTGTTTTCCTAGAGCAAACCTTGACCAGATCAGGGAGGCATTTTTCCATGAAAGGTCCAACCAAAATTATAACTGTTTCTATTTCAAGCTTTCCAAATGACACTAGGGATAAGAACGGAACCGCGCTAAGATGACGCAGTTCCTGTGAGTCAAACATTTATTTTTTTTATTAATTCTTGTTGCCTTCTACCGTCCATGTTACTTAATGTCTTCTGGATATGACCATGTCGATGTGGTGATAACGAAAGTTTCATCAGATATTCTGTCGGCTTCCTCAGGATTTCTTCTTCTTTCTTTTTTTTTTCTTGAGGATGAGGATTGTTATATATTCTGTCATTTTACCTTAAGTCTTAGTAGTATTGTTTCATAGGAAATAGTGGATTCTGTTATTCTTTCTAAATTCTAAGAAAGAACAGTACAATTACATTTTGGTCCGTTTCAACTGGGATTGGGGAAAAAGCTATTTTTGAACTTTCCTCACCTCTTATATGTCATCTGTGACTGTTCCATTAATAGTTATATTTTTTTTTTTACTGTAATTTTATTGTTTTAGAGCCTTGTCACCATATCTGGGTCTAAACTTGAATTGAAATTACCTCTTGGTGCAATATTATCATTGATTAGTGCTTTCTTTTATGCATCATACTTGGTTTTTTTGAAGAGAATGGTTGAAAATGAAGAAAAAATTGAAGTACCCATGTTTTTTGGTTAGTATTACTTTTGTAACTATTTGTTGTGTGTCCGAATAGATTTTTTTTTTTTTTTTTTTTTTCACTTATGCGTTTTAGATGTATGTTATATTTCAGTGTTACTATGAAGCTGTACTACTGGTATATTTATGATAAATTTCTCTGGTTATTGTGAATATTATTATTTTATTGGGTCATTAAGCGTTCGGCTTATTTATGCAATTACTGAGAGTTTTCTTTAAATTATGAACTGAAAGTCAAAAGGAGTACAAAAGTTCCATGAGAATAACATCCGACCAGTTTAACGTATTATTACAGAAAGTTTTCCCCGAGATACAAAAAACAGACACTAATATGAGAGAAGCAATTCCTGCAAAAATAAAATTAAAAGTATCTGGGCAAACTGGGTTGTCACTAAACACTTGTTGAGTTGTTTACACGAGGTGGCAAGGAACAAATGCGTATTAGAATCGTGGCGAGGAGCTTACTTGTTGCTTAGTAAATAGAAGTGCTTCCTATTCACTTGCACTTATGGTGTTTACTAATACTTATCACTAAGCACCTTATTTACACTCAGGTATATGTGCTTGGGTTAAAGGCCCTGCTGACAAGTACTAACCTTGTGTATACTAGGCATAACAATAGAAACCAGTACTCCCAATCCAAACATTTTTTTCATGTTTTCATTATCGATCTTCTAAAACTATTTCTTCTACTCAACATAAAAAAACAACAATTAATTACTAGAGTTGAATTAAGCAGGGTACGTAGGGTCTGTCTGTGACATATGAAATGTTATGTAACAATTCAAGTAAATAGTGTTTTCTTCCTTTGATTTTTGAGAACCAATTTAGACTAAAGTAACCTTAAGCAATTCTTTATTTTAGGTTTTGTTGGACTCTTCAACTTCATTTTGCTTTGGCCCATATTTTTTATATTACATTATTTAAAAGTGGAACAATTTGAATGGCCAAATAAAAACCAATGGATTTTTTTGTTAATTAATGGACTTATTGGAACTGTTGTATCAGAAGCTCTTTGGCTATGGTAAGATAAGAGTTTTGATAATGCAGTAGAACTTGTTTAATTCGAAGTTGAAGGGGGTACTGAAAAAGTACAATTAAAAAGAAGGTGAAGGGGGATTTCGAATTAAAAAGTATTTTTTTAGATTAAGCCTTTTTTTTAAAGACAAATTTGCAATGAGTTTGGAGGTCTCAATAAACGATTTTGTAAATTGACTGATAAGGTTTTGACAAACACATTGGCAACATACTAATGACACTCAAAGCTCTATGATATGTATGGTGACAATATCGTACTCGGCATGAACAAATGTAAAGGAGCTTCGGAAGGGGTTGTGAGAATCATTTCCACAAAGGCCATCTTATTTTTGGGGGTTCTAAAATTTTGTTTGAACAATTCTTTTCCCAATTCTATAGTCATAATAACTATTATTGTAGATTGGAAGGGCACATGAGATGCTTATGCCATTCTTGTGTTTGGATTTCAACTATATTGTATAATAAGGAAATTATTTGATTTTCCCTATTTTTCAATCATTTGATTTTCTCTTTTTCAAATATACCATTAATACTGGATTGACAAAACTTCAAAATGAAATATTCTCTCAAAATATGTTTTGGTTTGTAGGGAACAACCCCTTAGCTTGTAGTGAACTAAGGCTCTGCTAATTATAAAGTTATAGTGTCATTCCCTATACTCTGTGTCAGGAGTAAAGGCCCATTTTTTTAAGGAGTGGCTAGCCATACTAAAATGTACTTAAGTGCCATATCCAGTTAGTTTCTAAATGAAAATAATTATTTTTCATTTTTGTTCAACTTTTTTAAAATTTTGAAGTGAGTTAGAATTGTTCATTTTTACATCTGGTCCATCCTATCTTCTTAATTATTTATTTTTTTTTCATGCCAATCTAGAAGCAGCATGACTGCTAAGTTGTTTTGCCTTTTATTATTCATTTTTCTTGTTACTACATTGTGTAACATGATATATCTTTCAATCAATCTTATAACACTTTCAGGACCGATGGCTTCGAAAAGAATTTCCACCAGGGCCCAAGTCTTCTTTTTGTATAGTTATTTCGGCAAACATTTTAAAAAAAAAATAAATGAAGAAACTTTTAAAATGAAGTACTTTTAGTGGATTAATTACAATTTTCAAATATGCCACAATAGCGGGCCCGCTGAAGGACGTTTTCGGGCGTACGATACCAGGCCCGCAAACCTAACCTGGAATACGTCATGAGGTCCCAAATAAAATACGAAGCGTATAGAACAATGCCCGGAGTAGCGGGATCAAAAGAAAACCAAGCTAACGCATATGCCACGACGCTGGGCCCGCAGAACACATCTCTGTGACGCATATGCCCCAACGTGCGTGAGACCTTTCTTAAAATGAAACAGTATACCCTATAAGGGAGATTATTCACTCATCAGTCACGCCACAGTTCCATCACCGTTCCGAATCAGAACCATTGTCGGCCTCTCTCAGTCAAAATATCGACTATATTTACAACTACCTGTCAGGTTATTTTGACTGTATTCAGTTATA
The DNA here is from genome assembly GCA_946811695.1 of Gonocerus acuteangulatus. NCBI lineage: Eukaryota > Metazoa > Arthropoda > Insecta > Hemiptera > Coreidae > Gonocerus > Gonocerus acuteangulatus. The sequence continues at coordinate 18,836,932 of OX328132.1, forward strand.
TTTCTCTATCAAGTTTGTCGAGTGCCTTCTAGTTTACTTATTATATTTTTGGGATGGCGTTCTCGGAAAACGACCTGGCTGCCAAAGCATTAATTTTGTATGAAGAAGAGCATTAACCTATTGAAGAAGAAAAGCAAATGGGTTCACGAGGCTTGGAAGAAAGAGAAGTAGAGTTATCACACGTTATTTAAAGAATTTATCGACAATGAAACAAAGCTTAAAACAGTTAATTCTTCTCCAATTTTCTTCCATTTTATCAAAAGTCCAGGTCATGCAGAAGAGTTTGATATGCCTCTGTCCTGTTAATTCTTCAATTACTCTTCACTAACATTGAAATCATAATTTTGAGAGCATACAAACTCCATTAACTTCTTATTGTAACTTATGTAACATTTGTTTAATTATCCAATTAAAATCCTTTTATTTACATAAAAAATGTGTTTACGATACAAATACAAATTATTTCAACCACTTAATGAAATCATTATTTGTAAATTCAAAATTTAATTTTCTCACCTAATAAAATACATAATCTTATTTATTGCAGGGGATGCCTCCTGACTTCATCTCTTGTGGCTACATTAGCATTAAGTTTGACTTTCCCATTGTCAATGATAAGTGACATGATTTTTGCCATTTGGCCTCCGTCAGTGTTATTTTACATTGGAAGCATTCCTGTAATTTCTTCTTTTATATTTATTACCTTTTTAACACATTATGACAATATGGACCCAATTTTAGATGGTCTAAAGAGAGTTTTTCGTGCTGCAGAAAGAGATCGGTATGTATTTGTATTTATATATGTGTACATACATATATGTGCGTATATATATTATGCATGTAATTTAATAACTTTTTTTCGGTGCTAATGGCACCGATGTCGATGCGCTGTAAAAAAATAAAATAAATAAACAAATAACTTTTTAATTTTAAAATTGAATGTATCTTTAATTTTAATGAGCAGTTACTTATTTTATTGAGGCATTACTCTTGAATTTATTTGAAAAGTTACCAAATACAATATTTAGTTGTTTTATTTTTTTTTTGTTTTTTTGTTTTTTTTTTACGGCGCATCAACATGTTTACTTTTAAACTGCTTTTCTGGGAATTAAATTTGTTTTTTTGCAATTCGGCTTCTTTCTCCAGCGGTCTTGCTCCTCCTTTCTTAGCAATATTTCGCCGGATTCCCCTCCAGCTTTGTTTGGGAGTCACTCATCCTTGCTGGTTGGTAAGGGAATGAGCTCTTCAGCGGTTTGGGCCTTTCTATCCTTCTTGGTCGGAGACTATGCGAGCCAATGAACTGGGAGGGCTCTGGACCAATCGGGCTTCGTCTGTCTATCTTAACTTCATCGGTCATCCGTTCGGGGTGCTGGTGGTCCTGAATGAGTGGATTCTCTTCAGTCTTCTTCAGGATGGCCCGCCAGGTGTTGGAGAGGTTGAGTCCTTCTTCTCTATTAAAGTTGGCTGGTTGTATGTGGATCTCAATCGCCTCTCTGATGAGTCTCCTGTTCAGCGTGTCTTTCTTAGCCAGGGTTATAGCTTGATCAAACAGGACTTGTCTGGGGCACTCTTCTCCATGTGTTGCCACTGCAGAAGTTTTGGTGTGTCCCAGCCTGTAGTCTGCAGCGTGTTGTGCGATCCGAGTGGCTACATTCTTCCCTGTCTGTCCTATATACACTTTCCCACAGTCACATGGTAGAAGGTATACACCCTGGTCTTGCAACCGCTGCTTGTCCTTGCTTTTGCTCTGCCAATCCCCGATTTTGTTCAGCAGCTTGTAGGCGTCCTCCATATCCTGTTTCCTAAACAGTCTGCCTAGCTTCTCGCTGACATACGGTAGGGTAATTCGGCTTCTGGTTTGTGTTTCCCTCCGGCTACTCTCATCACGGTGGCAATTTTCCACTATCCTTATCGTTCAGGCCAACTTCTTCCTGTCGTATCCTTTCCTGGCAAAGTCATCCATCAGTTGACTGAGTTCTGATCTTAGGAGTGATTGGTTAGGAGTTATAGCTCTGTGTGCCAGTGTCTTAACCACTCCCATTTTTTGTGGTGGTGAGATTCGGCGTGGAGATATCTTCCTGGTGCCGTGGGTGTTCCATATACAGTGTGCTCCAGTTCACCGTTGGGTCCTTTGATGATCAGGAGGTCCAGGAAAGGCAATCTGCCGTCCTTCTCTTCTTCGTTGGTAAATCTGATGGCTGGGTGCAAGTTGTTCATGTGATGGAGGAATTTTTTGAGTTCCTCTGCACCATGGTGCCAGATTGCGAAGACATGGTCCACATATCGTAGCCAAAGCTTCGGTTTGTGTTCGCTGCCCTCGATCAGTCGCCATTCAAAGTCCTCCATGAAAATGTCAGCCACAACTGGTGATAGGGGGCTGCCCATGGCCACTCCATCCTTCTGCCTGTAGATGATGTCTTTATATTGGAAATAGCAGGAAGTTAGGACCAGCTCAGCTAGTTCCATCATCCCACCTTCCAAATATTTGTTGTCCTTTATAAGCTGGATTGCATCTTTGGCTGGAAGGTTGGTGAAGAGGGACTCCATGTCAAAACTCACCAATTAATCTCCATCCTCCAGTTTTGTATTTTTTAAGATCTCCACCAGATGCATCGAATTTTTGACAGCCAAGAAGGACTCACCTGTATATGGCTTTAGAGCTCGTGCTAGCACCTTACCTTCTTTGTGGATTTTGGGTAAGCAAGTAAGGTGCTAGCACGAGCTCTAAAGATAGAGATCTATAAAATGGTGCCCTCGGAAATGAGAAAATAACACTGCTAAGGGCTCAAATAGGTCTTTCCTCTTTACCCATATTTTGCATTATATTTTTAAAATGTTCTAACAAAACAAGGAAGAACCCTGCAAACGGGGTTTCGATGCGTTAAGTAGTTCTCTGTAAAAATACATTTTCATTTGCATGTAATCCTCATCTGAAATTCCAAAAAAAGGCACTTGAATTTATTTAAATAAATTCAACTACACCATGATGAGAAGGATTATCAGAGAGGCCATCGAAATTCAAAACTTCAACAGAGAAGATAGCCTCATCCTCCCGGACATTTGGCGGCCCATCCTTAAGAAGATAGAAGAGACCACACACAATGATGACAACCTGCAGCCAGAGCGGCCTACTGAAGAACTAAGTAGAGAGCCCTCGAGCCCCATTACACGATTGGCCCGCCCAGTTTGCGAATCAGGTCTATAAAGAACGGCAATTCTGTGACAAATTCATTCCCTTAGTAACCACGAAGGACGCAGGAAGTAGCCTGATGAAGTCGGAGAGGAAACCGACGAAATATTGCGTCATGGAGAGGAGCAACACTGCTGGAGAGAAGCCGTCTCACAAACCAATAATGTGAACCCCAGCGAAGAAATTTAAAACAAAATATATATACACACACATACATAAACATTTACTCACATTCACAAACATTTAAATTAAAATATAATGTTGCCAAATTTTGGCTCGCTGTGATAATAGTAATTTAGTAACTCCTAGGGAGTGATTTTGATTAGCAGATGTTCTGAGGAAGATAGAAGATTCTTTGGCAAAAATCAGGACCTTGGAAGAGTAACGGCAAATCACGAATTCCGGATATTGGGAAATCAAAGTAAAGTTCTAGAACAGCTTCAGAATAGCAAGGGCAAATGTTCACTCTATGGAATGCTGATTCATAAATCTGATTGAATAAGTATGCAATTTAAATTCAAAGTTTTAATTATCACTTTTACGAGTGATTTATGGTTAACAAAATGCTAGGAGGGACGTCTCAGACCCAAAATTCACCCTTGAAATAGGACATTGTATTTTTCATGATGATGCTGCTATTCATTTTAACTTGGAACTGTGAGAGAACTAAAGGTGAACCAGAGAAACAAGGTGAAGCGTCATGTTACGTACATCTTTCTGAATCAGAAAACAAAAGAAAAAAAAATTGATTTTTTGATTCGCCCTTACTCTTCAAAGGTCCTGAAATGTTGTTTACCAAATTGGCAGGGCAATATCTATAAGATGTTAATGATATCTTTTTTTTTCTAAATCCATAAAAATTGTCTGATATTGATGCAATTTGTGATCCAAGTAGAATCCACCCGTCGTAAAACTTTTCTTGGGTCAAAATTTACCATTTTTAAGGCGATTTATTTTTAGAGGCTTTCTAAAGAAATTACAAAAAAAAAATGGATTTTTCTTTATCGACACTCAGGAATGACGTTTTGATGAAGAAGAAGCATTAAAAAAAATGTTTTATTAACAGATATGAACAGTTTTGGACTCTCCGTATATATTTTATTACTGTATTGTTAAAAGGAATGAGGTTAGGTCAATGTTAGAGCACTAATAAGCTGGCTAATCTTTAGTACGCTCAAAACTTGAGATGGCGTTAATGGCCCAGACGTTGGTGCACCATTAAAAAAATAAATAAAGGGCGTAAGTTATTTATGCCTTCAATTGGTTATTGTTGCTTTCTGTACATTTTTTAAATCTGTTGTCAATGGCTGCTTCTGGCTATAGAAGAAAAAAGTGGGAAGGCAAATCAAGTAGCAGAGGGACTTTTATACATTTGTATAAACTTAGAAAAAGTTGTATAGTATGTCACTGATCATACACATTAGCCATTTTAGGTACAAAATGATGCATTTTGTGGAGATTCCATTCCAGCAGATATTTAACTTTGTTGAACTCTAAAATAAGTTTATATATATCCCCCTGCAGTAAAAATATCTAAAAATTCTTTCCCTATTATCACAGTATATTAAGAGTTTTTACTCATAGCTTTTCATATCTCACAAAGAATGTTATGGAAACGCACACGATGATGCACTTCCTGCGAGTTGAACTTTTTAATATGCACATATGAAACATTAATTTTTTTTTTATGTTTAGGCTTTCTGAATCTGAAATTGAACAGAGAGAGTCTCTGATAAACATTAATGAAGACCATGAGGCTTAGTATTTGTTGTGATAATTTTATATCATTGAATTTATGTTTTGAACATATTTATTTACATGTTATTAAAAGTATTTATTATAAATATATTAATCTAGTCTTTAACTGTTTTCTTTTTCCTATTTTATTCCTTTTACTCTTTTTTGATACCTTCTAATAATGCTGAATATAAATGGCAAAGAATATCTTCTCTTTTTTCAAGAACAGTTTCTCTTTCCTTGGAAGTTATTGAAATTTTGATAATTTTCACAAGCAGAATTCTACAGAAGCCATCCAAACTCTACGGGCTATTTATTATCAAGGAAATTAAAAAAAAGTAAGTGCCAACCTCATGGTTTATTCCTAAAGCAGAACGCTGTGTTTTGATTAGATGAAGTGTTGCTTCTTGCTTCACTTTAGCCAATTTAATAGGAGAGCTTTTTACATGTAAATTATCCTGAAAAGCTTTTCACAAATATGTTATATAGTAGTCGAACTATAGCCAACTACTTCATCGAGCTATAGCCTGCAAAAGAATATGTGGTATTTTAAATGTATTATGAAAATGAAAAAGCAGTTTTTAAAAAATAGAAAATGTTGCTATTTAAGATGTCCTGAGGAATTTAATTTGAAATAATATACTAAAAATGCCTCATAAGGGGTCTTATTATTGTATCTTTAATAACTTTTTTTCAGTTTAACTTGCATTTTAAAGTGTTATTAATGCTGGAAAATCGTAGTGGAACAAGATTATTATGTTTATTAACTCACTGTATCTTCTACTTCACAGAAAACGCTGTGCCAGTGAATTAATTTTCAAATCTTTAACTTTAAAAAAATTAAATCGCCAGGCTGGGATTTAAACTCCGTCCCTCTACAAATTAGGCAGGTGTCTAGTACAAAAGAGGCTATCACATCATATCCATGGCATGGCAAGTTAAGTCATCTCTTGGAGTCAGGCTTATGGTATGTGGAAGAGTGTTATATTCATGTGAATTAGATTTACTAAAACAAATATTAAAAGCATTCTTATCAGGGTTACCTACTGTATTTAAGTTTATTTACTATCACTTCCTTTAGGCTGACTATTTTTTGACCCCACTGTTGGGATGAAATAGTGTTCATGTCAAGGGTGAAAATGGATTTAATAATATTTGTTCACTTATTACAAATCAATTCATAATAGTGGATTTAATAAATTAATTTGCTTAAATAATTATAAAAAATAAGTGATATGAATGAAAAAAATATATCATGTTCTGAGTAAAAGATCAAAATCTTTAATGTATATAATGTGTTGGTATTGTTTTCTCAACAAGAGAAACCCCGCTTAAGTCAGAAAACATGGTAATGTTCTGCCAAATAATCGTGACTGCTTTATAATAAAATAGTAGCAGCCCAAATGAATATGTTGGGTAATATTTAACGCACTTAATCAATAATTACTTTATCAGTTTCGCTTTCAAGACTAGTTTGTCTTCTTTTAAAATCCCTCCTCTCTGCTTGAGAGATCAAATAGGCTCCAACATTGCCATTATTAATTATTTTTAACAAAACATTTCTAAGAATGACAGTTTCTCTAAAGATGTAATGTCTTCGATTTAAAGAAAATAAAAAGTAATTAAAGTAGCCTGCTATTTAATGACAGGCTCTAAGTTTCTTCATAAACAAAATAAGTTGTTTACATAAACATTGTATGGATCCAAAATCTAGTCTTTTATAAAACTAGATTGTGGATCCATACTCAGTTAGATTGATTATTTTCTACAAAACATGGTGGGGATCCTATTCCTCAGAAAAAGTGATATAAATTGGATCAATGATATATATATATATATATATATATATATATATATATATATATGACCATTTTGGAGGATCTTCCCATGGTGTAGTGGCTAACGCCTTGGATTCTCATGCGGAAGATGTGGGTTTGAGTCCTGCCTGCAGCAAGGATTTTTCTTATTTTGGGCCCATTAAGACAGTTCTCTGCTGTACAATGGATGTCAGCGCTGATGGCCTAGAAGTTGGTGTGCGGTAAAAAATAAATTAGCATTTTGGTGTTTTAATATTTATTGCAATTATATTGGGTGGTGTGATTAAAACAGAGTTGATGCTACCACTTCAATATTTTAAAGTTACCTTTAGTGTTAGTGATTAAACCAGTGCTACAACTACCCCCTGTAGTTATATCTCGGTTTTCCCGGAGAGGCAGTTACAACTTCATTTTTGGTGTGATAAAAGAGAAGCTACAACTACCTAGGTGTAGTTACATTTTCGTTTTCTTGAAGTCTGAGGAAGAGCAGACTTCACTTTAATCAGCTATTCTTCAAGATCAGAATTATCTCTATATTTATTATTACTTTGGTTCAGGGACGTATATAGGAAATAATTTTTGACTAACGAGGAGTTTGGGGCTATCTTACACCCAAAAGATATAATCAGGGCCCCTTAGGGGGGAAAGCAGCACGACCTCAAAGATCTATTGTGCCCATCTTACACCCAAACAAATTTATTTTTTCTGGACTATGTGATATTATTTAATTTATTTTTGACACATTATTACCGATTAAATCAAATTAAATTTAGGGGGGGGGGCTGCGGATATAGAATGTGTTTTTGGGCAACTGTAACAAAGGTTCCCAATTCTTAGCAATTGTGTAAATGTAGAACTTGAAAGAATACCAAAACTAGTAATGATCTGTGCTGTACCGTATAATATTGCTAAAAATCTTAAAGACCCTTTACATTTCGAGGAATTTGACCATGTTGCAGACAGTGTTTCAACAAATGTTCGTGGAGAAGAAAAGGGATATAATGTTAGCCTTTTTATCTTCAAATTATCAGAATGTCTAACGCCTTATTAATTAGTAGTAGTACATAATTTGTATAATAAATCAAGTTATACATTACTCACTTTGTTTATTAAATCAATATAATTTTTTATACAACAAATCTCTATCTAGAGATTTCTTATCAGTAATTCATTCATCTTCAGATGACGATGACATTTTGCATAACTCAGCTACTGCTCAACGACAAGAATGAATATGTGCCTAGCAGAAACTGACAAGGACAAGGAAGAGTACTAACCAAAACAGGAAATAAAACCTGTAGGGGTGGAAAGGGTCAACACGTTCCAACATGAAAGGTAAATACTACTACAGGGGGGTCTCCCGTGGTCTAGTGGCTAGCGCGCTAGATTCATAAGCGGGAGATGGTGGGTTCGATCCCCACTGGCGCCAGAAATTTTCTCATCTCAGGGCTCGCTGAGAAAATTCCTGGCTGCACCTGGATGTCGGCACTAATAGCCAAGATTTGTTGATGCACCGTAAAAAAAAAAAAAATAATAAAAAAAAAAAAAAACTACTTCAGGGTAGTTGTATCTACCCCTAGTTGTAGCTTCAGTTTTTCCAGCTACCACTCAATCTAGGGTAGTTGTAACTACGGTGTGTGAGTTGAAGCTAAAACTACACAGTAGTGTTTACTTGGTAGACACTTCATTTTGATCACACCACCCATTAATCCCTAATCAACATACTTTGATTGCCCAAAGCAGCTGTTCCAAGATAGAATCATACCAGTAATGAGGGTTTCTTGGTGGGTGAGTCCCACACACTGGGGAATTTGCACGAGGCAAACCTCCTGAAGGCCTTTTAGGTTTTCCCCTCATATGAAAGAAAAAATCGACATTCCATCAATGGGTAGGAAAATGACAGTTCTTTTGAATGTCCATGAATGTTTAGCTTCTGTTGCCAGCTATTATGATAAAGTTTCTTTCATATTACAATAGACTTTGTCAGATTGCTCAGCTCTTCATCCTTGTTGCTGGATTTCTGTTAGAAGGAAGAAGATCTAAAGTCTGTTGTATTTCAGAAGAAAATTTATCATAACACTCCCACCGCTGGCAACAAAGGCAAACAAAATTTAAACTAACCCAGGGAGAATATTCAAAGAACAATATGTCTATTAAAGCTTTAAAAATAATTTCATGGCTTGTATGAAACTCTGAAATATCAGAATTAGGATCTTGTTTTGTAAATGTGATCTTATGAAAAATTCACCATATCTCCAGTTATAAAGTTTCTTTATAGACTAAACATTAATTATGAAGTCTGAAGTTTATTTACATGATTTAGCCAGTTTGATTTAATAAGGTCTAAGAATTCAAATCCCCTGTTACATTTGCAAGCATGAATGGTGGTGCGTCATCTGCTGGCATATATTTTGGCTGGACTAATGTATACATTTGTGGGTCAAATAAAGTAATAAAACAGGATTAAACACCACTTACCTCAGATGTATATCTCGAACTTTTTAAAAATACTCTTTTTTTTTTTTTTTTTTTTATTTAGAAATTTTCACAGAATTTATGAGTTTGAGAATTAAATACAATTTTTCTTAATTTATGCTGCACAATTTTAAAAATAAGGCTCGTGTTTCTCTGGGAGCAGAACACTTTTCATTATTTCCCTAATTGTAATCAAACATGAAAAGGTATATTTTAATTATATACTTGCTATTTTTGTGGAAATTTTAAAGGATCGTATCTCTTGAGAGGTTTAAGGATAGTAGTTAACTTATTTATTGTTTCTCATTATGAGTAACTTGAAAGTTGCTTGTATTGCAGTAAAATTGGAAATGCATATGCCAATGAGTGCTATCAAAATAAATAATTAAATCAATATCTAATATAAATAAGTTTATTTGGGACCAATTAACAATATAATGTCTTTGCAGTATTAATGAGAACCAATAATTTTTTTGCTGTTTTGGTTAATTATAGTTACTTCTTATAATATAAGTAACTTATAGTTACTATAATATAAGTAACTTATAGTTTCTTCTCCTTCTAGTTCCCAGGATATATAAATAGCAATGGGTTTTTTTAATCAACACATTTTTATCATATGTAATGCCAGTGACAATGTGTTGTTTAACAAATTGAGGGCGGACTGGGAATTGGTTAAATAAGCCGCAGAGCAGACAGGTTGTCATGACTGGGTGAAAGGCATGTTCCCGAGATGTGGTTCGCCCAAGTGGATAGCCGAGCAACACATTCTGGGCATTTGCTCAGTCCTCTATGAGTTAAAAAATCCCACTGTTGGTGATATATGCTGGGAAGTAGAGGGGATGAAATCACCCTGCGGGAGAGTTTAAGAGAGAATTTGATAGTTACTTCAGCAGACACTCCTTCATTAGAGTGAGTATATTTTTCCTAATTTTTTTTAAAAGTTCAGTTACCATCATGCTGGCAAGGTAAAATTGATATAATGGTTTGATACAGGGAAGTATAGTAATTGTACTAATATACATGTTCTAAAAATATTCATATATTTAAAAGTATATCAGTCTTAGAAATTGTACAAAATAATGTATGATGTTATTTAACAAATATAACACTACTTAAGTGTGCATGTGCTCAAACAGAATATGAAGATTTTCAGGTTCAGGAGTTCTTTATTTTGTTATGACAAAAGGAGTAAGTGATTTTATGACTATAGATTTCTTGCATTGAGCAAATGATATACATAATATGAATCAGTCTATTATTAATCACAGTAGTTGAAAAATCATTGACACAGCTCATATTTTTAAACAAAAATTACTACGGAAATAAAAGTGAAGTTTATAATTGTAATAAACACATTTAATATTTAGTCTATTATAAATATAATAATGCTTAATTAATCATGAATTCATTGAATATTTTATAAAAATGAATTGCATTTTAAGTAACATTTTAATTTTTACTTCATAACATTAATGTAAACAACACACTGCAGGGGGTAGCCATTTTATCTTGAATTAACATTGTATGGATGTGTATGTATATGTATGTGTATGTGTATGTGTGCATCTGTGTAGATTTATGTTCAGGAGAAGGTTATCTCTTACGAAAGTTTCCATGTTAACTCAGTATAGTTATATATATGCTGGCATACCCTGTATCAGATATTATATATTTAATTTAACAACGTTGAACTTTTTTTATGAAAAGAATTAACACATTAACTTCAGACTTAAACATTAAGTTCTGGTAAATGCATTCTGACCATTACAACATAAAATAAAAACCTAAAACTAAAATTGCTAATATTTTTTAATTTTATATTGTGATACATTAATGTTTCCCCAAACCTCTAAACAATATCTTGAATTTTAAAACATTGGCAATAAAATAAACAAATTACATGACAACAACAAGTATATTCAATCACATAATAAACAAGATTAATGATATTTAACATTAAATTTCTTCCAAAGTAAAACAATCCTTATGGTTTATATAAAAAATACATATGTTTATATATGTGTGTGTATATATAAATATACACATACACATATATATATATATATATATATATATATATATATATATATATATATATATATATATATATATTTAAAGAAAATGTGTTGAGGAAATCAATTCGTTTACATTAAATAAAAAAAAAAGTGTAAACATTTTATATAAAATATATATTTAAATTAACTTTACAGTAGTAACAAAGCTGAGCTTGCATAACCTTTGAGGTTTAAATGCATATTCAATGTGCCTTGACACCAATTCCCCAACTATAATTGGAGTTTTTCTCCATAATGAATCTAAACATAATTATTGTTTCTATTTGTTATTTATAAACTAGGCTTAATGCACCTCAGCATTGTTGATATATTCTTAAATAATATAAATGTGCATGTGAAATTAGGAAACATTAGAACATTTATAAACAAAGTGTAAGGTGTTCACGTACTTGCTATGCATTTGAGTGTTTGTACACTCATTCGTACATGCACACTTGTTCTATAGTCCGATACATTAGAAACTATTTATATACTTCAGATATACACAGATACTTTAAAAATATTTTTAAAGATATTTCTTAACAATTTAAGAAACATCTTATCTACAAGATAATATGGGACACTTATTTTAAAACAAAAAATAAAAATGGGTACATGTACCCTTGGATTGCAACTACCCACAATAGAAACTATTTTATAATTCAACCATAATTAATTTTTTTTTAATTATTTACTTTATCTGCTAAATTTATACAATTGCAATGAGATATATATTATAATATAGCTACTATCGAGGAAGCTAAAAATATAAATTCAAAATAATATACATTCTCTCTATCTCTTTTTATTTCCTATTATCATTCACACATTTTAAGGATACATAATTAAAATGGCATTTTAATTACAGATAATCATGTCTTTACACCACTTATAGTTATTTTTAATTTTTGTTTTTAGCAAAACACACTAATCCTGTTATTAGCATGCAACTGTCAGTCTTATCCACCCCCACCCCACACACTGAGGGCAAAAGGAAAAAAAAATGACTAAACCTAATGATGACATTTTAATTACTAACTATTCAGTCTTATAGTTTCACCATTTCTATAACTGAAGGAACAGGCACTTTTCCATTCAAATGTCACGAAACTGAATGAAGTTCTATTTACAAAGTATATTTATTCATTAAAATATATTGTACTTAGAATAGGGAAAGTAAGCATTCTGAAAATAATATTTTGTTTATGACCTATTAAACATTATTCTATAATGCATTAGAAAAGCATGCATTTAAAACATACTTTTATGGTGAATAGAATTTGAATGCTTCATTCAATGTACATAGATTTCTAACAGAAGCCTCATCCATATTATCATTGCCTCGTTTTCATTCCTATTTTTAATTTAATATTCTTTTTATTCCTTTTTTGTGATTCATATGTCTTAATATAATTTGTACTTGATCACATTATTCACTTATATTATGAGGTAGAAAGATACTAGATACTTTATTTATATATATATATATATATATATATATATATATATATATATATATGACATATCTTGATTATTACAATCCATATTGTAATATAATTATATTGGTGGTATGGAATGTGTGACGTACATAACTTTATATTAATATTTAAATGATCTATAAGGAAATGGCCTACACTCTTATGTTTACTAAATCAAATGAATCATAAGCCTACCTCAATGCGATAATTAATACTTCAATCTGAAGAAGAATAACCTTATAACATATTTAGTTGAAAATTCTCTGAATATTTGTACTGATTAAATGAGGTAGCGTGGTTTCAAAGTCATTTGTTAAAATTTATTATTACATTTCTTTTAAAAATAAATGTATATTAATGGCCATGGCTCTTTAAGGATTTATTTTTAATTAAAAGGGAGCCACCATACACAGCAAAATTTATAAAAATTTTCGGTCAGTGGTAAGAAAAAAATCGGCAAGATGTTATACATTAAGAAACTATAGTTAGATTTTTTACTATTTTATCTTCAGGACTATGCACTTGACATAAAAAGGGAAAATGTCTTTTCACAACAAAAAAACTGCAATTATAAATAAGTCAATACAATTAATGAATTAATTGAAGAAAAATAAATTGCTGTAGCCTAAGAGATAGTCAAATGAGATCAGTCCCTTACAAGAGCATCACAGGGGACAGATAATGAGCTGGTAATTATCTTATATTCGGTTTTATGGCATCTGGCATAAGTCAGCACTATGTTTTTGAATGTCTTTTTTCTTTCCAGGTATCAAGAAAGGGTCCAGTAACACTCTGAACCAAAACATGGTCGGGTAATACTCACTAGTTTGCTTAAATTATTTTGTTTTTATTTTGTATTTTTAAAAATTGGAGACAAGATTACATATTAAGTTTAAGAAATAATTCATCAATTCTCAGAATTGTGTATACTTTTTTGTGTGCTAGCATGTATTCATGGCCATTGAAATATACATACATTTCTTCAAAGTGCTAAAAATATCCAATTATCCACTTCCAAACAAGTGATTTTGGAATAAGTAAACTTTTACATATTCATACATGTCTAACTGCATTATTTACTTCACGACAACTTGACTTTTTTATTTTGGTTTTAAAATACATGAATGAAAAATAGTTGACTTGACCAAACCAAAATAATAATTAATTCCCTGCATATACATTTTTAAGCATTTCCCTATTAATTTTATAAGATTATAAATGCTTAAGATTAAGACCTCTATTTCTAAGAGGATCTGATATTAAACGAAATTTGTATTAATTTTTATTATATTTAATAAATTTATGAACATTTTAGTCATATTGAAGTGACACAAACAGGCAGACACATACATACGCAGGAACATACACACAAGCTTGCTCGCTTCAATGAGTAAATGAAGCACATTAATTACAATATTAAATTTATAAACTAAATGTATCTGTGTTATTTTATCAGTCAGTGCTATCTTGGGGATCATTACCTGTAGTAACCATTGCTGTAGCTTGACTCATGGGAGGCATTATTACACGGGAAGCAGAAGCTGCCTCAGGTTTTCGTGCTATTGAGAGGTCTTCAACTTGGTTGGAATCCTCTTCATTTTGGTCTGGACTTGGAGATCTCCGATGAGCAAACTTTATTAAGTTCGGGCTCAAAGGATGCTCACTTGTCCTAGGACTGGATGAGCTCCTACTGTTGTTTTCTGTGTTGGTAGCAGCCACCATGGCAACCATAGCTTCCCTTTCAATTTCTTCCCGCTTTATATTGTGAGCTTCTAGTGCATGCTGAAGGAATCCATGTTCCATTATACTGTGAGAATATTTTGTTTCATCTTCAACACCACCATAAACCATTGACCCAGTGCTTGTCAGAACATATGGAAAAGCAGCACTCCCATTACTACTTGAGCTTCTTCGAAAGGACCTGCTTCTTGTAATGCCCAATTTTTTAACTTTATCATACAGTGTTCTAGATGGTACACCAAATTTTCGAGAGGCTTCTAGTGCACTCATGCCACTCCTGACGGCTTCAATAGCAGACATAATGTCTGCTCGAGTGTACTGCTTATAGCGTTTCCATTCTGGCTTTGGAGTTGGTATACATGCTATAGCAGATGACACACCACCTAGAAAAATGTTAATTATGTATTACTTTTGAATATTTCCTATTTAAATTTGTTCATGACAAAATTAATAATTTCTAAATTCATCAGATAGCTATAACAGACATTAGGTGGATGTAATAAAATTATAAATACATTTAAACTTGTTACTTTTCTTTTGATTATTTTTTTACTGCAAATCTATAAATGTTTACTGATCTATACTGTTGTAGAATGTTGGAATTGATATAATTTATTGATTCAAGACTTAAAACAATTATTTACTCTCATACTTGATTAGTTAATGCATACCTTTAGATTCACCATACATTGAATGTGGAGCAGATGAATACATGCCTGATCTTGACTGCTGCTGAAAAAAAAAACACATATAATTATTTATGTAATATATATGCAATCACATCAGACAAAAAAGCTGATGAACTTACAAGAAAAGGATCAGAAACTGCTATAACTTTGAGAAACCAGACCCATTTTGTGGTCTATCTAAAAGCTCTGTCTGAGCTGAAATAGAGTTCTGGGAAGAAAAGGAAAGAGTGTCTAAATGGAACAAAAGTTCAGGGATTAGATAGGTAAAGCTATTTATCAAACTATCTGATAATAGAGTGCGCCACTACTTCAAATAGAGAACAAAATAGTTTAACCTGCTGGTAAGACTCTACACAGACCATGGCCTGATGATTCATTTATTGATCATGTTTCCACAGAAACAGCATTGAACAGACTGCTTGGATCCAATCGCGTTTTTTTTTTTTTGCCTCAGGAGTCTTCTCAGGAGTAGGATGATTAATTGGTCAACAAAAATGCTGATTTATAAAACCCTCATACGACTAGTGTTGACATAGGCTTAGAGGAGTGACCATTTCCAAAATGGATGAGCAGGCACTCCTAATTCACTATAGAAGGATACTACGATCCATTTTGGGGGAGTATGTGAAGGCTAGACATAGAGAAGGAGAACCAACCTGGAGTTGTATGAGGCGTTTAAGGAAAGATATGTTGTCCATTTCATCCGCGTGGGAGGACTCAGATAGACCGGCAATGTGGTTTGTATGGATCCTGCAGAATTGCCAAGAAAGACTATGAAAGATGTACTCCATGGAACCAGAAGACGAGGGTGGCTGAAGCTCCACAGGAAGGATGGGGTTGCACATCATGCTAGGGCCCTACAAGGCGTACATAACTGGATGGTTTCTTGACAAGATTGGGACAGCTGGTGGAGGCTGATTCAGGAGGCCCTGACCTAGGAATGAGTTGTGCGCCTAGGATACATCACACTATATGTAGGACCTTTATTGCACTTCAATTGAAGTCTGACATCTACTCTGAGAAAAAAAAACAAATAAAAAGTAAGAAATTGTTATGATTACCCGGTCACTATTATCTTCTTCTGCTGTTGAAATATCAGTATAAGGGGAAGGAGCGTCTCCCAGGGATGGATCAGGCTTTATGTTCTGAAAATAATAAATTGCATTATGAAAATAAGTAAATGGACTCTCTATGACAGTATTTTATTTTGTTGACTCAGTTGATTTCAGATCATTAAAACTATTAGTAGTTGAATAATACAAAACGTTATAAGTGTGTGTGTGTGTGTGTGTGTGTGTGTGTATATATATATATATATATATATATATATATATATATATATATATATATATATATAAGGTGCGAGAAAGTTGCTGAGTGGTAATCCAAATTATTCATACATTCGATGAGGAAATTGCTATTGCTTTGGTAATAAGAGAAGAAATCCTCCTGGCATGTGATCCTGACATTAAAGGTTTTTAGTAAATTTATGAGTAAAAAAGTGCACAGTTTATGGTATCTTATGTCGATATAAATGCTATGTTTACCCCCCTGTTTTTTTTTGTAAATAACAAACAAAATATGGCTTGATTGATTGGCAAGAACAATAATAATGTTTATATACTTGTGTGAAACTATATAACACTTTGATTCTGTCTTGAAAGAGAACAGAGTGCCTACAAAAATTGTTTCAGAGGTTTAACAAAGTAAACTACATTCCTTGAAATCTTATAAATGAAATTTTTAAATTAAAAGCAATTCTGTTTTTTTTTTTAAATTATTATTATTGTTATGAACCTGCAGCTTTTAAATGTTCAATTTCTGATCAGACTGTCTTGTTTGAATTGTTGTGTGGAATTAATATAGTGGTAAAGAATTGAAAGAAACATACCTTCTCTAGCTCAGGACCAGATCCATTTGTAAAAGGAGACAAATTGCCTTGTTCATGACTGTCGGGCCGACAAACTAATGGCACAGGTTGTGAAGAATCTGCTTGGCCTTGTCCTAGCACCGTCCGGAGAATTGGCGTGTCACGACTCATTAATAGACTCGATAGTTTTTTTCTTCGAAGTGGTGGCATGTCAGCTGTTACAACATCATAGCATCTGTTCATGGATGTTCCTGAATGAGTAGAAGGCATGGATTGACTTGATATAGAGAATCCTGACATAGGCCAAGAAGGGCCAGACATCCTATTTGAATTTCTCTCTCCCCCACTTTTGCCATAAGCATATGATGATTTCGAGAAGCCAGCAGGATATCCACCAGTTGAGTGGGGAGGAGATTCCTCAGTATTTACACTACTACTAGCATGTGGGAGAGCTGTAGTTGAAGTTGTTATGGCATTCCCTTCTTCTTCTGTTCTCTTCTGCTGCGAGTTTCCATTTTCTTCCACAAGACCCTTCACTTTTAAAGCTTCTGCAACTTTTAGCAATGCCGCAAGTTGGTCTTGAGCAACATTAACTTCTCCTCTGTACATATACTCTAATATAGCCTTCATTTCTCCATACCTGACATCTTTCAAAACAACAACTGGATGTCGGCAAGGTAACTCTGTAAACAGGCATTGGAAGTATGAAGAACAAGCAGCTAAAACCATTTTATGACACTTTACAGATGTACCTCCTTCACAGGCCAGTGTAACATCAGTAAATGCTTCATTTTGTAATAACTGATCAAAAACAGTTAATAGATTTGATCTATGGTTATTCCATCGTAAGCAATATTGCTGTTGAGTTGACATATTGTATTCTGTTCCAGATAATTAGGTTTCTTCTTTTAAATAATTTTTGGAGGGGATCTTATAACCTGTGAAAAAGAAAGAAAGAGATAAAAAGTTTGTTAAAAAAAAATAATAAAAACACAATTAAGTTATATATATATATATATATATATATATATATATATATATATATATATATATATATATATATATATATAAAAGCATATTTTTTATTAGTGAATATACGTATGTCTTGGTTTTGTGTCTGAGGAAGTAGTTTATAATGGAGTTTATAAATAACTTATCATAAATCCTTGATCGCATAATATATATATATATATATATATATATATATATATATATATATATATATATACATACATACATACATACGTGTGTGTGTGTGTTTTATGGTTTTATTTATTAACCATTTTCCAGTTGCACATTTTAGCACATCCTGCAGTTCACTGCCTCAGACATCTCCGAGCATAAATGTATGATCTGTTATTCAATGCTTCAACTAACGAATAAAATCAGTTAAAAGAACATGCCATTGTGTTCTTTAGTATACGTATAAAACTCCAAGGTTTACGAACAAACGTATATGCACAAATCATGCAAAAGTTATCTTTGCTCTTTCCTTCGATGAGTGGATGATACTTGACACCAGGAAAAGCAAACAAATCTCATTTTACAGATAGGAACCAACTAGTCTTGTCTTTTTTTTTTTTTTTTTTTTTTTTTTTTTTTTTTTTTTTTTTTTTTTTTTTTATTGAAAAAATATTAACAGATTAAAATACATATTACTTAAAATAGTGCACCTACAGATCACTAAACTATAATATTGGTGCTATAATGATGGAAAAATAAGATTGTTTATACGGGAGATAAAATAGTTCTGTTTGCCCTTCCACTGAGTCTTGTCTTTCATTATTAAAGAGAACTGCGTTTAAGGCAGTGATACTAAAAACCCTAACTACGAAAATCCACAAGAATTTAACAGATCTGATTCATGGGGACTCGAGGAATACTATCCCAACGCCGTATGTTTCTATACTATCGCGTTGGGTCCGATCGCTAAGCAAGACTATAGGAACATAAAGGAGAAGAAAACGCACACCATAACATATCGCAATACACACATATCTATTTATTTTGAACAATCACATCCCATGTTTTATAGATCAGCTCATAGTATTTCAATAATTATTAATCACTGAGGTATACATCAAAGCAGGCGTAAAATGGCTTTTACCCAGTAAATGAAAACGCACAGAGTAAAAGCTGTAGAGGTACTCCCCTCCCTCAATTTGTGATAAAAAAATCACTTGAACATTAATTCCAATCAATCCTCAGCGAATAATGGTCCGATTTTATTGAAATTTGGTACAAAAATCTTTCGTCTCATTTGAATGGTCAAGTTCGTTAGCTAGCAAAATACGTCCACCGGGACATGGTTTTTGGAGCGAAATTCTCACGAAAAAAATCGTTACGCTTACATCATATACTTGCAAGTACTCGTTTCATAGGTCTCTTGGCCTAGGAAAACGAATGAGACCATTTTTAAAGCGATATCTTTAAAAAAAAGGAAAAAAAAAAAATTACCTACGAAATTCGTATTTCATTTGAGAATCGCTCATCACTATTAGGAATTGACTTAAATAATTCGATTTGAATACTTGATAATATGAAAAATATATCAGTAACCTACAAGTAGAAACGTTTAAAACCATTTTTCATCAAAAATAATATTTAATGAAACTATTACCGTTACATCATATTGATATATTTGGGTATTATTACATATATATGTTAATCAAATGAGAAAAAAAATAGAATAAAATAATGTTGTATTGAAAGTCTGTTACTGGGCATAGGACACTATTATGTGAATTTCTTCTTCAGTTAAATAAATTGATGTAGCAACAAGAGGTGAGATTAATTGAATCGATCCATGCAAAAACAGCTTCAGTCCATTCTTTTCCAAATATGAGTTAGTGATGGATTCGTTGTCTCTGACGGTCACTACACATTTCTATGTTAAGAGGACTTTAGTCCAATGCATTGTTGCCATAGAAACACATGTAGCAAGAAAATTCATTAACGGCATTGTAGCACATACCCTTCGTTTACGCCAAGGTCTCGAGGCTCCAGTGTTCCCTCCCAATCCTGCCTACCCAGGAGGGAAGGTCCCCATCAAGGAGAAAAAAATTGAAGACATTAAGAAGTTGATGCCATACGTTTCAGAAGAGCACAAGAATTTTTACTATGAAATATTGAGTTGGCTAACAACTATAAACATAGACGAAGAAGTTCAAGACGATTAAGCATTACATTAGTCATTCTATGAACTTTATATCATGCAAATATTTCTTACATATTGTACCATTGATAATAAACTGTTACTCAATATATCCTACAATGTGTTTTACATTATATTAGACCTTATATTTTGCAAGGAGGTACTCCTTAGGCTGTTCCATTCAAGAAGAGCTTCAGTCCAAGCACTATTATTATATTTTAATAATATAATGCATTTGTTATTAATAACCAATGTTTCATATATAACTTGCGTCGGTATGGGGTACTCAGACAAAAAAAAAAAAAAAAAAAAAAAAAAAAAAAAAAAAAAAAAAAAAAAAAAAAAAAAAAATAGCACAATAATAAAACAAATGAAGGGTGTAGACAGTTTTTTCTAGTTTTCTCAAAACTACTAATTATGGACTGAAGCTCTTTTTGCATGGATCGATTCAATTATTTGAAATAAAAAATAAATAAATATATTTTACGTTATTCTAGATAGATCCATTCTTTAAAAGATCGGCCCTTAAAGATCGATTCATCAAAAGATCGGCCCTTAGAGATCGATTCTTGAAAAAGATCGGCTCTTGGAGATCGATTCTTGAAAAAGATTGGCCCTTGGAGATCGATTCAAAAGATCAATATATCGTGTTAAAAGATCGATACAGATTGCCCATCTCTTTGTAAGAGATACATCGATTCTTAGGATATTTATTTTAGAATTTATAAAGCCCTAAAGGGCATTCATTTGACTGAAGTAGCATTTTACCCATAGAATTTTAATTTTTGTTCTGAGAGACCTTCATCGAAACCTCGGTTTTGTCAGAGAGGCTACATCACTCGAGCCTTCTGGTCCGATCCAAACAATGCCTATATGCGCTATCTGGCTAATTTGTTTTTTATGATACATTTCTAAGCTACTAGAACCGGAATATCTAATAATTACCTATTCTAAAGATTTGTGGCAAAGTAAGGAGCCCATCATTTAAAAGTCAACTAGCTGGAATGTGCTCTACAAGTAAGCACACCACAGTAGCCAGATTACTATCGTGAGAACGTAGCGACCGCGAGGCCAGTTGTTAGACGAATAATCGCCGTATCGACAATAAACAACAATCGATATTGGATTGAGCATGTTCCATGTGGAGTTGGCGTTATGAGAGGATTGAGAAAGCTCTATAATATGCGGGAAGGAAGGCTAGAGAGGGGTGAGATGTGAACCTGACCTTGAACACCCCACTACCTAACCCTCCATCAACCCCCGCCAGCGACCCGAACCCTCGACAAAAACCTCTTTTCAATTCATAAAAAGCAATTTTTATTCAGGCTCTATCCGTCGCCTGGCAGCAAGGTGTTTAGAAAACTCCTAGGCCTGCTCAAAATTCTTAACTCTCGCCATAAAATTAATTCTTGAGCCTCTTCAACCACATCGCATGTCTGAAGAGAGTCGGGATGAATCAAACCCCTTTTCGACTTTACAAGCGAAATTTAGTCAGTCCGTAAAACTAATATTAAAAATTATATTTGCGGATGTGTTCGCTTTACAATTGACGGGCGTGCAGCAATAAGGAGGCAGCTCCATTTTTGGGGATTTTAAGGTCAGGACATTATGATGGATTTAAAAATTGTCTCTATCTTCTGGTACAATAAGGAAGCAGCACTGGTCACTTGGATAGTGGAATCAGAGCAACTAAACCGCTGAGTGAGATCCGATATTGACTTTCCATCTGCGTACAGATAAACGGAGCTCTTAAAAACTGAGAAATGCAATGAGCCTCGCACACAAATATGTCTTTTTTTTTTTTAATTTTTCAAAAAAGTGAAAAAAAGGAGCTACCTCTTTATTGCTGCACGCCCTTCAATTTCGAAAGACATAAAGTGAACGAGTTAGTAAATTTACGGATATAGAAGTCCTACTGGGCCAAGTGGTAAATCTTGTGAAGGTTTAATTTGTATTTTTCGATAAGATTTTGCCGAGCTAAAAAGGATTGAATAATCATAAAACTAGGTCTAATTAAGAAAGATTTAATAAATCATTTCGTTTTTATTACCCATTTGGCTCGAGAAAAAAAAGACATAACTTAATGCAATTTAAAAAATAAAAATGTAATTAATTATACTGATCTGGCTAAATCGAGGAGATGATTAAATTTTCTTTTTCTTTATTTATTTTCATGTTGCTAAGATTGGTATGTTGTAATTATGCAATATCTGAGAAAAAAATTGCAATGTTTTTAATACTCTGTTGCTAATTGGAGATAATGGTTTTATTATCCTCTGGCTTATTGCTCCTTCTTATCTTCGATAAATATTGCAAATAGATTTATAATTGTTTGTCTTTTATCATATTAGCACGAAATAATCTTGTAGACGATTCTAAGTGACCTTCATGAGCTCTCGGATTAGGGTCTTAACACAGTGTTGTGTTGTCTCAACCCTCATCTACAGAAAAAAATCACGACACAGATTTTCCTTAAAATAGTGCTATTTTATGCGGTGCTGTGATTTTGTAACAGCCCAACAGCATAATAAAGCGATTTAACCTGTACCAGATGGAAACACAGAAGGCGGTAAACAGGAATTCGGCAGGTAACGCAGCTAGAATAAGACAAAAGTCTGACTCGCAGGAACTGCGTCATCTTAGCGTTTTTCCATATAATGCTTATTGACATTGATAATATGTGTGTGTGTGTGCGCGCGCAAATGTGATTCGATTTTGACAAAAGTTTATAAAATTATACTTTCTCGAATTAGATAAACCCAAATGAATTCAGTTCTTCTTAAGGGCATGAAATGTAGCGTGCCATTATTGTACTGACTCATAAAACATTTCTGATCCATTCCTAACTTTGTCATTTATTAAACGTGGGAATACTGATAAAGGGGCTTTGTTCTAAAAGTTTTTGAGCAAAGTTAAGAATTACATATAGGAAAAAAGGGTCTTATCATTCTGGCGACGCAACAAAACAGAAAAAAAAAACGAATTTTAATTACGGACCTCATTTAGATAAGACTTTTCGGGAGAGAGATAGGGAGGGAGAGAGGGAGAGGAATCTTGATATGACTGCGTCAACAACGAAACATATTCCATCCGCTCTGCATTTTAGCTTCATACTAAAGGCAATAGTGGTTTCAGTATTGTATTGCAATCTGTATGTAGTATTGTTTTGAAATCTGAATAGAGTATTGTATTGCAATCAGTATGCAGTATTGTATTGCAATCAGTATGCAGTAATGTATTGCAATCTGCATGCAGTATTGCACTGTCGTCTTTATGCTACAAAGTATTGCAATCATTATAGAGTAGGCTTTTAAAATATTTTTTGTGTATGGTGCTAATATGTTTTCAAATTATGTAGCAGGGTGTTATGGAGCTTTTAGCGTGTTTTTCCTTCATAATCGAGGGGAAATCCTTTTACGACATCAACTCGATGACGCAATCTGGCATCTAAGATGAGGTATGTCAACGTTTCATCGCCTAAAGTTCACTAAAAACCGATCGGATCTCCTTGTGTGTGTGTGTCTAAATTAAGAAAAAAAATCTTTAGAAACTCAAATTGTGTTAAACTGTCTTCCACCTGGATGTCATGCTGGCGACCGCAAAGAGGATGCCTCATATATTTATTTTGAGCTCATTTTGGCCCATTTAAGCTCATAACATTTACGTTTGAAAAAGGGTCCCGTTTACGTTGGTTTTTATTAACTTTAGACGTGTCTCGGTGTCTCACGATAAATTATGATTTCAGGTAAATAAATTAGGTTTGAGTGTAAAAATTATTAGAATCCTCAGAAAGCTTTACGATAATGCATCCATTCGAATCCAATCCAGTGAGGGGAGGGGGTCTCAGCTGCCATACATATTATAGAAGGTCTCCTACAAGGGGAAATCAAAAGAGATTTTTATTTGCCCTTTATTTATCTGACATTGAGAGAAATAAAAGGGCTACACAGACCTCCTGCTTCTCTTTTAAGAGGATGATCCTTCAATTTCACAAATGGACCAGCAGATTGAAGGCGAAAACTCGCCATCATTAGCGAATATTGCAGGATGGATGATTTAACAGTGCATGATTTCTAACTTATTCTAATGCACTGTTAAGGGGTAATACTGCCTTGTCCGATCAAAATCAAAGTCAGGAAGCGTTGATCGTCGGGGTTTCGGCCTTCTTCTCAAAAATCAAAGTCATTTTATAAATAACAAGCAAATCACGATTTTTCAAGTCTTTATATCTAACGTTTTAAATGGGATGTTAAAGTATCCAAAAAAAAAAAATTTTCAATTCCTCAAAAAAAAAAAAAAAAAAAAAAAAATGTTGGCACTTTTTAATCTAAAACGAAAAACTAAAATTATTTCAAAAGAAGAAAGTTAAATCTAGTAAAGTACGTAGGATTTATAAAAAATATTAATTTTTTTGAAAATGGTGAACAATTATTCATTTTCTATTAAAAAATCCGCCGAAAATCGGCCATGAAATCGTTATAATTCAATGAATCGAAAAATTTCAACGTACTTCACTAGTAAGTATTAAAATAGTAAAATTAGGAAGCTGCAGTTAAAATTTGAAGTTGATCGGGCAAACATTAAAGACACCAGAGTATCGCCTGATTTTAAAAAACATAGTTTTAAGAAAACGACTTTAAAGTTTAATGTTATGAAATGTTCATTTTTTTCCTATTTAATTTTTTTTTATGCTTTCTTGTAATAAAGATAAGAAATATGGGTTTTAATTTTGAAATGTATTAAAGGAACCCCCCCTCCAAAAAAAAAAAAAATTAACAATTAAAAGGGGACCAATCGAAGCTCGCTTAAAAAAATATCTTTAAATCAGCATAGCGTTCACTGGCCATCGGGACTTCACTCGGAAAATTGCATTTTTTGCACATTTAAAAATTTTTTCATCGCATAACCACTCTTGGATATAATTTTTGATTAGTTAAGTAAAACTTTCAGACCATAAAAAAATGGTCAAAAAAAAGGTTGCAAGGTAGTATCACCCCTTAAATCATCCACATTTTGTGAGACGTACAAATTCAGGGCTTTTGAGAAGTTCGGTGAACAATTTGATAGTTTGTAATTATTATTAAGCTGACCCTTTACTTTAATCTTCGAATTTTCGTTACTAAAAAGTTTTACAAACTTTCTTTTCGCTACATGTTTCGCACTCATTTGATGCACCTTCAGGGGAACATGTTATAAATATAAAATTACTTACAGCCTCAACTTGGTGAGGAGAAACTTCCACTAGTAGGGCCACGTCCTGGCCTGGTGATGGTCTGAATGAATCCAATATGGTGGAAAATAGTCAGCTGACTATTGACATCGATTATAATCCAAAGAGAAACAAAATTGTATTCAGTAATATTGAAAATAATTGTAAGTTTAATAAATACAGGACAAGGACGTAAGCATAATAAAAAAGGTATTATTGATATTATGTTATGCTTAATAAGCTGAAAAATCCAGTCAAATCGATAAAGGTTTGAACTGTCAAGCAGATCCACTAGCAATAGTAGGGTATGGAAGTTTAGCCACAATGTCTTCTACATCAATATCAAACAAATTTTCACCTTCTCTCGTAAACTTGTCACTTAAAGATTGTTTTTTTTTTTTTTTTTTTTCAAATTTTGGATCTTAAACATTGGACATTTAATACTACAGATCTCTACGACTAAATATGTAATAGTCTTTTCACTTTTATTTTTAACAAGTATAAAATTTCCTTTTCCCAAAACATATGTTTCAAATTGTTGCTGGTTATCGACTTCACTCACGACATTTATCAGACAGATCAACGTCACTTTCTCTTGAAGGAATTTCGGTGTCAGTGTCAGAATCTGAAATGCCATAATAAGAATAATTTTCTTTTTATTTACCACTTTTTTAGGAAGGGGTTTATTTGTATGTGGCGTCTTACGTTTAGGATGCTGCTTTCGTTTTTTTTTTTTTTTCACCTTCAATAATTAGCTTTTCAGGAATATCTGTCAGGATACGAGGTCTCCCTTGAGGTCGGCCCCTATTTGACAATTTCCTTGTCTGCGCTTTTCGATGAGGCCTTACAACTTCAGGTGCAACGATAAGGGGCGATATGTTCGAACTGCTACACTGAGGATTGTTAAAGTCAGTTTGAACTTATTTCATTTATTATTTTTTAAATTCTTTGAATAATTGAAGCTACCAATATTAATTAATTAGCAGAATAACATAAAAGTTGAATTATGAAAAAATCATTCAAGAGTGTTGTACCTTTGACCTGGTCAAAGGAACAACACCTAGTCGTGGTCAGAGGTACAACACTCTGGTAGTGCAAATTAAAAAAAATGCTACAAATTTTAGGGTTAAGAAAAATCAATTTAAAAAACTACACCATATTTCCTATTGTAATAGCTACTTTATCAAGGTGTTTCCATCTAAATAGACATAACACAAAAAATATTATGAGGCAAAACGTCATCAATAAATAACTTACATTTTTATTAGCGCTTTCCTCCGAAGGAAAGTAGCTATTGAGGTTGCACTCATGACGGAATTTTTGAAAAATGTCTTCAAATCTCCATCGATCCTACCTAGTAGGCACCGAAAATTTATATATATCTATATATATATATATATATGCATATATATATATATATATATATATATATATATATATATATATATATGCATATATATATATATATATATATATATATATATATCTATATATATATATATATGCATATATATATATATATATATATATATATATATATATATATATATCTATCTATATATATATATATATATATATATATATATATATATATATATATATATATATATATATATATATGTGTGTGTCCGTTAACACGATAGCGGCCAGAGCAAACGATTGAACGAGTTCGTTAACCACCAAAATAGGTCCACCGGGAGGGGGGGGGGGGGTTTACCCCGAACCCAAAACACTAATTTTACCCTGCCAGCCGTAGTTTTTGTTAAATTTCAACGAAACTCGGTATTCGTGGTGGTAATCAACAGAGAAAAATTGGTTTTAAAAATAAACTAAATCGGGTTATTTAGAGGGGGGGGGGGTTTACTCTGGACCTAAAGTACTAATATACTCATACCGGTCGTAATTTCTGCTGTATTGTAACGAAACGCGGTATACGTCATGGGTATCTCGTGAGAAAGAAGTGTTGTAAAAATGAAGTAAATCGGTTGATTGGAAAGGAGGGTTTACTTTAAACTCTGTTTCATTGGAATTAGCCGGCCAGACGTAGGTTCCCAAAGGCGCCGCGAGGAGCGCTATCTCCCACTATGGGGACTGCATCCTGTTCCTGCGTCAGAAGCTAAACACTAATTACACCAAAATTTATAAAATGTTGCTACATGCCGCCAGAGCCTCGGTGGTCAAAGGTACAATATGGTCAGAGGTACAACACCTTCCCCTATATATACAAATTTGAACCACCGTGATTTTCGGTCTCTAGGGGTTCTGAAACGCAAAAGTTTCTTGTCGGCACTTTCGGATTGTTTCATGAGATCAACCTTATAAGCGGTGTTCCTCCCAAAGATATTTGGCCTGGAAACGACCTTGATTATGCACCGATGGGGTGAAACAGACCTCGGAGCGAATTCAGCGACCCTCAAAACCATGGAATTTTCCCAACGAGCCGTGGGATGAGAAAATTCCTGCCGCCCGTGGGGATCGAAACCACCATCTCCTGCTTATGAATCTAAGGCACAAGCCACTAGACCACTGGAGACCCCAGACATGAATAGTTTTGTGATTTTCGTGTATTTTCCTCAATATCTCGAAAACGGCTGGGAATTCTTGGTTATTTTGTGTGCCTGTGTAGTTACAGATAAAACAAACAAACAATTTCATTTGGGGCAACACAAACGTATTATACAAGAACATGATTTTTTTTTTCAAGAAACACTTAGAGACTTAAAATATATTGGTAAAGCCTGTGTCTGTCGCGAAGTTTTTATTTGCCCCTGTTGATAAATCACTTCTGGAGGCTGGAAGAGTCTGGTGATATTTTCGCACTAGTTTTTCCATGTGTGAGAAAAATGGATCAACCTCCAATTCTCTATGGATTACAAAAATTAATAAGCGGAGATTTAGGAAAAGTCTGAATCGCAGGAACTGCGTCATCATAGTGCTTTTCCGTTCTTCCAAATGACACTAGGGAGTGTCATTTGGAAAGCTTATAATAAAAACAGTTAATGATTTTTCCTAATGTGAAAAAGGTAATCAAATACAAAAATATTTTAAGAATAGTTTTTGACATTCATAAGGTTACTTTCCACTTATTATGATTTGAAGTTTGACCGCTGCCGAGTCCATTTACCATGTTCAAGGCGCTTAAGCAAATATACGAAAAACAAAAAAAACTGCGCATGTCTGTAGTTGAAATATACTTTTTTTTGTAGTACCCCTTCTAAACCAGACGTAACCAAAGTGTATATATTTTAGTAAAAATAGCAGGAACTCGCAGGAACTGTATCATCATTTCTTTCGGACTGAGATCATCCCAAGCTTGCGAATGGTCACCTTTCACTTACCACGACTTCCTAACCGTTTTCGAGAAATTAAGAAAATATGCGAAGATCCCAAAACTTTCATCTCTGTTAATGAAATATTTTTTTCTCTGATACTTCTTTAACTCCAAGCGAAAATATTTACATATCTAAGTTTAGATGAATGTCAAACGTCTGGACCAATTTTTAACTGAATCAATCGTTTCTGAATTCCCAACCCTAAAATGTAAAAATGCTGTATCAACTTCTCTCGTAAACGGTTACAGATATCTCTTGTTGTTGCATGTGACCCATCAGTAAAAATGATAATGGAAACATTCTTAACTTAAGTTGTTTTTATTTTAAGTGCTAAGCTGACTTCGTCTGACGTTATTCTAAGCTCATTACAGCTCTAAAGATTATGATAGGAGCTCCTGAAACCGCTTAGCACTCATAATTAAACAAGGTTTGTAAAGAAAGTGTTAATTTTCATTTCTCTATCAACAACCAGGCGCTAATGGCCTAGATGTCGATGCGCCATTAAAATAAAAAAATACAATACATCTATCAGCAACCGCCTTCTTTGAAAACTTGACATTTCCTTTAATCTATACATATAATAAAATTGTAACGGATCGCTGTCTGTACATGGAAGATATATGGGATAAAACATTATTGGGGGTCTTTTACAACGCAATAGTACCCAAAACAATGATTGTTATACGTTGTGCGTTTGAACACGCTAATCTCAGAAATGGCTCATCCGATTTAGATGCGGTTTTCAGTAATATATTGTGGTAACTCAGTATTCGTTGTGGTCATATTAAAAGAAAAATGAGTTGTAAAAATAAACTTTATCGGTTCATTAGGAGGGGGGGGGGTACTCCGGACCCAAAGTAGTTATTTGTCCATACCGGTCGCAATTTGTGTTGTTTCGCAACACCCAAACGACAGTGTTTATAATCCAAAATAAACCAAAAGATATATCCAAAAATGCTGCCCTAAGTCCCTATTCCACATGGACGAAGTCGTGGGCACAGCTATTGCTAAGTCTTTTTTTGCAAGCATCGTCAAAATCGGCCCTATTGTTCCGGCAGGGAACAGGCCTGTTCTTTTCTGATCTAGTCGGACAGTATCTCGTGATTATTTCCTGGTCGCTCTGACAGGTTGATGTCATAAGCGAATTTTCTTCCCTATAGGTAGAGAAAAGAGACACCAAAACCTTCGGGAATGACTGCTGTTTGAAGAAACACATTTGTTTTGCCTTTGCAGCGGGGAAATGAGCTTGAAAATGACGTCACTGTACACCTACATGAATCATGGCCTTGCATTGTACTTTTGAAGTGGGTGCACCTGAGCCTGTAGCTTGGAGGGATTGTGTAGAATGGGGTTTTGTTAGGGTGTTGAAGGTAGGACGTACTCTCGCCAAGGTCAGGGCCTGTTGGGGTTGAGTTTTTGCTCTTCACCCCCTCAGACATGTCTAGCAACCCTGGGTTTTTGCCCTTCAACCCCCTCCAGACATGTCTAGCAGCCCTGAGTTTTTTGCCTTTGTTCCGCGTAGGGGTGGGAGAATTCCTCGGATTAGGTAGTAGTGGGGGGTCCGCCGTCTGGGTCTTTCACCCTCTACACCCACCGTTCGATCGATAGCTCACCCTCACTTGGAGTCCATGGGCCCTTTAGGGGCGTATCCGGATCTTAAGAGGAAACGATTTTATTTCTAAATTATTCCTCTTGATTGAATTCAATTTAATTGACTATGTACATGGTATAATTTGTTTGCCAACTACAAGATGACGCGTAATTTGTGCTTTTGTCTGAGATGCCGACTTTTTGGGCCTTAGAATGATAGACGAAATATGATGTGATATTATGATTGATGGAACAACAATCCTGGTGACAGGAATGGAACATACTTGGGGGAGACTAAGATTCTTCTAGCTTATATGTGGATAGAGAGTTCGAGTGAGCCTGCACGCATGCGAATGCACAAAATCAGCAGATCACTGCACTTGTTGAGTGGTGGTCAGCTTAAAATTATCATAAATTCTGTGTCACATATACCTCACCATTGTTTAAAGCGGAACGCGCTTAAATGTGGATGAGGCATATGATTTTAAGCATCCGAAGGCGCGCTATGGTTCACGATGTCGTGGAGAATTCCGTAGCGTTGAATGTAGATATTTAACCTTTGTTAGTTGTGGCATTTCTGGACGTTCCTTCTTTTTTTACTCAAACCTCCAACTCACTCAAAATAGGTACCTATCCTGAAAAATATTGTTGCAGTCTACGCGTTAACGCATTCGAGACAACGATGTTTTTCCAACACGGTCCCCAGGAGCGAACATTTTCTTTCCTTCATATTTTTTATTTTTAATAAACCAAAAAAGAAACATATGTACTATGGAAATCACCCAATTCGTAAGTGAATTAAGGAGTTTGTCTGATTGACTATGTACTGATAAAGAGGTAAATCTAATTGAAGTTGTGGTAGAAGTGCAATATATGGGAGCCTCTGGGGATCCCGAGGATAAAACGACTAAAGCAGTTCATGAGGCTTTTGAGTTTTGCCTCGTGATCGCCAGAAAGCCGACCGTACACCAAACAGCCAAGGAGAGGGTTCAACTGTCTGCGTATAATATGAATCAATGGGAAATTTTAAATATGGATTGACGGGAGTTTGGTGAGTTACAGACATCAAATTGCTTATGGTGATCGGAAACAGTACACAGCCTCGACGCACGCCCTTAGATATAAAGACATTTTAGAACCACATATTTTGCTATCATTTCATTATTGGAATCAGTCTTTTTCTTCGAAATTTGATAGTCATAGAAGAGATTCAATTAAATAACTTAACATGGTTAGTTGGACCTTACCCACATCCCAAAATCAACAACTATTGCGCAAAAACGTATACAGTTTCGGGATAAAATAAGTATACTTGAAAGCGAGGTGGCCTATGAGAAGCCCTAGCCACGTTTAGAACTCGATGGAGATAAAGACACGAGAGCTGGAGTTGGTGTTTGGTGTCAGCCAGCCAATTGGCTATTTGATTGGAGCCGAACTGGGCCACCGACACCCAAGACCTTCAGGACTGGGCAATATATTTTCCTTATCACCGACTCCCAAGACCTTAGTACATGCCAAAAGCAGCAAGCTCCTCAAGTGTAACATTGGCATAAGTAGTATCTCTTCCTTTCTTATCCTTCCTGGCCTATAGCGTATTAAAAAAGTCCGACTTATAGCAACTGTGTCATCTTAGCGCGTTTCCGTTCTTATCCCTGCTCTATTTTTGTCTTAATCTTTCTTGAAAAATGTAAAGTCATTTCAAATGATAAAATTAAATCTCCAAGAGAAGCAAGCTCTTAGACAACACAATAGGGATCTGGCAGCGTTCCAAATTTAAATGACTCCATTTCTCTAAATGAGATCAAAAAACATATAAATATCATATTTGTAGAAAATTTAATAAGCTTTCGAATAGATTCATTAAATTTCCCAACCGGTTTCAAAATATATAGGAATGTATTAGAAAAATCTTGGAAATAGTTTATTTAGATTTTCCCCGTTCGATTACTTATAAAACGTGTACCTGGAAGCCCAGAAACAACCTCACTTATATTATATAGGCAACAATGACCCGTGTGGTTGAATTGCCTTTAAAAATCAAATAAAAAAAAAAACACACGCAGGGAGGGAGGAAATGTGCTAAACGTCCGACAAGCAGGAGCTACGTCATCCGAGCGCGTTTCCATAAACTTCTTACACCTAGTGTAATTTAGAAATTCTGGAATATATTCAGTTAAAATCACTTTAGAAGTTTTAAGCACTTATTTCTCCGACTCCGACGGATGTTTTTGTAAGGAATTTTGGACGATTCCGAATTCTACTTACCACAATTTCTTAACCATTTCAAGATATTTAATAAAATATACGAAAATCCGAAAACTGCTCATGTGTTTTCATGTCATATCTGTTTTTCTAAACCCCTTAAACCCATTCGAGACGAAGATTTTCTTCGAACACGGTCCCCAGGAGCGAATTTTTTTTCTTCTTTATATTGTTCATTTTCAATAAAAAAACATGTTTACTATGGAAATCACCCAATTCGTAAGTGAATTCACATAAATAAGATCATTGCACACCAGGTGTGCAACCTGCTCCTCGGAAAAAAAATAATTTTTTTTGAGCGGATTCAGCACGCGTACAATGTAAGGTAAAATTAAAATACAGATCATTTTTTGATACACAGTAAAACCAATGCTAAATTTTGTTTTCCTGTGCTTTACAGATTCCATTAGTCCAAGGAAAATCATATTTCGACGACTGGTTTACTCAAAAATAACTGACAATTCCTCATTACTGTTATTGCACACACGGTGTGCAATCGGTGCAATTTTTGATAGTCTGATCTCATTCGGAGAAATCGGCGCTTAAATGGGAGTAATTTCCGCTTAGGAGTTTAGTTTCCTGTTGTGACGCCTAAGATCTTGCTTCTCTTTGAGATTTTATTTTACATTTTTCACAAAAGATTAAGACAAAACATCAACTTTGCAAGATTTCCAAACGACACTAGAGAAAAGAACAGATACGGGCTAAAATGACGAAGTTCCAATGAGTCGGACGATTTCGTTAACATTGTGAATACTCTGTCGGGCTGGGAAGCAGAATAAAACGGTAGAAGAGGCACAAAAGGAAGGTATGCCAGGCTTTCCCTGGAGTTCGAGACTGTCGCGTAACTAATGCTGCCCGTTTTTACGCCTCTGAAGTTCAGGCTTTTCCTTCTCATGCTCGGGTAATGTAGTTGTGGAAAAAATATTAGGATATTTATGTTGTTTAGTTAGCAGAATCTAAAAATGACATCAAGTTAACTTTTGGGGGGCTTAGGGGGTGTATTTTAAAATGCCCAATATAGGAAAAGAAAACATTTTAAGGGGGTTTCCAGGTTATATTCAAATACGATTTGTAAACCTTAGAATAGAATCTCCTAATATTTTGTTCTCTAATTTCTTACTTTTCCTCCCTCCCTCCATAGGGAGGAAACCTCCTTATGACGTGAAACCAATGACGCAATCCGGAAGTCCCGAATAGAACATTTCACGTTTCAATCCATAGGTCACAAACATACTGGCTGTTCAAATCTGTAGATATTTATACATATGTACGTGTCGCTCTCTAGCTTCACCAAAAAAGTTCCGATTTGTAATAAAATTTGGCGCAGAAAATCCTTTCTTTGATTTGAAAGACGTTAACCAGCAGAATCCACGTACGATAACAATGTTTTGTCGGCGAAATTCGCGCGAAAAAAATTGTAGCCCTTTTGGATATGCGTTTATAGGTTTCCAAGTACACTTTAGGTTTTCTTACTTAGTGTAACGAATGAAACCAGTTTTATGGCGATATCGGTAACTGTTTTTGATGAAAGTGAACTACTTATTTTCAGTTCGGGTACTTAGAAACGATGGTTTTAGTTGAAGATTTTTCTAGATGTTTGACATTTCTCAAAACTAAGATATTTCAATGTTGGTGACAACTAAATTTAAGCAAATATTAGAAAGAATCATTTTATTAACAGACATAAGCAGTTTTGAGATTCTGGTATATTTCCTTAAATATCGCGAAAACGGTTAGAAAATCATGGTAATTTGAAGGTAACCATTCGGAAGCTTACAAAATTTTCTACAAAATCGGTTCTGAAGTAATTTTCGATGGAATGATCACAGAAACTTTAATATATATATTACTTTGGTTTCAACAAGCTCTGTCAACTATGCTCCAACGACCAAGCTGAAGTTTTAGCAGTTTTAAAGGCACTATCATATGTTCTCGACTCTGACAGGATGACACGTACACTAATTCAATTAAACACTGACAGCCAAATACTGTTACACAAACTAACAAATACCAAAAATCACACAAAAGTGTCTTTTATTTGTTCTATAAGTGGAACAAATAAAAGACACTTTATCACTGATAAACCAGAAACAAACACAAATTCATTTCAAATGGGTCAAGGCACACGCAGGAATAATAGGAAATGAAATAGTTGATAACCTCGCCAAAACTGCCTCTCGCATCGCCGATAACAATGTATATAACAAATTATCAATTGGAAGTGTGAAGTCTTTGCTGAGAGAAACTAGTCTCGGTAAATGGCAACAAAGATGGGACACAACAGAAAAAGTCCGACTCGCAGGAACTGCAGCATCTTAGCGCGGTTCCGTTCATGTCCCTAGTGCCATTTGATGAGCTTAGAAAAGAAATAAACTTATTTTTTTTTATATATCTCGTGAAAATTGTCAAAATCCTCTCGAAAATCTCGAATAAAAGTGATATTAAGGCGTCAGGGACACCGACAGTAGCTAACTTTTACACAGAAGCGGAAATTACACAATCCGGCTCTCTTTCTAAAGCAAAGCTCTATAAATCAATACAAAATATGCCTAATAATGCCTTTCTAGTGGATACAAAAGGATCAAGAAGAATTACAAGAAAGATTGAGTAGAATACCTTACCTAATATAGCCTATATAGAATAATATGCCTAATAAAGCCTATAGAAGGACAAATAACAAGTCTTGACGAATAACAAGTCAAGATATAGAATAATATACCTAATTAAGTCTAAGGAGTAGATACAAATGGACCAAAAACAAGTCTTGAGGAATCTTGTCTTCTTCTTCCTTTTCCCAAATTCTCAACCTTTTTCGAGATATTAAGGAAAGTATACAAAGTTACCAAAACTTTTTTATGTCTGTTAATAAATTACTTTATTCTAACCCTTCCTTAACTCCAAACGCAACCAAAATTTCAACATATTAGTTTTAATGAAAGTAGAACATGCAGTAAATGTTTCAACTGAATCCCATGATTCTAAGTACCCAAACCAAAAACGGCATTCAAAAATTATTTTTTCAGTTTTCTCGAAAACGGTTAAAGCTATCGCCTTGAAAATGGATCCATTCGTTTTCCTAGCCCAAGAAGCCTATAAAAAGAGTACTTACAAGCTTATGAACTCAAAAACGTAAGCGTTACGATTTTTATTGCGCGAATTTCGCCCAAACGCCACCTTCCTGTGGGCGGATTTTGCTGGTTAACGAACTTGACCTTTCAAATTGGACGACAGATTTTTGTACTAAATTTCATCAAAATCGGGCCATCAGGGAAGCCAGAAATGAGCGAACAGACATATATATATATATATATATATATATATATATATATATATATATATATATATAAATAAATATATACATATATATATATATATATATATATATATACAAATTTGAACCACCGTTATTTTCGGTCTCTAGGGGTTCTGAAACGCGAAATTTTCTTGTCGGCACTTCCGGATATTTTCATTGTATCAACCTTATAAGCGGGGTTCCTCCCTATGGGGGAGGGAGGAACCGCGCTAAAAGGTTCACACCTAAAGATGTTCATACCACAAATCAAACACACAAAAACAGTTCTTCCTCTGACATTCCCACTAACACAACTACTGACAGGACATGGAAATACAAACTCATACTTATACAGATTCAAACTTATAGACACTGACACATGCACATGCGATAACCACACAGTACAGACATACACTCACTTAATATACGAATGCAGACAAACACAACATTTACAAAAACATTTAAAAAACTCTATTAAAGAATGGCCAATCAGCCCCAAAAAGCTACTTATTGATTATTACCCCATTTTGAATAAATTAGCCAAGAACATTTACCAACTGAGAGAGGAAAGGAGCACTCCCTGATAAGAGTATGACCCATTAAAACTTCAGATAAGTTTTAAAATTGTATTATAATTAGCTAAATAATGAGAAATTGTTTATGTTAAAATAAATCTAAATCGTACCATAATTTTGTTTATCTCATAAGAAATAGTTTACGTTAGGATAAGTTTTAATTGTATAATACTTTTTATTTTATTTTCTTTTTTTATTTTATAAGAATTTGTTTATGCTATGATAAGTCTTAAATTATATAATAATTCTGTTTATCTTATAAGAAATTGTTTATTTTGTATATAGGAAAAAAATCGATAACAACATGAATGTGAAGTATTTCATACGCACAAGATATGCCCAAATGGCATGGGTTGTGCAGAAAAAAAAAAATAAACTCCCTCACCATAGGGATACTTTAGTGAGGAAACAATAAAAAAAAAAAGATCTGTCTATAACACATTCTACTAAATTATTGTCTTGAGTGCTAAACAGTTCTATATCGAAATGGGACGATAGCGTAACGTACGCCGGGTGGAGTGCGGGTTTTGTTCAATAACTTCGTTTCCATGTATATCTATATTGTTCGGTATCCAAAAGGGGCGTAATCTCTTGTTGAATTTATGACTTTTTAAAATGATGTGATCGCTTGAGCATATGGAGTTAATACTGAAGTGGTCACAGAGTAAATATGAACAAATATTAGTATAAGGTATCGGTTTGGTGACAATGAGCACCTAACCAATATCATTGGTCTTCCTTCATTCCTTTGGCATTTATTGCTGAAGAAGGCTCCCAAAGAGCATCCCGAAAAAAAAAAAAAAAAAATCAGTCCCGTAACAGGCCACGAGGGCCCTGAGGGGCAGATACTATAGAGGTATCTGATTCATGACCATACGGCACACTAGGGAGATAGTGTAGTCAGTACTATGCTCCGGCCGCCTGATTTTCCCCTTGGCCGCTTCGACTGCTAGAGCCATTAGCACCTAAGGTACCCATTATTAAATTAATTAAAGGCTGGGTGGCCTAGGGACGGTCAGGGAGGCCGAATTCAACCCATGAACGAAGACACAAGAAGAAAAAATCTTCAGTGCTTGCTCGGGATTTGAACTCAGGTCATCCAACTTATTAGTCCAGTGCTCTACCACTGAGCTAACCTCGCCCCCAAAGAGCATCCCGAAACGTTCCAAATATATATTTTTTCCTCAACTATCCCTTGAGTTCCTGTCACCCTGACGGCTTACTATTTGCATTTCATCTATATACATATATATATATATATATATATATATATATATATATATATATATATATATATATATATATACACAAAACTCACGTGTCTGTTTCCCTGTTTATCTGTTTGTCTGTATGTTCCTTATACAAATCCACACCGTTTGACCCATTTTGATCAAACTTGGCACACAGGTAGCTCTTGATCCGTGGAGTGTCTTAGGCTAAGTCAAAAACGTCTTCCACCTGTCTGTCTGTATGTTTGTTCCTTATACAAATCCACTCCGTTTGACCGATTTTGACCAAACTTGGCACACAGATAGATCTTGATACGGGGAGTGTGATACGCTAGGTTAAAATCCCTTTCGTGAACCCGAACAGTTACAGATTTGTGTTGTTAGATTTTAATATTACTTATTTGATTTCTTATTTATTTTTGTTTTTCTAGAAAGTTGGTGTAGCTTGGCACGCCGGGTATCAGCTATTTATTAATATAATTATTTTTCTTATTTGCATGGATTGGTAGAGACAGTGATTCTGCAGAAAATTATGCTATTGTTCCTCTGTACTTTTTTACTGCAGATTTATTCTGAGGGGTTAAGGATAGTGTTTTTTTTAATGAGCAATAATAAAATTCGTCCTATTGTTATATTCTATCACGACAAGGTTTATCAAAGTGGCGTATAAACGGAATTAATATTTGAATATGGGGAAACATGAAACGCCATTGGGAGCTGGAGCTTCAACAAGTGGGAGACAAGGCACCCAGCCGTGAGGATCCTTGAAATATTCAGGAGCCACTGTCTGAGGACTGCTTCTCGGCGAACAAGCTTAATCATAAAAATCAATACGGCACGGCTCCCTCCCTGGAGCTACAAAAAGTTATTCCTTCCCTTAGCCTGTTCCCTTTTCCCTGCTTTTCCACCTCAACACGCTCTCTTGGCTGGTGACCTACAGCCAAGTCTCACGGTCTGGAGGAACAATTTTAGCTCATCTCCTGGCTCTCTACAGGGGAGAAACCTGCTCACGAGGCCGAGCCGATGTCACCTAGTGGTGCTGATGAACAGAAACGTAGAAATGTCGTCATATACAGGATATAAAAAAAAAAACAGCTGTAACCCCCCCCCCCCCCCCCAATAAAGTGCCACATATTATTTTTTTTCCAAATCCTGAAGTGGTTTTCATCGGTAAATGGGATATGTTCTAACGATGATGTAAAATAAAATTCCGTTTCAGACCGGAAATGAATTTCTTCAAATCGAACATGCCTTTTTTTCTCAAATTCGGATTCTATATTGAAAAAAACGAAACTTTTACTTTAAAAATGTTTTTAAAAAATATAATTTTATCAAATCTTTTACCCACTAAAAATGTTAAAAAAAAACACAATACAATTATTTATGATGGAAACAAAAATATTTATAAATTTCTCTTCAATTAGCCATAAGCCAATATGGGTGTACAAAAACTAGTCAAACAAACAAATTACGGAATTTGACATCTAAAACTTAACTTTTGGACATACAGGATAATTATTGAGTAACAATTTTTCTGAGTCAAAGATTATTTCACGTTTTAAAATCATTATTTATTTTTGTATATTCATAATTTATTTTAGCAACAGATTGAACAATGCATATTTTTTTTTTTTTTTTTTTTTTTGCAGATTTGGAGTGCATGTTGAAAAATTAGAAGCTTCTTTTTGAAAAACGTTTGATAGAATGTAATTTTAGATCTCTAATTCACATTGAAAGTTGCTCAGACCGAAAGATTTTGTTTAAACTGAACCCATCCGACGTGGAGCAGGATTTCCACTTTTTTAAAGTGTGAATTTGAAATTAAAAACAAATTAATTAAAAATCATTAGGTGTTTTGTATGACCGCTGATATGACACTATGATTTTTAATTACTATTTTTTTTCTACTAAACCACATTAATTATAAATACAACTTCAGGATTTGGCATATATATATATATATACAGGGTGTCCCGTAAATGTCTAGTCATATTGAGAGGGGTGATAGAGGACCCTTCGGGGAACAAAAAATGTTCTATGACGATTTCCCGAATTCTCGCCCATAAGGGAGAAAACGTCGTTTCATTGTTTTATCGAGACAAACGTGGTTTTTAGAAACATAATCGTTGTAGCTCCGTCCCAGGTGGTACTACTAGAAAGGGAGTGAAACCAATCGAAAGCTGAGTAAATTTACTATAAGACTAGTTGGGAGTAAACGTAAAAATGAATGAATGTAAGTATGTATATCTTACAAAAAGAAGGCAATTCTAAATTTCCTGACATTTTATTGATATTTCTTTCCAGCGTTACTCCTCAATGGGCAGGATCTGAGATTTCCGGGTTTCAGAAAAACTTTCTCATTTAACCAGCTTTCCATTCATGTATCACAATCCTGTGTTATTGAAGTATTTGAACGGTTTAAGTACAAAAGTTTAAAAAAAAACATGGATCTGTGAAAAGAAAATTATATTTTTTTCTTCAATTTATTCAAAAAGCTGAAGGGAAATATTTATTTTTATAAATGTTTACATAAATATTAAGTAAATATTTACTTAAAACAATAAAAAAAAATTACTCCCACGAATATAAAAAAAATTCCTAAAACAGTAAATAAATAAAATACACATTTATTTTGAATTTGTTAATTCAGGTAACTAATACTGGATCCAGGAGGCGGCCATTAAGGAACCCCAACCATACATTAACCTCAAAAATTATTATTTTTACCTAGATCACACATTTGAACACATTTTTACAGGTACTTATATTTAGAAAACAAATGCTTTACCTTAAATTAATACTGATGGCTACGCTTGTGAAACTCACTGGGATTCTGAGCCCATGCGTTTTTGTTGTGGTAATTAAAAATTCTATCCCTCATAAATAATATGTACATAGTCCTTTAAAAATGTGTTCAAATGCGTGATATAGGTAAAAATAGTAATTTTTGAGGTTAATGTATGGTTGGGGTTCCTTAATGGCCGCCTCCTGGGCCCAGTATTAGTTACCTGAATTAATAAATTCAAAATAAATGTATTTACTGTTTTAAGATTTTTTTTTATATCCGTGGAAGTATTTTTTTTTATTCTTTTAAGTAAATATTTACTTAATATTTATGTAAAAATTCATAAAAAAAATATTTCCCTTCAGCTTTTTGAATAAATTGAAGAAAAAAATATAATTTTCTTTTCACAGATCCATGTTTTTTTTTAAAATTTTGTTCTTAAATCGTTCAAATACTCCAATAACACAGGGTTGTGATACATGAATGGAAAGCTGGTTAAATGAGGAAGTTTTTATAAAACCCGAAAATCTCAGATCCTGCCCATTGAGGAGTAACGCTGGAAAGAAATATCAATAAAATGTCAGGAAATTTAGAATTGCCTTCTTTTGGTAAGATATACATACTTACATTCATTCATTTTTACGTTTACTCCCAACTAGTCTTATAGTAAATTTACTCAGCTTTCGATTGGTTTCACACCCTTTTTAGTAGTACCATCTGGGACGGAGCTACAACGATTATTCTTCTAAAAAGTACGTTTGTCTCGAAAAAACAATAAAACGACGTTTTCTCCCTTATGGGCGAGAATTCGGGAAATTGTCATAGAACATTTTTTGTTCCCCTAAGGGTCCTCTATCACCTCTCACAATATGACTAGACATTTACGGGACACCCTGTATATATATATATATATATATATATATATATATATATATATATATATATTTTTTTTTCACTTTTTCTTGTTTGTTTTTCTGGCAGGGGGTCGATAAAGCAGTACACTCTTTGTTCACATTAACCGCTTTATTTGTTATGTTTCGCCCGACATGTTTCGTGCCTATAATATTTTTTTGTAAATCCTAAACTTTAAATTGTTTACACTAACTGTAGACAACATGACGAGAGGACTTCTTGATAAGGTAGGATTAAGATTAAGTTTAAAAATTATATGTTGAAATGTAAATTATTTAGGGACAGGATATGTATATTAGTGTAAACAATTTAAAGTTTAGGATTTACAAAAAAATATTGTTACATAGGAAAGCCCCTGAAGAGGTGCGAAAAGGCACGAAACATGTCGGGCGAAACATAACAAATAAAGCGGTTAATGTGAACAAAGAGTGTACTGCTTTATCGACCCCCTGCCAGAAAAATAAACAAGAAAAATGAAAAAAAAAAAATATATATCGGGTCATCTTTCACAAGAATTAATATATATATATATATATATATATATTACATTATATTATTATATCAATTTATAGGATGTGGGGGAGGATTGGACAAAGGGTGTAACTTTCTACAAAGCATTAACGAGTTTTGTGGGAGAGCCAATCGATCTGAGAGAAAAATTATTGAAAAATATAAAATAATTCGTTTAGAGCCTTCTGCACAAATTCAGGAACATAAATATGCCTTAGGTCCACCCGACAAACCTATGTAATGTACTGTATAACATACAGTCTTCTTTTTCGTACATGGCCACCGCGCATGCGCGAATGCCACCGGACACTTTTTGTAACGTTTTTTTTTTTTTCAGTTTAGTCATCGTTAAAGCGTATTTATGTTAAAATTTCGAAGGGCCTAATCTCAGCTTTAGGAATATGCTCATTGCTAGACGTTTTAATTATGGCCTGGCACTCGTTCAAAAGTTAAAGTTTCCAGATTACATCCATGATTAGGCGTCTGATATTAAAGAGTGTAACCCAACGAAACAAATGGTATAAACTGCACTTGGGTGTCTTCAACATTAACAGAGTTATTGGACTAAAAATCATAAATATTAGATAGTTAGCCGTCGAGGTGATAAGTAAAGATGGAATCGTTGGGATTCGGCTAAAGAAATATTAATACGATTTTTGTAAAAAAAAATCTATATTTAGGACGTTTCGGCTACTCTTTGGTAGCCTTCGTCAGCTAAAATGACAAGAAAAACAGAAATTAATACAGAAAAAAGTTTATAATTAAGATAAGTAACAGATCTATAAATACAGTTCAACTTATTATAAAAGAACAATTTGGTGTTTAATTATTGGTTCACTTTACCCGTTTATTAATACCATAGCTGTTCTAATAATTAAACACCAAATTGTTCTTTTATAATAAGTTGAACTGTATTTATAGATCTATTACTTATCTTAATTATAACCTTTTTTTCTGTATTAATTTCTGATTTTTTCTTGTTATTTTAGCTGACGAAGGCTACCAAAAAGTAGCCGAAACGTCCTAAATCTCGTATTGACGTTTCTTTAGCCGAATCCCAACTATTCCATCTTTCCTTTCACTAAAAATGTCATTATGTCATTCAAAAAAATAAAATAATGTAAAGCTCATCATCTTTTTATGAAAAATATGATAGATCATGGATACATAATATTTCTCTTGTAAAATTCAAAGTAATTGCCTATCGGGCTCTAATGAAACCAATTTTGTCAATTTCGTTTCCATTTATTTTTAAGAGGGATGAGAGTAACTTGTTGAAAAAATTTGTAGTGCTTTGAGATTTTTGTCCTTGCATTGATGTGTGCATTTGAGATTTTTCTTTTTTTTTAATTTACCTGCAATGTTCCTTGTTGTTACTATTTCAACGAAACTCAGTGCACAGAGATTGATCTGAAGGTATGCCTGCTTTTTGTTCTCTTAATGTCACATCACTCCGAATCGTCTCGTCGGTTCTGTACGAAATCTTAGACATACCTTTCCCAAGGATCTGTAAAGAATTGAGAAGTAGTTTCATTTCGAAATTAGCCAAAGTATAAAAATAATCAAATTATATTTAATAAAATTAAGCTGCAGCTCAGTAACCTTTTTTTTTGGCCGTTTTTCTGTTCATTTTTTTTTTAACGGCTGTGCGTATATACTCCATTTTATTGTACGTTAATGAATAACGCTTAATAATATTAGTATAATGTTTATTTTTATTAGTTTGCATAAGACCGAAAAGGAGAAAAAAATCTGTTCTAACGTTTTTAAGACAACCTCCATAAAAATATTATGCACTTAGAAATCAAGCAAAAGACAAATTCCATGATAGGCACATCAAAGTTCGACATTTTTTCTTAAATTTTTAGTAATTTTTTGTACTCTTCAAATATTATTTATGTCCACCGAAATCTGAGATCCAGTCAGCTGGCAGCGTTATTTAATTTATTGAATATAAATTTCTCATGGAAAATAGAAGTCCATTTTCAATCAAATACTATACTTTGACCAGTAACCATAATAATGTGTATTAGGTTGTCCGGAAAGTTTGTAGAGACGTTAAAAAAATAATGATTTATTAAAATTTATTTATACAAATTAATTAGAATTATCACCATTAAAGATTAATCATTTCTAGAGGGCAGTCATTGCAAACATTCCATGATTCAATATCGACCGGTGAACCTCGACCAGCCCTCAGACTGTCCTCTAGATCGAAATGTCTAGACAAGAACAGCCAAAACCAAAAAAAAAGTTAATTATTTTACTTTTTCTTAACTAAGTTCTGTATAAAACTACTGTTAGATTTGTTTATAAAAACCTTT
Organism: Gonocerus acuteangulatus; assembly: GCA_946811695.1. Taxonomy (NCBI): domain Eukaryota; kingdom Metazoa; phylum Arthropoda; class Insecta; order Hemiptera; family Coreidae; genus Gonocerus; species Gonocerus acuteangulatus. The sequence goes on from OX328132.1 coordinate 18,881,162, forward strand.
GTTTACCTAATATACACTTAAAAGTTAATATTTTTATAACCAATTGTCATGATGGGAATTTTTTTTTACTGTTGGTATTATTTTGGTTTGTAATTGTGTATATTTTTTTTTCAGGGCCTCCCCGTGGTCTAGTGGCTAAGGCCTTGGATTCTCTTGAGGGAGATGGAGGCTCGAATCCCGCACGTAGTAGGGAATTTTCTCATTTCAGGGGCCCGTTCAGAAAATTCCCAGCTACACGGATGTTGACGCTAATGGGCCAGACGTCGCACAATGGGGCCCAGTGTTGGGCAAAAATTATTCAGAATGATGAATAACGATTAATGAATAAATGCATTATTTTATTCACGAATGATGAATAATTACTTTTATTCATTATTAGTTATTCTGTGAATGAAGTTTATGTTTTATTCACAAATTATTCGAATGATCAATCAGAATAAACATATTTTAGTGAATAATGATAGATTTATTATGATGTTGGCAGCCGGAAATATGTATATATATGTGTGTTTGAGTAGGATTAATCAGTAGACCAACTAGAAATAAATAATAACGAATGATGAATAATGAATGATGAATGAAATGCCCAACACTGATGGGGCCTAACGACTTTTCGAATTTAAAAAAAAAATTACAACCTCTAAATCTTAACCGATTTCAATGATTTTTTTAAAATGGAAGCTATTAAAATGTATAAAAACTTTGTCAGGCCGGATTTTTGTTTTTTGTTTCCCTTGTTTATTTAATCACGTGTAAATAATTCACGATCTTTAACAATTGATTATTTTATGTTCAATTGTTAAAGATCGTGAATTATTTACACGTAATTAAATAAACAAGGGAAACAAAAAACAATTTTATTTTATTTTCCATCGAACTTAATATAAGCACTGATATCATTGAAATTAAACATTGAAATCTTGATTAGATGTGGAAAAAATCAAAGTCTATTTTCAAATAATTCAAAAATCATATTATTTCAATTAATCACATTGTTGAATTATGATTAATTTACTTTTTGAAGATGTCAGTCTGATTTTTTCCGAGGGTTTGAATGTTCAACTTCAACGATATCAGTGCTGATATTAAGTTAAATGAAAAATAAAATATTATTTTATGGTCGATTGCAAAAGTTAGTGAATTATTTACACGTAATTTAATAAAAAGGGGGAAAAAATCTGGCCAGACAAAGTTGTTCTAAATTTTATTAGCTTTCATTAAAAAAAAAAAAAAAAAAAAAAAAAAATGCATTGAAATCGGTTAAGATTTGGAGGTTATAGTTTTTTTTGAAACAGGATGTGTCGTTTGGCCCCACTATGCGTCGGTGCGCCGTAAAACAAATATATATATATTTCCGGCCAAAATAAAGATTTTTCAAAAAATTTGACGTTTTATCAAACAGAGAGGCAAAATGTATTAAACCATTGAATAGATAGTGAAATTGTGATGTAAAAGAGAAGAAATTCCATAGGTAAATATAGAAATAAATTATCTACGATAAGAAAGAAGAGGGAATGCAATCTAGTGATAGCTAATCATAGATAAACTAAATCAGAGCAAGTAAATATCTCAATTGTGTAAAATTTAATAGTACTAATCACATGTTTACCACATTAACAAAGTGTTTTTCGAATAACCAGGCGATAATTTATAAATATGTCAATTAAATGACAATAACAGTCGCATCACTAAATTACTCTTATTGATAAACCTCACGTGTTAATGATCTCAATTAATAGACTCCTTCGTTTAGCTGTATGTTGCTTGGATTATAAAAAAAAAACAGCACGACACGTTTCTAGCACGGAGGAATGTAGCGATTGAGGTTGCACTCATGAAAGAATTTTCGAAAAATGTTCATCTTTCCTACCTACTAGGTACCGAAAATGACCCATATTAAAATTTACACACACACACACACACACACACACACACACAGAGTAACTCTCTTGACCGGCTTTGAGGAATGCATTATTACCAGTGCCTGGCAAAAATCATTCAGAATAATGAATGAATCTGTTATTTTACTCTGAATAATGAATAATTTTTCATTGATTATTCAGTCAATTCAATGAATAACGTAACTTTTATATTTTTATTCATTATTGAATAACAATGATTCATTGAATGGAAATTTTAATTGAATTTAAATGATTTATTGAATGAACATTTTTATTGAATGAAAGTTATTAATTCGAATGAAACAATTTTTTGAATGAAATTGATTTATTTGACTAACAATTTTTAGTTATATACAAGCGATATAACAATCTTTATTATTTTAACAATCTTTTCTAATAAAAATTACTAAATTCATTAAACGTTTCCTTACTTTTACTGAAAATTATTTATTTAAGTGATAATGTTTACTGAACTTAAAGAATCTGTGTTCCACGAACCACATTATTTTTAATGTATAAAAATAATGAATGAAGAATGAAAAATAATTAATTATTCATTAAATTAAAAAAAGTGTCAGTCAATGAATAAATTCTTATTCAATAAAAATTTATTGAAAAATGAGCCAACGGTGCTTCGACATCTTGGCCATTAGCGCTGACATCCAGGGTGCAGCGAGGAATTTTCCCAACGAGCCGTGGGATAAGAAAATTCCTGCCGCCGCACAGTGTCGATACACTGTGCGGCGGCAGGAATTTTGTCCAATGGAGAAAAACCTGAATTTTTGTTTTCTTATATTTAATTTTTAATCCTCTAGCTAAGTTTAGAAACTATTCAAGGAATTAAAATCGTATAAAACTAATAAATATTAGTTTTATTTTGATCAACAGACACAATTGTAGTATTAAAAACAAGGCAAAGTCATCAAAACCTGCTTTATACCAACAATCAGTTTGAACCTCTCTCCTTGAAGATAGGACAGTGTTTTTATTAAGTCATCCGAGGGAAATTAGGTCAAAACTATTCCTTTTTTTATCTGATATAATTGATTATGGACAATTACTCCCTTATTATTTATCCTGAATTATTCTTCATTGATCTTTGAAATTTTTCTTGAGTACAAAATTTTGATAGACCATAGCAAAAAAACTTTTTTAACACTTAAAGTCTACCTCAAGTATAATGTATTGAAGGCAATTTAGTTTGCCGATTCCAAAGATTTTTATTTTTAGATCCATCACATAACACAATTTATTTTTTCTTCCAAATTTGAAAAAATGTGGATAAATCCAAGAAAACGGCATCAATCCTCGGGCAAATGATTCAATTTGATCTGCAGGATGCTCTTAAAGAAATATTAAGCAATATTAGAATGACTTCCAGTTAAATATTATATTAAATGTAAAAAATGTGGGAACGTGTTCACCGCAGAGAAAAAACTCTTATATAAATACTGGTTGAAACAATGTATCAACTTAAAATAAATTGTTATTAATTTTTATCAAGAAAAAAGATATTCTCGTTCTGATGGCCCTTCTGGCTTCCTTAGAGGCAGACGTAAAGAGTTTATTACTACATTATGTTACAGTTATATTTTATAATATTTTTATTAATAATATTATTACCTGCTATATTAATTCTATTAATATTACAATTAATATTGTTATAGCCGTATAGTATGCATTATTATACTGTTGTTACCTTGTTTTGAGTTGATTTCAATTAATAAAAATGTTTATTGGAAAATAACTAGTGTTTAATGATTTTTGTCCATAATCTCCACTACTTCGTTACACTATGCGCCGGTGGGGATCGAACCCACCATCTCCCGCTCATGAATCTAAGACGCTAGCCACTAGACCACGGGAGACCCCCCAACCCTGTTATTCATAGAATAAAAAATAAATCAGTGGATGAATAACTTATTCCATGAATAAATTCTTATTCAATAAAAATGTATTTGAATGATTATTGACTTCGAATTATATATATATATATATATATATATATATATATATATATATATATATATATATATTATTTTAAGAAATATCACGATCTACAATTCAATTGCATTATGTAATTTGATACAGGTTACTTGCTCACGCCTTAGGTGTCCCCAGTTGTCAGCCGAATACCTTCCTGGGATTATTGAATAAAAAAAAATATTGAATAATGCCCTACTCTGATTATTTCTAATCACCTGCCTTATAAAATAAAAGCTAGTTATAGTATAAAATATTACAGTTTATATTATACTCAAAAATGCCAATAGAACTGAAAGATTTCGGGCATACACCCTAAATATTTGGGCCTTTCCTGGGTCTATTCCAGGAATGGTGAGCCAATTTCTATTTTAAAATTAAAAAAAGTCCGATTTGTAGGAACTGCTGCATTTTAGCGATTTTCCATATTGTTCTTTTCCATGGTATTATAAGGAAAGTTGGAAATAGAACCGATTAATATTTTTTTGACATGAAAACGTCATATGGCTAGGTAGTCTCCAAAGTTTGTGTCACGTGTGACGCAAAATTGTAACGGAAGTGATACTATCAGTCACGTGACCGGAAATTGATTTTGACACTAAATAATGGCGGGATGTTGAATTCGTAATTTGGCGGGAATTTATTTTTAATCATTGCTGAGTAGTAATGATGTAAAAGAATAATGTAAATTAATGTATAAAGTATTAAGAAAAGTCCGACTCGCAGGAACTGCATCATCTTAGCGCGGTTACACGAAGAAATGGAATAGATTAGCATCACAAATCACAGGAAACTGACAGTAGCCAACTTACACAGAAGCGGATAATTCTTAATCTGTATAAGTCAATACAATTATGTACTGAAAACGTACTTACTCTTCGACTACTGCTGAGAAGGCTCTATTCTAAACAACCAAAAATTCGTTGTCATTTTAAGTATCTTGTTTTACTAGAAAATTCGTCTTACTGTTATAATCAACTGTAAATATGTGCTTCATGGCGAATAAAATTCCATTCTGTCGTGGGTTAAATCTTTCTATAAAATAAGAAATAACGATAACTTCAATTGGAGGCTATACAGGAAGGTTATATAGACAGGAGAATTCAAAACAAACTACGTCATCATGATTAGCCACTGCCATCTTGATTACCACAGCCACTCGAAACTTATTACAAATACCTTTCACCGTTTCTTAGCTTATTTTACTACAATATTAGTTTTACTGATAAGTGCAATTTAAAACAAGAAACAACCAATTTAAAAGTGAGATAAACAAAGAGAAAACCTCTTTTAAAACAACAAAACAAACACTTTTTAAGTTTTAAGCGATTATATCTCCGATTGACGTTGCCCCATCGAACATTGCTTCAGAACCTTTTTTGTAGAGAATTTAGTAAGCATTCGAATGGTCACCTTCCATTTAGCACGATTTCCCAACCGTTATCGAGATATTTACGAAAAATGTATGAAGATCCGAAAACTGTTCATGTCTATTAATAAAATAATTTTTTTCGCATACTTCCTTAACTCCAAATATAACCAAACTTTAAACATATTAGTTGGGATTAATTTCCAAGTTATAGAAAATATTTCAATTGAATCCCGCGATTCTAAGTACTCACAAAAAAATAATGACTTACAAAAACATTGATTCCACTTTTCTCAGAAACGGTTACAGATATCGCCTTAAAAATGGTTTCATTCGTTTTCTTATATTAAGAAACCTATAAAACAAGTACCTGCAAGCATATAAACTCAAAAACGTAAGCGTTACGATTTTTTTGCGCGAATTTCGCCCCAAACACTATCTTCTAGTCGGCGGATTCTGCTGGTTAACGAACTTGACCTTTCAAATTAGACGACAGATTTTTGTACCAAATTTCGTTAAAATCGGACCATTTTTGAGCTTGCTAGAGAGCGAACAGACAAGCATATATATAAATATATATATAAAAATTTGGCCCACCTATATTTTCGTGATCTATAGGGTCTGAAACGTGAAAGTTTCTAGTCGGCACTTCCGGATTGCGTCGTGAGGTCAACCTCATAAGCGGGTTCTCCCTATGGAGATAGGGAGTAACCGTGCTAAAAGTGAATAACCGTTTTTATTTACGTTCCAAATCTTTCAGTTGGAGTTTATTTTATGGGATCTTAGAATGCTAAAGTAATTTTACTTTTAAACTATTTAAAATACAATATCTATCTTCTTGGAGAACTATTAAATACGAAATCTCCAAAAACAAACAAACGATTTTTTGGCACTTAATTGGCCGCAATGCACAGATAATTGACAGACAACAATTCTAGGCGAAAGATACTGTAGCAGCAAGAGACTGACAGAAAGCATGGTTGCTAGGGACTTGCCTAAGTGAGCAGTATCTAGCAACCAGCTGTTCTAATTAAACTTTTTCACACAGAGTACTATAACCTCAGTCTTGTTTCTTCTTCTCTTGTGAGTGCATCTATAAAAACAGACACAATTTAAACTGCTCTGGACTGTTCGCGGTAGCTACCCTCAGCAAACACAGCAGCCTCCAGGAACCCATAACCAGCTCATAAAACTACAAGTAATCTACTCAATTTTTGGACTATTTAATATTTCTATTTTCATTTCCGCTCAAGGCAGTTTATGTAAATATGTTATTTTTATTTTACATTTAATTATATACTGTTGACGTTCTACATGTTTATTTCCAGTTTCTTTTGTTTATTGTGTTATTAGTTAATTTAATTTCTGAACATGCAATAATATTCTTGTTGGGACCTTCTGATGTAAATAATCATGCACAAGTTTACATAACCCAACAATACTTTAGGAGCTATACTACCTTGTAACTTTTTACTATTTTCTTTTTTATGGGCTTAAATGCTTCCGTAACTAATCTAAAATGATATCCAAAAGGTGTTTTGGGTCAGTTTTTAAATGTGCCAAAATATTTTTTAACTAATAAAGCCCTTATAAATATTAAAATTAAGTACCATTTTTATTATATGAAATTATGGAAAAAAAACAAGAGAACTTTCTGTACGGGGGCGATGCGCTAGCGCCTTCAATTTTCACCCGAAAAACCTAAAATTTTAACAGCAGATTTATAGTGACATTTACTAGTAAAGTACATATGATTTTTTTGATCATTGAAATATATCGATTTTATGACAGATTTTCGACAAATCGTTATACAAATTGAATTATTGTTCACTATTTTTTTTTCTTTTATTTATTTATTGCGCATCGATAACTGGGCCATTAGTGACGACATCCAAGGTGGAGCGAGGAATTTCCTCAACGAGCCGTGAGATGAGAAAATTCCTGTCACCGGTGGGAATCGAACCCACCATCTCCCGCATGAGCATCTAAGGCGTTAGCCACTAGACCACGGGGAGACCCTTAATGTTCACTATTTTCGAAAAAATTAATATTTCTTAAAAACCCTAAGTACTTTACTAGATTTTACCTTCTTCTCTCAAAATAATTTCAGTTTTTGATTTTAGATTAAAAATTGCCGGCTGTAGACTATCGCTTGTGAAAAAAGAGCGTTTCCGAGGGCCTTCATTTTGTTTTCAGAGAATTAAATCTTATTTGTTTTGGATATTTTAACATCCCATATAAAACTTATGACATAAATAATTGAAAAATATTGATTTACTTTTTATACATAAATTGTATAAAATGACTTTGATTTTGTTCACACAAGGGTGTGATACCCCTTAATCCCCCACCTACTAGAGTTACGCTCGTTTTTACGAAAATAAGATCGTCCTACCCAAAATTGTTTGAGAATCCAATTTGCAGGAAATTTGATAGGCTGTTGGATAGTTACCTTCCACCTACCATGATTCACCTACCGATTAGAGATATTTTTTGACGAAATGCTTAAGGAAATTGTAGAATTTTGTTCTCCAGAGGTACCTGGAGTAACTCATTAAAGATATATTAATTTTTTTTTTTTTAATGTTTTCCGGTAGTGGGGTTGCTTAATTCCAGAAGGTGAAACAAAATTCAGTCTTCCCACAAATTTCCTTTATTTTGCACTAGGCCTTTCAACACAAATAGGCATCATCAGATGCTCCGTGCAGTGAACACAGCCTGGTAACAACTATCACTGCACGGAGCACCTGGCGATGGCACATTTGTGTTGAAAGGCCTAGTGCAAAATAAAGAAAATTTGTGGGAAGACTGAATTTTGTTTCACCATCTGGAATATATGGGGGCGAGGTTAGCTCAGTGATAGAGCACTGGACTAATAAGCTGGAGGCCTGAGTTCAAATCCCGAGCAAGCACTAAAGATTTTTTCTTCTAGTGTCTTCGTTCATGGGTTGAATTCGGCCTCCCTGGCCGTCCCTAGGCCAACCCAGCCTTTAATTAATTTAATAATGGGTACCTTGGTTGGTGCTAATGACTCTAGCAGTCGAAGCAGCCAAGGGGAAAATCAGGCGGCCGGAGCATAGTACTGACCATACTATCTCCCTAGTGTGCCGTATGGTCAAGAATCAGATACCTCTACAGTATCTGCCCCTCAGGGCCCTCGTTGCCTGTTACGGGACTGATTTTTTTTTTTTCTTTTTTTTTTTTTCTGGAATATATTAATTTGTTTGGTTCTTTTTAAAGACTATAAAATTCCCATTAAATGAATCTTATGTTTCCTTAACACATATTTTTTCATTTATCAATAAGTAACTGTCAAAATAAAATCACTGACGGGGCATATCACAAGATCTCAGACGATCGTTGCAAACATTCCAGTATTCAATATTGATCGTTAAACTTCGGTCAGTCTCCAGATCTAAATGTCTAGACCAAAACAGCGAAAACCATTTCTAAACAGTGCCGTCACCAGCCGAATCGTCACCATACACAGCGCGAATCGTATTTGCCATTTGGGCTCCATTTTTCCTTTTGGGGAATATAACTTAATAATTGGAAAATCATTGCGAATATGATAAATAAATGTGCCCATTGTTAGTTTGTAAAGGCGCAAAAATATTGTACAATCCAATATAGTTTGTCGTGCTGGTTGTAGGATTGAAAGAACCGTGAGTCAGCTATTGGCTACTAGCTTGCCCTCATTCCAACTCCCTAGCCCCACACAACTAGGCCCTGGCTCCGGCAATTTCTACACTCGGCTAAATATCTCGAGGCTCCACGTGCAGAATATACGCGGGCAACGCGTGGGTAACCTAGCCCCAATGAGAATCGTGGGGAGTTGGATGAAGTCATGATGAGCTATGTGCATTTGTGCCAATATGTGAGTGTGCGCGTGAATATATGTATGCATGTGTGTTAGCATATATATATATATATATATATATATATATATATATATATATATTACCGGCAGTGTATATATTCCAGGCATTCTATAGAATGCCTGAGTGGTTTAGGCAATGTGTAGAATGTATTAGTTTCTACCTCGTATTACACACATTGCCAAGGCATTCTATAGAATGCCTGAGTGGTTTAGGCAAAGTGTAGAATGTATTAGTTTCTACATCGTATTACACACATTGCCTAGGCATTCTATAGAATGCCTGAGTGGTTTAGGCAATGTGTAGAATGTATTAGTTTCTACCTGGTATTACACACATTGCCAAGGCATTCTATAGAATGCCTGAGTGGTTTAGGCAAAGTGTAGAATGTATTAATTTCTACATCGTATTACACACATTGCCTAGGCATTCTATAGAATGCCTCAGTGGTTTAGGCAAAGTGTAGAATGTACATCATATTACACACATTGCCTAGGCATTCTATAGAATGCCTGAGTGGTTTAGGCAAAGTGTAGAATGTACATCATATTACACACATTGCCTAGGCATTCTATATAATGCCTGTTGCTTATTTGGCAATGTATGAAATTACAAAGGTTTTGAGTATATTACATACACTTTACTTATATACTTGAAACAAATGACAACAGGTAGAATTTGAGTGTTCAGAATCAATGCAAATCACTAAAATAAAGGTTCCTCAGCACCGATTATCTTCAAAGTTTGCACTATAACGTATTTTGATGCACTAAAAACGAATCCGTTAAAAACAAAAAGTTGCTCTCAACTAGGAAAGAAGTTATTAAGCAATTAATGAAGAAGTATAATTGAAATTTAGGCTCACCTGTCGTAGCTGACCTGTCGTAAGCTGTCGCTTTTGGGCATACGTGCTATACGTTTCCGCTCGCTACGCTCGCTCAAGGAAATATCAAAACCCTAGTCAATCCAACTCACAGAATTTAATAGAATTCTATTAATTTCTGCGAGTTGGATTGAATAGGGTTCTGATATCTTCTTGAGCGAGCGTAGCGAGCGGAAACGCATAGCACGTATGCCCAAAAGTCGTCCTAGACATCATCAGACGCGATGTTCATGGATATAATCCGCAATCGGACCGCCGGCACTACAAGCTACAAATCCTGTATTTTATACTTAGCCTAAAGCACAGTAGGCATTCTATAGAAAGCCTAGGCAAAGTATGAAATAAGCTTTATTTCATGCATTGCCGGCTGGATTTGGGCATTCTATAGAATGCCTGATTATATACTTTGCCGGTAACATATACATATGGAACAATGACCTCTTCTATCCTGTGTTTATGGATAGGATATAACATATGCAGTATAAATAGGTGCACTTCCCAACTTACAGTGAGGAAAATTCGCATATGAAGTTGACCCTATGCCGTAAACCCGATGTACTGACGGTAAATGGCGACGTTTCATACAACGTACGTTTTTACAAATATGTGTCAAGATATGTAAATTTAAATTTATCTGTTTTCACCTTATCGCCAACAACAATGGCCTGAATTTGATGGACCTTGTCAGAAAAATAATTTGTCTAAAATGTAAGGACAAGTTAACGTGCAGGATCTACGTGCTGGAATACATTTTTCCGCTGGAAAAATCTCAGTGCTTCACGTTAATTGGCTTCGAGGTTTGTTTTCTATAAAGTCATTTTTTTATGTGGGGGATCGTAGGAATCTACATTTTACCCGTTTTTGAGAGAACGTAAAAAAACTGTAATTTGGGCTTTGAAAGCACAAAAACGGCGAAGGGACTTGATTTGTCCACGTAATTCGCTCCGTTAGGGTCAACCTGAAAACAGAAATTTAAAAGAGTCGCCATAGGATTTACAAAAGTTTTCTTTTTAATTGATATTTGAGTTTGCAGTTTAAGTGTAATTGAACATAAAAGAAATTTCTGCTGTATCAGGAATATATTATGTCCTCGCATATCTTGTTTATGTTTAGAAAATACTTTTACTCCATAGAAATGTGTTTGTGTCGTAAAAAATAGAGAGAAATCATTTTATTCATGATATGCTGCCCATTTTTAATGGGTTGCTATTACACAGCGTACTCCTTCACTCCTAGTAGGAGATTCATCCGTCTTCCACAGAGTCCGAAAATTGGTGATTAAAAAAAAAAAAAAAAAAAACAAACAGAAAAAAAAAAAAACATAGATCGGTAACTCCGCAAGTTTGTCTTCCTCTGACGGTCCTTCATATCTATCCTCCATTTCATTGACTGTATAGGTGATGCAGGATTCCTAGCGAGTCTACAATGATGGACTCAGCTAGTTTGGGCAAATGTTCCAATTCTATGTCGTACTCCTCGAAGAATGCCGCTGTACTTCTAGGAATTGAATTAAGATTAACTTGAATGATAACAAGTTGACAGCTGTTTTACGACAAATAGTACAGACGCGTTGAAAGTTAAATCAGATGAGGTTAGTTAAAGCACTCATTGAGGTAAATTAACGAACCTTGAAACGACGGTAGGTACTTGAAGTAATTGGTCTGTATGTGGATGGTATCCTGTTTACCCTCTTACGCCTCAAGTAAATAGGGTGGGGTTTCCTCAGTTTTAAGTTAAGGCATGAATTAAGTTGTAATTTGGTACAAAATATTTAGTCTAATAAAATGCCATCAACAAGAAAAATCGTTTCACTGAAGGTTTTGAGTTATGAGTCTTTCAGGTAAAAATAGAATTAAAAGGGTCTCCCCGTGCTCCAGTGGTTAGCGCCTTGCATTCTCATGCGGGAGGTGCCGGTTCGAGTCCCGCCTGCTTCAGGTTGAATTTTTTCATTTAAGGACCAGTTGAAAAGGTTCTCTACTCCACCATGGATGTTTAGGAAGGGTGGCAACCTATGGATAGTCTCTTGTGTCATTTGGAAAGCTTAGAGTAGTAATACATTTTTTGTTCTTGTTGATATCTCGTGAAAATCGTCCACATCCACTCCAACGTCTCGAATAAAAGCGATATTAAGGCGTCAAGGCACAGGAAACTGACAGTAGTCGTCTTACACAGAAGCGGAAATGATATAATCCGGCTCTCCCTCAAAGCTTGGCCCTATAAGTCAATAGAAAATAGAAACATATTTGTATTTTATTTGTCTTGTTTTATTGAGGGAAAAAGCAATCAAAATAACAACTAGCAATTATAAACTAAAAAAAAAAAAAGTTTAAATTGTTTGTAATCATGGGATCGATGGGGACTTTCCCCAATTTCATTATAATGGTGTCCCTAATGTTCATGCAAATTTTCAGCTTGCTGGGAATTTATGCAAGGGTACTCCAATTTTTTCGGCTAAATGGATCGGGCTTATGTTTCTCCTTTTCTTATCTTACAACAGAAAATTGGTTCTCATTTTACGTATCATGTTTTACTAAGAAATTCATTTTTCTAATGTAAGCAATTACAAAAATAACAAGCAATAAAAAAGTCCGACTCACTGGAACTGCGTCATCTTAGCGCGGTTCCGTTCTTATCCCTAGTGTCATTTGAGATGGATACAGTTATTATTTTGGCTAGACCTTTCGTGGAAAATGTAAACACCTATTCCGATTAAATCTCAAAGAAAAGCAAGATTGTCGGCTAGGCACAGAAAAGAGTATTCTAGTGTTGCAAATCAGTTTCTCATCTTCTTACTTTGTTTTACTGAAAAACTCATTTTACTGTTATATATGTTACTGGCAAAGTGTAGAATCCAGGCAATATACAGAATTCCTAGGCATTCTATATAATGCCTACACAGTTTAGGCAAAGTAGTTTTTACAACATATTGTAAAGTTTTGAGTTTACTCTATACGCTTTAACCTAGATAATTTTAATAACTTGGAAGATTGGTTAAAAACAAGCTCTTTTCGTACGGTGAACAATTTATTTAAAACAATATATTAAGTGAGATTGTTATGTACACATTTACAGCTACTTGTTGGAGCAGGGCTGAGTATTGTCACACTTAGAATTCCATTTTCTTTGCTCTTTTATACATTTACACTCTGGACTCTTGACACTTATTCACTCCTAGAAGCTATATATTCTGTCTTTCATACTTTGCCTAAAGCGCAGTAGGCATTCTATAAAATGCCTTTATTTAATACATTGCCGGCTGGATTTAGGCGTTCTATAGAATGCCTAGGCATTCTATACATTGCCTGATTATATACTTTGCCGGTAACATATACAAACAATAAAACCCATTTTCACATGTAAAATGTAGTTTTATTATGATGATTAGATAGTTAGCCGTCGAGGTGATAAGTAAAGATGGAATGGTTGGGATTCGGCTAAAAAAAAAACCTCAATATGATATTTGTTAAAAAAATCTATATTTTGGACGTTTCGGCTAATCATTGGTAGCCTTCGTCAGCTAAAATTACAAAAAAAACAAGAAATTAATACAGAAACAAAAAAAAATGTTTATAATTGTGATAAGTAACAGAACTAAAAATAAAATTAACTTATTATAAAAGAATAATTTCGTCTTAAATTCTTAGAATGAGTAGAATGAAAAAAAAAAAAAAACACAACAGAAAAAAAGGGGAAATTTTACTGAAGTTTATATAAGTAAATAGGCACAATAATTGATTTTAATAGTAATTAGTAACATTAATTGATTTTACAACGAAATAAGAATCTACATACCAATGAAAACTATAGTAGCTAATAGTAACATTAATTTTACATAGTATCTTATTTCTCTGTAAAATTAATTAATGTTACTATTAGCTACTATAGTTTTCATTGGTATGTAGTTTCTTATTTCTTTGTAAAATCAATTAATGTTACTAATTACTATTAAAATCAATTATTGTACCTATTTACTTATATAAACTTCAGTAAAATAGCCCCCCCTTTTTTTTTCTGTTTTGTTTTTATTGATTTTCATTCTACTCATTCTAAGAATTTAAGACGAAATTGTTCTTTTATAATAAGTTTATTTTATTTATAGTTCTGTTACTTATCACAATTATAAACATATTTTTGTTTCTGTATTAATTTCTTGGTTTTTTTTGTCATTTTAGCTGACGAAGGCTACCAATGAGTAGCCGAAACGTCCAAAATATAGATTTTTTTAACAAAAATCATATTGAGGTTTTTTTAGCCGAGTCCCAACCATTCCATCTTTACTTGTAGTTTTATTAATAAACAAGTACCGAACACTGACAATTTCTAGCTTGAGAACAATGATTAGGTTATTCTAAAACCTGACTGCTGTAGCTTAGGAGTGTAAGCGAAGAATGCTGCATGTGTGCGGAGGTAACGAGGTTAAAAACGTGGTGGTGTACGAGGAGCAAGTTTGTCCTGATAAGAATTTAAAACATGCTGGCAAACAAGTCACATCCAGGCCTACACCGTCCTTACTAGCATCTACATTTATTCAATGGGGTTACGCGCCTTCCTCGTCCAACATGAACCCATCGAAATTAGAATTATGAAGCTCCTACGCTGTTTTACTACGGTTCTGAACAAAGATAAGGAGCGGAAAACTAAAACAATGTAAGCAGAAATGTTAGCGAAAAAACTAGAATACCTAAGCTAGAAGTCAACATATGTTGGATTCTTAATCAAAAATATACCCTTTGAAGTGATAAGAAGTCAAGGAATAGTTGGGTTTTGGAGGAAAAAAACAGCCCTTTGGAAACTTTCTTCAAGTAAAAAAACAAAACAAATTAGAAATAACTAAGAGAATAATAATAATAAAAAAAAAACAGTAAACAATATATTAGTTCATGAAATAGGTTATAAAGGCTTCTTTTTATGTTCATATTATCTAACAAAACCTTTTTTACTTATTTTTTGAGCAAATATTAAAAATATTGTAATCTGTCTATGCATTTTTGCCATTTTCTTTGGTCTTCTAATAATTTGATTTTACTCCTAACTAAGTGCTTTGAAAAACTACTGTTTACTTGTTTAAAAAAAGATGACAAAGGTCCTGCGATCCTTAAAATTTCCACGTTGCACATTTCTCCAAGATCATTTTCGACAATGCGTAGATACTAGGGTTTTCAAAATCTATCAGTTCTTTTTGTTTATGTACAAATGTTTTTAACTGGAATAATATCCCTGATTGATTGCTAAGTAATTCACTGGCGGCCATATCGTAAATAAAAGTAATTAACGACATTAATAATATAGCTGTGATTACGAGAGACATCCGAAGAGTTATGACGCCATAAACAGTCTGGTGAAGAGACTAACTTCTCCATATCTCTTCCTCCAAAAGATATCAAACGATTTCCTTGAAATGATTCTATTCCTTCGATTCCAATTACCTACTCTACGAGAAATGTTTCTATTTACAGTCAAATGGTAAGTAAATCTTCAAGGGACCGTGATAAACTGTTCCACTTACCGGACATCTATTTATCGAGATTAAAATTTGGCAAACTTACATGTAAATGGGGAAAATTAACAAAAAATAGGAATTAAAATCCTAAAATCCGTAAAGCTTACTCAAAAACATGTTTTTCGCGCGTTCTTACATATAAATCCTATTGGTAAGAAACGGCTGATTGAGTTAGTACGTCACAAAAATAATGGTCATCCGTTGGCCAGACGATTATCCAATGCGGGATCGGAAAGAATAACCCCGTATTGACCCTCCAAAAATGTTGAAATGTTATTAAAGGTCAAAATTTTTTATGTCATGTGGAAGAAAAAAGTGAACGGCACCATTGGTCAGAAATGACACTTTATGGTCAAACAACGTATAGATGGGCCATTCCAATGAAATTGAAAATTTTGGCTGATTTTGATAATTATTTTTTTTTAGATATTCTACTAACACCCCTTAACGCAAAAATACCTCGCTTGATTTTTTTTAAAAAAGGATCTTCTAGTATAAAAAATTTATAAGTATGTTGAAAAACGAGCCTCTCAGCGGCAATCATGGGAGGACCCCAACTCATATTTTACGATTGACTGGAATGCCTTCATGAAGTTATTCTCGAAGGTCGCACACTGTAACGTATATATATTTGTTCATTGGACGTTTCAGTGTGCGAGCTTCGGGACTTCATGAAGGCATTCCTGTCAATCGTAAAATATGAGTTATGGTCCTCCCATTATTGCCGCTGAGAGGCTCGTTTTTAATATACTTAAAATTTTTTATACTAGAAGATACTTTTTAAAAAAAATTCAAGCGAGGTATTTTTGCGTAAGGGGATGTTAGTAGAATATTAACACTAGATTTAATTACCAGACCCTGGCACTGGTATAAATGTCAATAACAAAAAATACATTTGTTACTAATATATATAAAGTAACATTAAGTTCATTAAATGTATTTTCTACTTATAGCTACAAAAGTCATAACATCATTTAGGAAAGCAAATGTTATATCTAGTAGGAACTTTGAATTGAAATTGCACGACCAGCCAAAATGACTGGTCCGGCAAAACTAGTGTTAACAAAAAAAAAAAAAAAAAAAAAAAACAGCCACAATTTGTCAATTGGAATGGAATGGACCACGTATACGTTGTTTGACCATAAAGAGCCATTTCTGACCTATGGTGCCGTTGACGTTTTTCTTTCCCCTGAATCGAAGATTCGAAATATGCAATAAAAATATTTGAGCTTGAATAGCATTTCAAGGTCAATTTAGCGGGGATCAATATGGGGGTTATTTTTTCCGATCTCTCATTGGAGAGTCATCTGGCCAACGGATGACCATTATTTTTGTAACACCCTGTACATAAGTGTAACTAATTACTCAACAACTATGAAATAATCTCCAATCTTTATTTGTACATGGTTTTCGCTTTTTCAATAATGACTTTTGAAGTGTTAATTAGATGTGTAAACATGCGATTATCGTTGTCACAGGTTTCCATGAAGGTCCAAAGTGTATTACCAACATTTGTGGCTTCTCTAATTTTAGGAGATTCTTTTCCAACAACTTATTCTTGAGGTTCATCATTTTCGAATTCGCCGTTGGCTGCACGTCGGATAAAATACTCATCTCAGAAAGAGGATCACGTTCAAGAACGTCACAGTCAATTTGCATGGTATGTTTGCAATTACCGACGTTGTGAAGATGTCCAAATAGCTACAAGTGAATCTGTGATGTCAACTGGAGTTGGAGTTATAGGGGTGATGACTTCTCATCCCACAAAAAATATCCTACATTTAGAGAAGCCACAAATGCTGTTAATACATTTTGGACCTTCTTGGGGACCTGTGACAACGTCGATCATCACATGTTTACACATTTAAGTAGTAAGCACATTTCATCTGCTTCAATGGCCATCAGAACCGTACTTCATTCTTCATACGAATCTCTAGCGCAATTCACATTAACTCAATTTTCGTCTAAACTATGATTACCCTCTCTCTGCGGGCGAACTTTCGAATAGGTTCATTTTTAAATTTGGGACAAGGAAAAAAATCACGTGGAAAACGACGTTTGCAAGAACAGGCTCTAGTATGTTAAGGCCAGATTATGGGAGCGTTCATATTGGGAGCTAGAAATGTTGTGCAACTTGTCGGCCTAGATTGTTGGTGAAACTATCCAGCTTTTAGCCTCCACTTCCCAACCAACTACATTAATACCTGTATAAAAAGTCTGCCGCGCATTCAATTCCATATGATTATAAAAAATGATGGAGGCACATTAGATATTGAATCGAGGATTAAGCCGGCTGATCTGTTGACGTTCTTGAGAATAGTAATGTGGAAGAAAGGTGAAAGTGGTTCCGGTTTGACGCTTATTTTAGTGATTTAGGCGTCAGATTAATTTAGTTTTTAAGAAAGGATATTTCTTGGGATTATTTTTTCGGTACATTACCCAGCTCATTTTCGTTGAAAGATTTATCTGGCGGCTGTCTTGAGAATTTGTGACGTTTTGCCTTTTTCTGGGAATACGATAGTTTACATAAATTAAAACTCGGGAGACACGTTGGCATAAACGGTTAGTTTTGTGGCGTATCTATAGAAATAATCATTGTGGGTGCCTCTGAATGGCGGAAGACGATGTTCAGCTAGAGTAAAGCATACTCGCATGAAACTGTTCTTATCCCTAGTGCCATTTGGAAAACATGGACGGTTAATACATTGTATTGATAGTTCGTAAAAAATTTAAACACACCTTGCAAAACAATTTCGATGAAAAGCGAGATTTAAGCGCCAAAATGCACAGGAATCTGACAAAGCCACCAGTGGCCGCTTGGCCATCTGGCCAAGCGGCCACTGTAGTTAACTCGCTTCCGCTATTGAAAACAACAAATAGTACAATATGCTTCTTATTTACTTATCTTGTTTTCATGAAAATGTGAACACACTTAGCAAAAATCACTTCGGTGAAAAGCGAGATTTAAGCGTCACAATGCACAGGAACCTGACAGTAGCCAAGCGGATATAACTCGCTTCCACTATTAAAAACAAGTAATACAAAAGTGCTTCTTATTTACTAATCTTGTTTTCGTGAAAATGTGAACACACCTAGCTAAAATTACTTCGGTGAAAAGCGAGATTTAAGCGCCACAATGCACAGGAACCTGGGAGTAGCCAAGCGGAAATAACTCGCATCCTATATTGAAAACAACAAATAGTACATATAGTCCAGTACATAGAGCCTTCAAAGCTTCCCACAAAATGTTTTTTCACTTTTTCTTCATTAATTTAAAAACCGTTGATTTTTGGATAAAAAAAACTTCAAATAGGGAGTAAAGAACATTACATTCTGCTTGAAAAGAACTGGTCGAAGTCCAAATTCGGCCAGGTAGAAGTGCCGCAATCGCTAGCCAAATAACAACACTTTTTTCCAATTTTGCGAAAAACTGTGCTGAGCCTACTTTACAGCTTGGATTAATCAATTCTTGCACTCCCGCCCTAAAAGTTAAAAAGCATCAGTAACTGATTCCAAAAAGCACAAAAACGTATAAATTTGAGCACTATTAAAATGTTTAAGTCACTATTGAGCCAAAATGATAATTAGTGACATTTTCATTTGATCGCATTTTGCAAAATGTTGGTTCTTATTAGCCACAATTTACTTCTGATTCCATTCTAAATGAATCAAATAACAGTGTGTGCGGTATGTTGAGGGGAAGGAGGGGGGAGGGGGAACTGAAGAAATATAGAAGTACAGTGATCAAAAATTTCTCGGACACAGGTATCAGTCTAAATTTCTTAGGGTTCCCCCACCCCCTTCCACTCAATATAGCGTATACACTGTTATTTGATACATGTAGAATGGAATCAGAAGTAAATTGTGGCTAATAGGAACCAAAATTTTGCAAAATGCGATCAAATGAAAATTTTACTAATTCTCATTTTAAGTGACGCATCAAGATAAACGTCGAAAAATGCCAGCAAATAACCTTCACCCTTCGACGTAAAATTTATCCTACTGTCTCATTCAACAACAATCCTTTACCCATAACCAATACCATCCGCTACCATGGGTTTTACCTTGACTCTCGATTGACTTGGAACGCACACATTAAACTCAAACGACAAGAACTCAATTGACGATTCGGACAACTATACAGACTACTAAACCGATAATCACACTTAACCGTACATAACAAACTAACTGTCTACAATTCACTAATAAAACCTATATGGACATACGGAATAGAACTCTGGGGGACAGCCAAGCATTCCAACATCAACCGAATCCAAACATTTCAATCCAAAGTCCTACGTACCATAGTCAATGCTCCTTATTATGTTACAAATCGCACCCTCCATAATGACCTAAATATCCCTTTTGTCCAAGATATAATCCCTATCCGCTTCTCATCCTTCCATAGTAAACTAATCAATCATCCTAATCCTATAGCCCAATCCTTATCCAGCACTAATCATCCTTCCTCTCCACCAAGACGTCTTAATAGAAAGTGGCCCCGGGATCTACTAAGGTAGTGTAGTGTCGTGGAGTGAAAAAATCAGTGAAATTATAATAAGTGAGAGTGATATCGATGGATATTTTCTCTCCTCAGGATATCACAGGCCATGCCTCATTCGCCTCCAATCCTCCCTGCTATTCGCAGGGTGTGGTTGGATGGCCTAAGGTAACTCCAGGTCATCCTAGAATCCTTCCTAACAAGGAAGGTATTCGGCTGACAACTGGGGACACCTGAGGCGTGGACAAGTAACTAATATCAAATTACAAAGTACAGTTCAATTGTAGATTGTAATATTCTATAAATAAATATATATATATAAAAAAAAATTCTCATTTTGGCTCAATAGTGACTTAAAAATGTTACCTAAGGCGATAGCCACTAGACCACGGGGAGGCCCCATTTACTCATCTCGTTTTAATAAAGGATTTACAAATAATAAAGTATAGGAAACAATTGCCAACAAATGAGTCAGAGACAAAACCGTTCAATAAAACGAAACCGACACGAATTTGTCCGAATATAGTCGCTCTATCAAACATAGCATGAGAACTGTTTTTATAAGAAATGCACAAAGTTTTCAAATGGATGCGTTACTCTTAACCAAGATTTCCTAAATGTTTTCAAGATATTTAAGAAAATATACGAACATCTCAAAACTGTTCATGTATGTTAATAAAATATCTATGTCTTTCAATTACTCCCTCAACTTGAAATAGTTTCAATTGATTCCCTATATCAAAGATCCTTTATAAATTGTACCTGGAATGCTTGAACTAAAACTGAGTAATTTGAGGTTACGATCTTCGAAATGTTTATAAATACTTTTTTTTTTAAATTAAGAAGATTATTCTATTTTGAAAAAAAGAAAGATGTCTTGTCAATTTAATTTGTTTTAGTAAATATATTTTTTGTTGTTTTTCTTTGTAGCTGGCTAGTCCCTAGTTGTGATGTCTTGGGTGTAGCTTGACTATTTAGAACTCACGGTGGAATTATTTATAGAATACGAGAATTTATATTTGTCTAGAGCATAAAAAAGAAGGATATAAGCTGTATATTCTAATTTGTAAGGAGTAGCCATTCTTTTTTTTCCGGCGTCATTTTGGAGGACAGATTTAGTCCGTTCTTGCTTGTTCTAGTGAGAATTCTGTTTGTTTAGCTTTTTTTTGTTTTCTAATTATTTTTACACTTGTTTCAATCGCTGCATTGGTGAGAAATTAGCTTTGTTAAAGCAGTTCCTGCTAGATGGATTTTTTTAAGCGCTATAAATGACCTTGAGATGGAGTCGACGACGATTTGGAGACATTTTCGAAAATGACTTCCATGAATGCTAATTCATTAATTAAGCGAAGGTAAGTGTTGAAAGGTTTGAAATCTAAAGGAAGCCATAC